>JARHVA010007855.1:0-45000 GCA_037957365.1 Torreya grandis
GTGACTATGTCAAATGGTGAGACACTCCAACATATATCATTTATCTCTACATTTTCCCCAACCTAGATATAGATCTTTACTAAATTATTGGTTTTTATATAGTTATTATATTGATGAAGATCCATAGATGTTTAGTATTGATTTAACAACTACTAGTCCATCTTTGGCCTCTATATTAGGCCCTAAAAGGCATAATATACCTTTACTAAGATTTAATGGTGATGTTTTATCCTAAAATATCCACTCAAGTTCAACTTGGAACATCTTCAAACTTATCTCATATGCATTTGCTTGCCTGGGTAAAGAAGAACTTCATCGACCTCCACCAAAAATTTCTTGGTCTCACCTTTGTTCAATGGCCATTGATTTATTGATTTAGTACTATCAAATTTAGACACTTTGTGTCCTCACACTTGATCTAAACTCTATTTAATTATTGACCTTGGTCACACCATTGATCTTCCTCTATATGAATGAATGTGGGACATAGATATTCTACCAATTTAATGCATTTAAGACACTTACCACCCATGCATTTGCCTTTAGGATTCAATAACCTTTTGACCCACCAATTACCATTTATATTTCTCTATATGAATAAACACACATTGTATATCTATTTAGGCCCACTAACATTGTTGATCACTTTCTCACCGTTGATCTATTTTTGTACAATGGATCATGCACCATTGATCAACTTGGACCCATTATCTTTGTCAGTCACCACATGTCATTGGATCTTTGATACATGATTGAGTGTGTAACATTAGATATTGAGGAAAATTACAATTTAAATGTCTATTTTATGAGGTCCAAATTTGAAATTTGTATGCACATCCCACTCTACACATTCAACTTTGAAGCTTTATATATTGAGATAACAAGCTCATCAAGATATGAAAATTTTAGAACATGATCTAGACATGAATAAATTCATGCCCATGAAAATATTTTGAGCTAAGATGCTTCCTAAATGAATTTATTAAATGCATAATCAAGTTGACCCATCTATTTCTTCATGACATCCTATGATGGTCTAGTCCTTCAAAACTTGTATAAGTCATTTGATCATTCAATCAAATAGGAACTCTACTCAGCTGATTTATCTAGGAAAAATCTCTATATGTGGGTAAAAATTGGCCAATAGGTTTCCCACGTAATCCATGTGTTATGTGTCTTGATCTTGTATAATTTCCAGGTTCATTAAAATTACTAGTTTATATGCTTCATGTTTTCTTATATTGATTGGTTGAGAGTTTAAAAATTTGAAATTAGAATTAAATTACTTGCATCACTGATTCACCCCCCTTAGTTATTATACCTCTAACACACTTGTTAGACAACTAATATGAAGCATATAATGGGTTATATCTTACCCCATAAACTATGAAGCTGATTCAAATTGGTCAGTGGTGGCATCTTTGTTATGGATGGTACTTTGGGTGGATTGAATTCAATGCCTCTATGAAACACAATGAAGCCAATATTTGCTTGAAGTAACTCCAAAAAACATAGTTCTAAGGATTGAGCCTAGCTTTGTATTCATGTAGTCACTCAAATATCTATTATAGTACTACTAGATTATTGGCCTTAGTCTTTGATTTATCGAGTATGTTGTTGATGTAGTCTTCAATAATGTCATTCATCATATCATGAAATATGATGGTCATGGATCTTTGGTATGTGGCCCCAAAATTTTTAAGATGAAGTGACATAACTTGATAATAGAATTCTCCCCATAAAGTGGTGAAGGCTATTTTATGTTGGTATTTTGGTGCAATTTGAATTTGGTTATAGCTTTAAAATCCATACATTAGTGAAATCATTTCATAACTTGCTATAGAGTTGATAATCATGTCAATGCTTGGTAGAGGAAAGTTGTCTTTGGGGTAGGATTTGTTAATGTCTTTGAAATTAGTGTAGATTTTAATTCCTTCTATCTTTTATTGACTGACACAACATTATATATCCACTTTGAGTAGTCGATCAGTCAAATACATATCACTTCCATGAGATTTTTTAACTCTTTCTTCACTAATAAATCAATGCAAGGATGCATCTTGAACAATTTTTGTATCATAGTTTTGAAATCAAGATGTACCACAAGGTGGTGTACAACTAGGTGGGGTCCAAACCAAGTATGTTAGAGTAGGCCCATGCAAATATATCAACAAATTCCCTTAAAAGGGCTATAAAGACTTCACATTCCTACTTAGTGAGGGATGTGCCTAATTTTATCCATTTCAAGTCATCTAGAGTCTTGATATTAACCTCTCTAGTATCCTCCACTAGAAGGGTTGAACCATATTCTATACTGGTCAACAAAGATTTGAAATGGCCTGCAATGGTAGATTCCTCTGTTAGGACTAGATCTTCAAGTTCTCCTAGGCATGATGAATCTAAATCCCCTAAGGGTAGGGATGGCCATGTAACAAATACTATTGGAAACTCTTGGATGCTTTGATGAAAGGCTTACTATTCTTTAAGATTAAAATTAGACCTGTAGGCAAGTTCATCATTGGAGATCTCCTGAGCTATGTTTAAGGAAGGTGGAACACCCCCATTTAATGTCACTTGAAATAGGTTTTCACCACTATAATGGCCTTTCTATTTACTATTTTCCTAGTCTAAAAGTGCTTCAAATAGGTTTTCACTTAGGGAACTCAATGTTTAATTTAATTGTTTGTGGCTAAGGGTGTTCACTTGCTCTCCAAAATAGGCTTTAGGATCTAACTTGATTAAAAATCCTTATTTGTGGTCTCCCAACAAAACATTATCCCTTAGGCTTATAAAATCATAGAATGCCTCATCATTTTGAAACTCATTTAATGATAGTATTTATTCTTGTTATCCCCAGTCTATCAGTTGAATATAATATAATGGTGGATTATGACGTATAACTGGTCGAAGGTTACAAATGGTATTGGTGTCAAACAAATTGGTATTATCTAGGTCATGGAGAGGGATATAATCAGATTCTACTTTGATATTGGTATCATTATCACTATTCATTGGTGATGGAACATGAATAATATATGTGGGGTCACCCTTAGGTGGTTTAAATTTATGTCCATATGTTCCTTTGTATTGAGTGGCAAAAAATGGCTCAAGTAGACCCTGTTGATTTAGCCCAAGGGCTCTTCCTTCATAAGTGTGCTTCTCCATGATTTTATTTGAAATAAGATACTTGGAATTTAAGTAATAATTATCCAATTTGTCATTCTAAAACTAGGATTCATTATCTACAAGTAGGTCATGTTCTTGGCCAGTGGCTGGAATGAAAGTGATAGGTGTTGGACTATGTAGTTTGCCTTTGCCCTTTTTTTTCCATTCCATACAAGGTGGTTTGGCTTTAGGTATTTCATAGAAATTAGGTTTATATGGAATATTAGCAATGTGGAATGTATTTTGGGTTAAATATTCTCTTGGGCCATTATTGAAGATGGTATAATGATTAGATATCTTAGGAGGTGGCATGTGGGAAAGTGAATCAAGGGTGTCAGGGTTAATGCAATTGCCTCTAGTGAATCAACAAGTATTTATTTTCCATTTTCATTATTAAAAAATGGATTTAAGTTGAGGATATAGTTATATCTTGGGTACTCAACATCTTAATGATTGTAATGTTCATATGGTTACAAATCTCTATAAATGGTAACCTCCATATAGGAATGGGGGAGATTGACACATTAGTAAAATGTCAATGGGATCACATGAATATCATGTATCCAAGGTCTATCCAAAAGCATATTTTATGATAAACTAAGGTCTAACACATGGCATAATGTATCATGGGTTAAGGGTCTAATGATAATTGGTAAGTTGATGGTGCCTTATGATTCCCATTCTTCATTATCATAAGCTTTGATGGTGATTATTTCTAGTTATAAGTTGGCTATCATGTACCTGAGAAATTTGATGAGCTTTAGAGACACAATATTTAGTCTTCATCCATTGTACATGAGGACATGCTTCACTTTGTGCTATATTATGACAAATTTGATGTACAATGGATTATTATGTAAAGGGCCAATAGATGGCATATCATTTTGGTTGAAGATTAATTATTGGCCTAGAGCTAGATGTCCAACCAAAGCTTGGAATTTGCTAAGAGATATGTCATTAGGAACTTGGGATTAGTCAATAAACTCTATTAATATTTTCTTGTGGATTATAGACATATGAAATAAACCTAAAATGGATATTTGGGAAGGAATTTTCTATAATTATTCCATAATATGAAATGTCTTTTCTTGCATAATGGTAAATGGCTTGTTCTTAGATAGAATGATCAATTGGATGGGTGAAGTGGCAGATGGGTATGGGCCTAGTATGGTAATATTTGACCATCAAGTTATGATTGCAAAATTAGGATTAAATAAAAGACCATTATTGCTAAAAAATGATGGTGGTGGGGGACTAGATAGGATAAGTCTTGATTACTAGTGCACTTGTGCATGGTTATGGGTCAACGATGAGTTATCAGTATGAGGTCCAAAGGTAGTAATCCCTATTTTTTGGTACACCTATATGTGGTCCCAAGTCAAAGAAGGATAATTGGTATGGGTTTTTTGATTATAAATGATTAGCAATGGTCTTGTTTGATTAGTACTTGGTCTCAGATTAATGGAGATGGTGTTAACACAACCTCCTGCAATATGGCCTATAACCTTGTTATAGTCATGTATAACTACATGATAGGTTTATTGGTTGTTGAAATTGTTTTGGCAATGGTTTTGTCTATTCATTAGGAATTTCTTGTTTTGTTACTAATTTTTTTGGTTTTGCCTTGGCTGTTGATACTATTGTTGTTGTTGTACTAGCCTTTATTATTAGTGTTGGTTGTTATGTTAGATAAAGGGATTTTGATACATATTGAGGTTTTGATTAGATATGAAAGCTACATAATCCAATATCATCTCTAAATTTTACAACATATTATTAATCAAATTTTTAATTTACACACAATATCAAAAGTTATGTCTATTAAATCGATGATACTCACATAATTCATTTGGCTTTTACCAATCTAGATAGTCAATGCCCTCAAGATAGTTCTTTGAAATAGATTAGTTAATCATATTAGCTACAATGAGCTTATAAATCATGTATTCAATGGGTTATACAAGGTCATTAAATAAATGATGAATAGGTACCATTCTCTTTGGAGGAGGGTTTTGCAAAGGCATAGGTTATTGCATTTGTTGTGTTGGTCTATTCTATTACACTTATTATATTTATTGAAGAGGTTGTTGGTTATGAGTAATTTGTATATGTAGTTTAAGATTATTAGATATAAATTTCACCATTTAGACATGTCAAAACTTGGTTACTCCATTTCCTACAACATTATTGTTATAATTTAACTGCTTCAGTTTATCATAATTGCTAGCCTAGGCTGGTTGCGATGCTTGCACTTGGACTTGGTTCTAATTTTGGCCATTATTTTGGTTTTAGTTTTGGATCTAATTTGAAAAGCTAATTTTAATGAGACCTTTATTAATAATGGATATTTAAATTAACAAAAAAATTTCAATGATTTCTTTGAAATTATGTGCACACTATAATTCCATATGGTAAGATATCTCACTTTGCAAATTCTTGGTAAACACAAAAAATAATTTCTTGTTTGGTAAAACTTGGGTGAATTAACTATTAAGAGATATCCATAATTATAGATAACTTTAAAAAAATTTATTATAATTCTATTTGGATTGTGTAAAATCTACCTATTACATCTCATACTTGAGATTGTAGAAGAAGTGTTACACAAACTTGTCTGAAAGATCATCAAAACTAGAAACTAAATCCTTTGATAATTTTTGGAACCAGTCCAATGCTTATCTTGATAGACTCCTTGGAAACAATAGTAATAGGTATATGCTCCTATAGGCCATTGGTTGGCATGTAACAAATAATTCTATCAAATGGGCCTTGTGGTCACCTTTTCCCTTGTATTTATCAAATTTTGGTGGCTCGTACCCTAGGTGGCTCGTACCCTAGAGGAAATGGTATTTGTAAATAATCCATGTTGAAAGGGTAAGAACACATGTCATCTAAATTAAACTGATTAGTTTGATTTCTAGCTTAGATGAGGGAAATTTTAATCCTTCATTTGTTGTAGTTCTTGTGCAAGGAAACTAGAGGGAACATTGGATTGAGGTGGATGTTGGGTGGTCATAAATGGGTTATTTTGATCAGGATATAGTGGATGAATTTTTTGGTGAAATTTTTTTTGGCTAGGGAATGGACAAGGAATATGCATATGTGGATTAGGATATGATTTTTATAATTTCATGTATTGTGGTGTGATATACTAGTTAGGATTAGGCATATGGTCTTAGTTTTGGGGAATTATGGTGTAGATGGGAGGATATGGATAAGACTAAAATATTGTGCCTATTGAGGTTGATTAGGGACTTGTTTCCCACTAGTCATACCTTACTGATTAAGGGGAACTTATGAACCAAGGCCCTGACATTGAAATTATGGCACATTTGGCATAAAAGGCAATTGTTGCCTAATAAGTACTTGTGGAACATTAGAACCTCTTGGATACATGAACCCTTGTTGGGAAGTAGATGCATGGTGAAGTTTTAGAATTTGTCATTGACCAATACTTTTACACTATTGATTAGACATAATTTGTGATTATAATGGTGTGTTGGTCTATGAATGAAGAGGTATGCTAGTCACTACCTAGTAAGGTGGAACATTGGTTTCCCCCTATTGAGGTGGAAAAATGTTTTGCCTCTACTACATGGGTATTTTGGATGGTTCCTCTTGTTGTGGAATGTTATTTTTCACCTATTATGGTGGAGTAACATTCATCACATTTTATTGAGGCATGTCATTGGCTATTACTTGAATACTTAATCCTTGTATTGTGTGCTTAAAGAAGTAGCTAGTTGAAGATTAAAGGTAGTTGATTGAGGTTAGGAGGTAAAAGATCGTATCCCCTACATTTGTGAACCACTCATGATGTTAGATAAAGGCACATTTTATTCTGAACTAGTTTTTTATGCATTTACACCACTTTGGTTTGGATTGGATGGTACTTGCATATTGTCCACTATGTTTGGCTCACTATTTTGCATATAATTAGATTACACTTCTTTGATAGTTGGGGTATTGAACATGTTTTCTAATAGATTTATTTGCATAAATGAGTCTATACCCTAATTTTATTTACCCATCAAGTCCATTAAAACTCTTGTTAAAGGAGCTAACTCAAAAGGAGGAGTGTTTGACATTGTCATGTTGTTAAAATTGTACACTAAATTAAAATATGTATGGTATGCTATCTACATATGTATGAAGTGGTCCTCCATGATGCCTTTTACTATGACAAGCATATGATGTTCTTAATATGAAATCATAACTATAGTGTGAGGATTAATATAAGAGGCATGTTCGATGTTTTGATTATAAGACATGTTATAAGGCACTCTTACTAGACTTGACAAGTTTTCATGGGAAAGGTCTACAAAAACTTAGCCCCTACCTCCATGGATTTGATTAAGACTTTATCCTTATTTTCAATAAAGTGATGATCAAATAAGTATGGGTTATATACCAATGGAATTTTAACATAGTATGGTTGCTATTAGACTTATTCTATAACCGAAGGTATACTAGCCAAGTAGTGTGTCATATGTTCTTGGTCCTACTCCAAGTATGGAGGCATGTTAAACAAATAATGGGCCAAAGGTTCTTGACTCTATTCCCTTTATTAATTATTTTAAGGTAAATAAGGATCCATCTCACAAATAACATCTTTTCCATAAGGGTCATGAAAAAAGTCCTCTTGTGTGACCACCTTTCCATATCCTGGATTGTACATGACACCATTATGCGTATAGTGAGACATGGTCAAATTAATGGCAAATGATTCATGATGAAAAGGACTAGAGTTCTAAAAACTCTAAAAAAAATAATGTCTAAAAAGACAAAAAGGTTCAAACTCGATCTAACCTAGTCAAAGGATGGAGCTGTATCTCTAAAATGGTCTATGATAAAACTTGGTATAAAATAATATAACGTCAAATGTTTAATGTTAAATTTCTCACTCAAAAAGTGTTAAATGTATTAAATAAAAATAAAATTCCAAAATCTAAGTTCAAAGTGTTCCAAATAGGTCTAATCTAGGGAAATAAAAGTTGCTAGGTCTTTTTTTTCATGTAATATCAAAACCTAGGCTCAAATAAAACCTATGCTATGAATATTAGAAAAATGTGACATAAAAATATATTCTTGAAACAAATGGGTGTTTAATCTAACAAACTTGAAACACTTTGTCATAAACTAGGCACTTGGTTTCAAACATGAACATGGTCAAATTAACATGAGGCACGAAAGAAACTGCACTTGGAGATACAGTATTTTCACCCAAATAAAGACAAAAAAAATAGTTTTTTGAATTTGGGTAAAGAATTAGCCTAAGTTACACAACCCATAAGATAAATATGAATATCTAATCCCAAATTAGACAAGGTCTAAATAGAAATCAATCAATGTTATAATTCAAACTTGTCAAGGTTAATTAAAAAATCAACTTAGGAAAACTAAGATTTTTTATCAAATAAGTTAGACAAAATTTTAACAACAAATGACACTAGACAAAGACAACAAAAACATACATGGTTAAAACTTGAAACTTGGACACAAGACATGATGAGTATATAAAACAATTTAAGTAGCATAATGATGTTATCACTCTCAAAAGATGTAAACAATTGTTTATTTCAAATAATCCAAGGAATAAACCTAAAATAATTTAATCAGTGTAATGTTACCCATTTCAATCAAGTGACACACACAACATTTATGAAACAAATACATCTAAGGTAAAAACAAGGGGTTAAACAGATGACCTAATAACTCCTCAAATAATGGAGTGGTGTGGACACAAAACTCATTTTTACATGGGAAGACAAACAAAGTTTTTATACTCAAAGACCAAGTAAACAATAATGGAAAAAACCAAATACAACTAGGTATATTGTCCTAAGACCTAAACTAATAAGGTTGCATTGTATGGTTGAAATACATCTATATACGTGCTCTTGGGAGGATTTTAAGTGTTAATCCAAAAATAAAATCACATGAAGTGGTAGGGTTTTTGCAATACCTTCTCCTAAGATGTTATACAGTAACATGGACCTTTAGGTTACTCAACTTGCATCAACAATATTTCTATGGCAAGTGGAGTTTATCTAAAACTTATAATTTATGATCATCTAGATGGTACCAAGTATGGCTAATTCTAGGTATGCCTCATGTCAATTGATTTCATACTGATATTCCTTTGCATTGTGATTCCATCTATGTACTAATTAATGGAATCCCTTGGTTAACTAGACCTGACTTGGGTTTTCATTATGAAAGGAGAGGTTAGCCACTCAATCCCCTAGCTCTTGTAGTATGCATACCCTAATTTGTATACCCCACTATGTATCAGGGTTGAAACAATGCTAGGAAATGAAACCCTCGGTTAAAGCTTCCCTAAAGAACTCATGAAGCTATGAAATCCCCTTCACAAGCCAAATTGAATGAAATAAATGACTAAGTGGAAAGACTTTAGAGGTTATTTTTAGATCACCCGAACCATACAAGTTTTTGGGAGAGCCTAGACAACATTATTTCGATGCATAGGACTAGGCACAAATTGTAAGTGAAAAGGTGATTTTGGTCACCCAAGTTCCCTATAGGGGATGGGGGAGAGCATACGTGCACCTTTTGTTTTGCTCAAATAAACAAATAAGTAACAAACATAACTTTAAGAATAACAATTTAAGTGTGTGTTAATTTTATGCACCAAATTAAATGTTTTATAAAATTCTTTGGCCCCTTGGCTTATTTGAAAAACTTGTAAGAATTTACACAAAATAACTTAAGTAAAAACACCTATGTTCATTTTAAGCACTACAACCAAATATTCAAGACTTAACCATTCTTTTTAGCACCTAAATGAAGTATTCAAGAGTCAGCTAAATTTATTTTAAACACCTAAAATGAAATGTTCATTAGTCTAAAATTGAAAATTCATGTTCTATTCCTACCTTTGAATTATAAGGGTTAGATAGTTTCCCCATGATTTAAAGCACAATCAAGGATGAGCAAACAATTTTTGAAAATATAGCTTTTAGGTTTGCTCTATATTTTCACATAAAGACCAATTTTGGTCACTTGTAACTGATGCCAATTATAGAGAATCGATGTTAGTTATTATTAATTGATATTGATTGATATAAACCAAGATTGATCACCTATGAACTAGGAGGAAAAACAAACACAATTCCAAAAATGTTAGTTAGCCAAGGTTAGCACAAAAACTCTTCAAAAACCTGTAATGATATGGTTAGATAGGGAAAATACAAGCTAATGAAATTGAGAAATAACAATTATGAGTGATAAAAAGATTCAAAATCTAATTTTTGTAAGTTTTGTTTTACCCTAAAAATTGATCAATGATGGTCACCCAAAATTGAGCTCAGTTAGGTAGAACTATTGGTAGTTAGGCTGAACTGATGCCGATTATGCTTGACCGATGTTGATCTCTATGTAGATCCAAGTTAGCATAAAAAAAAATGGAAAAAACAAAGATAAAAATCTAATTTTGAAGATATTCAAGCATTAATTTGAAGATTTATGAGTTGCATCTTGGTCTCCTTGGTATGTGTGTTGCTTAGTGTCCCATTGGGCATGCCATTTATGATCAAGGAATCTAAGACAATAGATAGGAGGTTAGATCAAGTGTTAGTTCATAAAACAATGAAATAAACACATTAACATGATAAAATATCTAAGCCTAGATCCTAGGGGGAGCATAATGGATAAAATACAATTGAAAACCTAACTAAAATTCAAATAACAATAATCCTTACCTTCTTTAAGAGCTCTAAGTGATTTGTTCATGGCTTTCTCATCTTGTGCTCAAACAATCTTTGGCAAAGGAGTTTTCTTTGCTCCTCTCTTTACCACAATTTTTTGCTTGTTTGATATGGCTTATTCTATGGCTTGATGTATTGTCTCAATATTTTGGCATTATAACACTATTGATTTCAATCTTGTTACAAAACCTGCATTATAACTTTACTATATCCAAGCTCTTTTGTGAAGAGGTCTAGGCTTGTATTTATAAAAAATGGAACTAACCCCAACTCAAGGTGAGTTAGAGTGTAGTTTAAACATGGAATGGGTTCAAAGCTAACCTAAGTTAGTAAATTAACACTAATAGAGTTAAAGCTGTCAAAATCTCATGATTTTCAATGAATAGGCATGGGTGAGATATTTTGAGATATTTACAAAGGCTTGACAATTCACAAAAGGTAATCATGAAAATCTATGATATTTTATATTTTTGAATTTCCTTTTTTACTAATTCATTAATTGCACATTGATAATTCAAATAGGTATTTAATTTGGTTTATCTTGTTAATTAATTCTTATTAGCCATTTAGCATTTTCAATATTTGATTTTATGTGTGCAATTGCCCCACTTAATAGGTTTATATGCCAAATTGTATGTTATGATGTTGTAAGATGATTAGATATGAATCCATGTGATATTTTTTTGCTTATGGTAGGATACACCAATTAGGGATGTCTCAATGTGATTATGAGATTTGATGGATGATTCACAAGTAAATTTGGGACATTCAATAATTCTTAGGATTAATTTGTAATGGTTGGTAAGAATCAATCTAAAGTCTGGTCGAAGGCCATTAGTGGCTAGTTTTAGGTGTCTACATTTTTTTCATTTTTCACACACTACCAAATCACATAACACTCAAAACATATTTAACATTTGTCTTCCCAAGGCCTACCTACTTGGATTTCATCACCAAGGGGAAATCTGACTTAGTTTTTTGGCCAAGTATAAACATGTGGTTAATGGTATATATTAGCTAAGAACCCAACACCCTTATCACTATAGGATTATGAAGTGAGGGGGCAGGCCCTAATACCAAGCTAGCACCATTGTAAACATATATCCCTTTCAGCCTAAACATCCTGAAAGCATCTATAGATTCATTTCTAGTTCCCTATTTTTAGATAACTTCCTTATCACACTTAAAATAACACTTTATAATAATCTAACAACACTCAAGATGAACACATAGTTAGCATTTACTTTTCAACTGACTACTTGCTATCTGATCATTGTGTGTTGTATTTCAAAAACTTGTATTGACCAGAGTTGGTGTAAGGTTTTGTGCTATGTGCCTCAATTAGATCATTCCTATTGATCTAATTGTTTATGTGTTTTATTCTATTTCTTGTTTTAAATTACATTGCAAAAATTTTCTCTACTTTTAACACATTATCCTAGTGTTTGATATAGTCTCTTATAGACTACTTTTTCCCTGCTTGCAATACTAGGTTGACCTAGTCAACCCTATACTCTTTTATGTAATTTAGGCTATGGTACTAAGTCAACTTGGTCAACTTTTTATCCTTATCAGATTATATTTTTCCTTGTCTTTAGTACTAAGTTAACCTAGTAAGCCCTATACTCTTTTTTATCAGCCATGATTTAGTACTAAGTCAGCCTAGTAAACTCTATATTCTTATTAAACTATCTTTTTCCCTACCTATAGTACTAATTTAACCTAGTCAATCATGTAGTCTTTTATATTAGTCAAGCTATAATATTAAGTCAACTTGGTTGATTTTTATCCTTATCAGACTATGTTTTTCCTTGCTTATAGTACTAAGTCAACTTGGTTAACCCTGTACTCTATTTTGTTAGCCAAGATATAGTACTAAGTCGATCTAGTTGACTCTATATCCTTATCATACTATATTTTTACCTATATGTAGTACTAAGTTGACTTGATCAACCCTATACTCTATTTTTCTAGTTCTAGTTAGTTTATAGTACTAAGTTAACCTAGTCAACCATGTACCCTTATTGACTCAGTCTCATACCTTATTTATAATACTAAGTCAACTTGGTCAACCCTTTGCCCTTATTTATCTCTTTGATTTTAGAACACAATTGACCTATTTGACTCTATATCCTTCCTATCTATTTAATTTTGCATCAACTTTGTCATCCCTAATCTTTATACTTCATCATGAACTTCCTATTTGAATACAATGCTAAGTTGAATTCAATAGATATGATGAGTTTTACCAACCCCATTAGGTTTTCCCATAAGTAGCTTATGTCTCCCACCCTAGATGAAATTAATGTGCATGTAGCCTCTCACACTACAAACTATGGGACCTTTCCTCATTCCTCTTCACTTCACAATCCTCTCTTCTCATTTGAAGATCAACTTGAATTAGAGTATACCCTATAAATGTTCTTCTTCATCAATGAGTAACCTCAACATTGAGGAATAGATATTTCTACTATTTACCATCTCATGATAAGTGGTCAAGTCAAGGAGCCCCATTCACCTTCTTCCACATTATTACATAGAGTTGGAGACACTAGATTCTTTGCTTCTCAACCTCTTCCCTCTCTCTTTTGACCCCTTTTGATATCATGACATCTTCCTCTCTAATTTTTTCCACCTCCATCCCTAGTATCTCTACTAACATGTTAGGTTCTACATTTGGCGGGTCTCTTCCAAGCCCACTCTTCTCAATTATTCCACTAGTGCATTATTTTATACCCATGGTAATCATGCCTCTAGTGAAACTTCTCATCCCTCTACTAGTACATCTTTTGGCACATAAGTAAATCATGCTACTAGTGCCTCACTTACTAACAATTATTCTCAAGCTACTACTAACACCCATGGTGGTACCCAAACCACTGCTACTAATTCCAATGCTTCACACAATGCCAATAATACCACTCAAACCCATCAAATTATATTATAAACTCTTAATCAAATGAATTCTTTCCAAGATCATAATGTAAATCAAATTATTCAAATGCAAAATCATATTATCCATCTTCAAAACCACCCTCAATAGGTTCCATGGGGAACACATGACCAAAATACTCCTCCACCTCCTCTTTGAGATTCCCATGATAATATTATCCTTCAACTCCCCTTGTTAACAAAATAATCAATCACATTAAAAATGATCCTCTTACACCTCAAATTTCTAATATTGATATAGGAGGTATCAACCCTACCATTACTTACAATGGGTCAACTGATCTTAATCTCCACTTAAAAACATTTGGAAATCTATATAAAGATTGAGTCAAGTTAAATACTTTTTCCTCTACCAAGTTATTAGAAAAGAATCTCATGGGTAATGCTTTATATTGGTACAACCAACTCAAATCTCATTCCATCACTAGTTTGGAAGACTAAGTCAATGCTGTAGTCCAAGATTTCCAAACTAGTGATCTCCCTAAAAATACCTTGGCCCATTTTATCAATTGTAAGTAACTTGAGATCTAAACTACATAAGATTTCATCAAATGATGGAAGACCTTGCCTAGAAAATGTAAACATAATATGGAAGATTATAACCTATTTCATCTATTTACTAATGATCTTTTTTCCAAGTTTTAGTATCAGGTCTAGATTCTCTCTCCACTTACTTTAAAAGAGGCCATTGACCAAACCAAGCACCAATATTTCCTTATGCATGAATTTAAGCCATCCCAAGATTCTATGAGTACTCATATATTAATCAATAATTATAATCTTCATGCTACAAATGATGGTGTCACTGAATCTTATGATACCATTCATACTATTCAAGCTATTGTTCCCAACTAGGCTTTGGAACAAGCTTTTTCTCCCAACCACATCACTAATATTAATTTATCTTCAAAAAAAAACATCAATGTTCATAAACCATTATCCTTAATGAAATTATAGAAATGTCTACCAAGGCCTCTTCTGTGGGAACTTTATCTCAATCATCCTATGAAATATTGGTATGATCCCAATAAATTTTGTTGGTTTCATGATAGTTTGGGTGATTATCATGAGACTTGTAGACAATTTCATAATTTGGCTATGGATTTCCTTCTCATTCCCAATTTTGATCATGATTATATCATTTTGTAAACATAAACAAACCTTTGACATTACCTTCAAATCCCATGAAACACATACTAAATATCAAGCTTTGAACTAGACTAATGATCATATGGCCATCTATAAATATCCTCTTCCAAATCACCAAGATAACCCAGACAAACCTACCCTTTCTACCAATAATGTCAATAGTCTTCTTGACCCAAATTGTGAAGATAATGTGGTCAATATGACTAATATGTGAAGGGTGGTTGCCTTTAATTATACTCATCACATCAACACTCCTCAATTGTCTTGCACTTTCCATGTTATTCAAGACTCTTCTCCAACTCACTTAATAGAGTTGGGGTAAGAAGACCTTATATCCTTTGATGAATCAATTCCAATGCCTCCCTTGGATAACACTTCTCATACCATTTCTACCACTCCTCTAACATCTTTACCCATCACTAATGATACTCAAAATTCTATCAAAACTTCTCATACAATATCTACCACTCCTCCAACATATTTAATCATCAATAATGATACTCAAACTTTTATCAACACTTCTTCCAATCTATCTCAAACCAAATCTACATCAACCACCCCATCTTCTCAAGACAATCAACAAACTTCTCCTCCAATTAAACCATCCACATCTTATCAACATAAATTGACATGTACTTTGGATCTTCCTTTTAAGGACTTCTTGAACACTATGCATCATTTTTCAATAATCCTCTTATGGGTTATGATGAATGGGATCTTATCAAAGAGCTTAATAATCCCCCATCTCAAATCCCATTTCTTGAACTTATGCAAACCTCTCTATGTCATTGTAAACATTTTATGTAGCTTTTGTTTGAAATGAACATCCATCATCCTCCCATAGTAGGATGCAAAACCACCTTATATAGATCATAATATAGAATTTTATAATAGTGTGAAGAGATGTCCATACATGCTGATGAAATAATGGACACTTCTCTTTCTCTCAAATTTCCCATTTCTTTTATGATCCTTGATGAAATTTTACTTTGTGCAAATGATACTCCTATTTTTACCAATGTCTAAATTGGTGATATCCAAGTTAAACATGCCTTGATTGATTATGGTTCTAGTACTCATGTTGCCTCCCTCAATTTTATTAAAACCCTTGGATATTCTGAAATAATCTTAAATCCACATGCAATACAAGTCAAGGATATGACTATATGAAAATGCCACCCTTAGGCTATGTGTGACTCCCTATCACAACCCCACCTTTCACCATTCAAGTGAAGGCAATGATCTTCAAATTTCCTCTATCCTATAACTTTTTTTTGATAGGCCATGGACTCATCACATAAGAGCAGTTGCTTCTTTCACTTGCCAATGTGTCAAATTTCCTCATAATGGAGCCATATATAAGATTCAAGGTGAAGATAACCCTTAGAATTTTGAATAATTACAAGATCATGGTGTATTCAAGATTCCTACCCTTGAACCCTTTCCAAGAATTCCATTTTATGAATCTTAATGGTTTAACTTTCCTATCAATTCCACCCAAGATTACAATGGTCACCCTGAACTCATCAAGAATATACCCCCTAACCTCCTATATTCTAACGATGATGAGATTGATGAGATAAATATCAAGATTAAAACCTTTTATCTCTCACCTCATCTAATTTCTTAGCTTCCCCCTTATTTTTAAGCTCATTCTTATCACCCACCTAGTGATGATATACCCATTATCTTAACTAAGACTTGGTATTCTATTCATCACACCATATAAAATGACAAGGTAATCCCTACCTATGCCACTGATCTTCATACACCTAATTATGATGATGGATATGCCTTAGATGATCCATTCTTAAGAGGTCTTGTTCAGGACTGAGATGTTAAAATTATTCATTATCATTCCTCTTTGCTTCAATCTCTCAATTTTTCTTCTAGTATTTCATCCTATATCATTCCTAATTCTAGCATTTTCCCTCTTGATCATAGGATAGATATGGTGCCAATACCTCCAATTTATATATATCCTCATAGGATTATGCTTATGGATCATGTTATGACTAGTCCCTATCACTTTTCTAGATACTAGGATCCCCTTAACCACCTTATCCCTGAGATAATTGTAACTATCCTTCAACCATTTGTCCATTTCACCCCTCCTTCAGTAGATCTAACTTTAGATCTTATTTAAATTTCCTCTCTAGTTGAGTCTCTTCTTATTTTAGATCTTATGGCTCCATGCATCGATCCTTTCCTAATTTCTCCACTAGCCCCACTTTTCCTTGGTGATGGCTTGCTCCCTTTACAATAGGTTACTCCTTTATCCACCAAATGAGCCAATTATCCATATTGTGATATTCATAAAGTTGTTGTTCATTATACTAGAGACTATTCATTATACCAACCTTCATCAGCTTCTATTTTCACTCCTTTTAACACATTTGTAAAGTCTACTAACAAGTGTATATGTTGTTTCCACATCATAGATAATCATTCATCCACACATTGTTGTAAGTTTTAGAAATATATTGACACCTTACATCCCACCATTCCTCAACCCATAAAAAGAGCTATACCTCCCTCATAAGTATTACCTAAATATTTTCCAAAGTATGAAAAGGTATATTATCTTTGGCACCGATGTGTTACACATGACACTAATCATTGTCACATCCTTTATTAGCATCTCAAGGACCACCTCATGACTATCACTATGCCTACTACCCTTCCTCCCATAGGCCACACTCATAATAAAGATACCCCTTCTTCCATTTTGGTTGCACTACCTATGGTATTCTCTCCACCCATGATTTCCTTACCCATAGATCTTCCCTCACCCATAAATCCTTCTCCATTGATGACTCCTTTACCTATGTCTCATTATCTACTAGTGACCCCTTCATCTCCCATAAAGTATACTCCCATTACTTCTCTTGAGAATCCCCTACATGATATCCCTCATCAACATGATCCTTTGGGTGTTCTTAAAATTTATACTGAGGAGATTCACCTTGAAGTATTCTTTTAACTTTCAATTAAGATCGATGAGACTTTGGCTGTAGTCCAAATTCAAATTCATAGAGGCTTATTATATGTTATGGATAATGTGTGTGGATAAATATATTAGTATTTATGAACATAACCATGGGTTTTTTTCATTTATTTCTTCATTTAGATTGGACATGTGCTCTAACTTTACATTTGTCTATTTTATATCATTTGACATTGTGTTGAATTCTTATCTATCTTATATGGTGATTTTTTTTTGCATTACATGTTGCTTAGGATCTCATTATGCTTCTTATGTTATCTTATGATTTTTTTTAATAATTTCATCCTATATATTTAGGAGTGTCTTTTCTATGGCTCCCTTGTTCTTTTTCATTATTTTTTACTATCTTATCTCTATAAACACGGATAATTGTTATTGTGACTTGGTTATACACACCTTAATTCCTTTAGTCATTCCTTATCTACCACATGATTAGTTAGTAAAAAATTCATCTCAGTATAATCTCTTTCTATTGGTCCACCTCAGATCTCCCCTTATTCCCCTTTATTACCTTTTCTCAAACTAAGCACACATGGTTGAGACTTGAGATAACATGTTGGTTCATAGTTAAGCTTAAGTGTTCTAGTTAGTCATGTCTTTAGATATTTAACTTCCTTTAGCCTAAGCCTAAAGATCATTCATGTGTATCAATTTATCTCTCATGATTTTTCATTTCAACTCCATATAGAGAAGGAATCTTAAAATCCATAAACATTCAAAAGCCAAATCATTTAACAAAAGGCAATGATCTAAAAGGAAAAATTCAATTTTTTTCAGAAGTCAAATTAAACTAAAAGACATGATTTTAAGAATATCTTATTTTTATAATCTAAGCTCAAATTACATAGTTAGAATAATTATGTATTCGAGCTCCAGTGGGGTGTGCTAGGCTAGTAAATAAGAAAAAGAGAATAAAAAATATTTTAATACTACCTATTTTCTCATGCAAGTACCCAATCTTCAAAGTAGATCAATGGATGTGTAAGGGGTACTAAATAATGGGGAACACATCATGGGAAGGTAGGTCCATTTTAATTTTCTTTTTAAAAATAACCAACTTGGGTTTATCTTAGTACCTGTTGACCATTTTTTGCCCAATAGGCTGAAAATCGGTCCCCTTTTTGTCCCTATTGTTCTAGGCCATTTATTTTTTGATTTTACACAAGTCCAAGAATATCTACAGACTCTAAAGGTCTAAATCTATAGACTTTGTAGGTAGAATTTGTACAGACTCTATAGGTTTCTTGGGTTTCTATTGATTTTACAAAGAAGTTTTTCTACGGTCTCTGCAGGTTAGTCTTTTGGTGCATGAAAAATCAGTTCAGAGAGTGTTGGGTTTTGCTTCTTCAGGCTCTTATCTGAAGAGAATCACAAGGAAAGTTGGTATCTTTGAAACATTAAACTAGTTCAAGGCCTTGTTTCAACCATTGGTTCAACGTTTAAGTTCATCAGTAAAGTTTAAGGCCTTGGTTCAGTGGATTTTTGTTCAAGCGGCTTCAATTTCATCGATAGGTTCAATCAATCAATTCATCAGCTTGGTTCAATGTGTTGGTTTAATGCCTTAGTTTAATCACTTAGTTCAATTAAATGGTTCAATGAGATTATTTCAATGCTCAGTTTAAAGGCTCGACGTGCAGTGTTGAATCGTTGAACTGGTTTAATGGATTGGTTCAAGTGGGAAAGGTTCAAAGGCTTGGTTCAACAAAGGCTCGGTGTGCAGTGTTGAACCATTGAACCATTTTTGGTTCAACAGGTTGGTTCAACAACTTGGTTCAAGGGGAACAAACCACAATCTATTTGCAAAAAAGAGGCACATCTTATGCTTCCACATTAATTCTTGAATTCCAAAGTCAATTTTGGTGATTATACAACATGGTTCTAGTAGGCCTCTTCTAGAAGAATGACATTAGTAATAATGACTTCCTCTTTCCAATGTTTTTAGTGCACATGGGCCAGTTCATCAAAGGGCACCAAACTCTTTTCAAAAGAAGTGCCAAGTTCTCTTCCTCTTGCTATATATTTTAAAAATTCTCATTTCGAGGGGGATCAACCCTCTTAGCCTTAAATTAAAACTCTGCCCAAAACCTCTCGGGCTTGTAAGGCAGAGCTCTGCCAGATTTTACCTTTAATCAGGACTTAACATTTTTTACCTCTATCTAGACTTGCCCTTTAAAGTATATGTCTATTTTATTCTTTTGTGTTAAGTCATTGTCTTTCATGCTTTTCATAGACTGATTACAACATGTCCAGTGCATTATGAAGTCTCCTTTTTGCAGTTCTGCGAGAAGTGTCTACAAGAAGAATATAGGTGCCTATGAATATGCTATCAAAGTGTGTCTCAGAACATGTTTGCTAGTTCCTTCCTCCCTGTATCTCTATAGACCCTTGACTCACTGAAATAGAATATTTTCCCATGTTAGATGAAGTGTATGGGTGTTTCTTTCTGGTGAAAAGTGTATGTTCAGGCTAGGTGGGTCAACTTTTCTAATGTATCACCTTTTTATTTTTTAGACTTAGGTTCTATTTTCAGCATCTCTCTCTCCCTTTTCATCCCCCCCCCTTTTTATTTTTATTTGTTAGCAATAGGAGAAACCAAGGCTTAAAAGATACATCAGAGGGAGCTAGCCCTCATCTAGAGACTCTCCCCTCCAGCTTCGTCAGTCCCACAAGCAAGAGGGGAGTTTCCATTGTTGCATGTGGAAAGGCAGGAGCTTGACCTCTTGCTCCAGGTGTAATCCACTATGTCAACAATACCAAACTTATTTTCTTACATAGATTTGTGCCTATAGTGAACACGTATCCTCTACATATTTATCATCACTAGTCACTTAGTATTTTTTCATGTCCTTAGTGTGCCTCATATCTCCTAAGGTCTTCTCATAAGATGCCTATGTTATGCTTCTTACATTTAATTTTTCATTCCATATAACCCTAATATTTACCCTTGAGAAATATTATTTTGTTCATTGATCACTCCCCCTAGGGATTCCATTTGTGAGTTGCAGTGTAAGACCTTGGAAAGGAATGGGCCTTCCTAAAAAATTACCAATTTTTCACATTACTATTCAAAAAATCCCCTTTTACCATATTTTTACATTGTTTCCACCTCATTGGTGTTTTTTTTATGAGTTTCAGTGTAAGACCATAGATAGTACCTGACCTTCCTCATAAAATTTTCTAATTCCCAAGTCATAAGGAAATTACATGTGTCAAATATGAGATTAGATGTGATTGATTATGAGTTACACATCATTGACATGCTTCCCATCTTGATTTAGTATGTTTTATGCTTACTTCATTAATATTTAATTTTTATCTTCTTATTTTATGATTGCATTGAAGATACCAACCACTTTTCTTAAGTTTTTTATACTTCCCAACTTGAATTAGTGTGATTTACTTAAGACAATTTTACCAATTTTGTTTATATTTTATACTTCCCAACGTGATTTAGTATGATTAATTTACTTAATTGATTTTTTCTTATACCATTGGTATTTCACATGCTTTCCATTTTATTACATTATTTTCATACTTCCCAACATGATTTAGTGTGATTTTAATTATTTTAATTTGGTGCCAATCTTTGTCATGGTTTACAAACATTTTACCCTCTTATTTATCAATTTTTAGTTTATTATACTTAACCATATTTTGTTATTACACATTTCCCATCATGATATAATGTGTATTGAATTTATTTTTGATTAATTATACTTTTCCAACTCTTTTTTGCATGTTTCTTTTTAACCATGCATGTGTACTCCATAACGCTAGAAAAGAAAAACTCCACATATATTTCCTATAACATATATAAAAAAGTAAAAATATAGGTGATAGAAAGAAATCTATACATGCATCAACAAATACAACCAAAATATAACTCATAAGATCAACATCCAACTATCAAAACCAACTATCTCTATATATCATATGTTTTTCTACAAAATACAATAACACATCACTCCATCTCTATGACTAGGCTCCATCATGCCTATCTCATGGCCTATCCATACCACCCATAGATGCATCAAACTATTCCCTCTACCTGGTGTGATATAATTAGGTTTTTTGATATCTCAAACCTACTACCTATCCCTATAGGCTAGCCACTTAGGCCTGTATTTATCCTAGATGGATCATTATAGCCATATGTGTAGCTCTCTCTTGAGCTAAGGCATACCAAGCCTATGCCTCTCTTAATTATACCCCTGATGGTGGATAAAATCCATATATACATGTTTATATATACCTTGTGGCCTCCCTCACTAGTCTAAACCATCTTACTTGAGCTATGGTAGATGGTACCATAGGATCATCTAATATGGTAGGGTCGTACAATGTTAGCATGCCATCCAAAATGTCATGGTGCCATCCCATGACTAGGGATGTCCATTTGATCTCCTTAGCCACATGATTTGTAAAATTTAAACTAGATAGATATCAAATCACATATAGATCTCATAATCTATCTATCTATCTATCTATCTATCTATCTATCTATCTATCTATCTATCTATCTATCTATCTATCTATCTATCTATCTATCTATCTACCTACCTACCTACCTACCTACCTACCTACCTACCTATCTATCTATCTATCTATCTATCTATCTATCTATCTATCTATCTATCTATCTATCTATCTATCTATCTATCTATCTATCTATCTATCTATCTATCTATCTATCTATCTATTTATCTATCTATCTATCTATCTATCTATCTATCTATCTATCTATCTATCTATCTATCTATCTATCCATCCATCTATCTATCTATCTATCTATCTATCTATCTATCTATCTATAATCATATATAACTAGTATTCTATATCAAAGACTAACAAATCTAATATTTCTTATCTATCTTAGGGTCACTAACCACTGTCTTCCCATATAATCATCCATGAAGCATAGTCTCTCCATCAACCCATATCTTGGGTACCTCATTTTTGGGATGCCTCCCAATCAATGCAAAACCTAGATTCACCTCCCATACATGTTTTGAGCCTCTCCTTAGTGGTGGATCTATCAACAAACTCTACCCTGAGATGGCTATCAAGTCATATTATATCACCACCCTCTATGATTAATCTTTCTAATAGCATCTCCATCAGTGGTATGCCTAAGGTGGTCATTGCTCCTCCTATTGTAGTTTTTATTGTACCCCTACATCCACATCCATTCCCTCTCCTCCTCTAACTATCAATTATTGTGCTCAACCCATCCATGGTCTCACATACTATAGTCTAATCTATAATATCTTAATTGGTGATCTTCCTCCTCTTATCTCCCTTATCTCTCTCTCATGTCATGCACAAAATGTAGGCACTATTATAGTATCCACTAGGTATGGGAGTCCAAACTAACTTGACAAGCATTGCACTAGTTGGAACTCTACCCAATAGGTATAATGGTTTTTGATATACTCTAGAGATATCCCTAGTTCCATATTCACCTAACTTAGCCAAATCATAACAATATGTGCATAGGGATACTGCATGATATCACCTCATGTGACTATCTATAATGTTGGCACATGAGGCATGACCTGTGCTAACTGGTCCTATCTCCATCTAGCAACCTAAGGTAACCTATAATTAACCACATGGGGAAACCTAGCTATTTGATACATTGAGAACCTCTCATATATCCATGTACTTAACAACACTACTAGTCCCATGGTCTTTTACATTTCAAACATTTACCATCATATTTCTTATTTTGATCATATCTTTGTCTCTACTAACTCTTTTTACAAACTATAAAATGTTCTATAATCTTGATGTCATATAGAATATTTTCAAATATTATATGTATATATTTAAAAAAAATCATTTTTTTCTCTTTTTCACTAATCTCTGTAGGTTTGGCTAATGTTCCTCATATTAGACACCTTCACATTTCTAGAATCTCCTTTATATATAACACTAAAGTAAGTACAGGTATGCATTTTTAATTATATCCTTCAATTTATATTATTTGATTCTTACTTTATTCATATTTAGTGTAATGTGTCTCTATGTTATTTTCTTGAAGCACCATCCCCTATTGCACCTATGTGACACATGATGAGCTTTGATTGGGGAATATGTATACACATGATATTTTTAAACTTTTATCAACTAATGACTCTCTTTATCTTACAAGAAATTATCCATTCTAAATCTCCCTCAAGAAAGGGGTGGGTAGACCATTGGTGCTTCATAGGATTATTGTCCCTTTTGTCACTTTCTATCTACACACTTGTCCCCTAAAAACCATTCACCTAAGCTTTATCTCCTATTTTCACCCTCCTCTAGTCATTTACAATATTCATTATCCCTTTCCCTAACCTAAAACGCCTTTTGATAGTTTACATGACTATGTTGGCCATATTGACCCTATGTTATTATTTATAAAATCTTACTAAGAATTGAGGTGACCATCGCTGACATAGTTCATTATCTAGTTAATTTTTTTTTATCAATTTCAATACTAGGTCGACCGAGTTGACCTTGTTAGCTAATTTTTTTGAAAGGGTTTAGGGTTAGATATGCCTATATAAACACATTCATTTTTCCATTTATAAGATATAATAAGAAGTAAGATATATTGTGCATCTACTTATCCACCATTCTACTAGAGGATCAAGCTTAGGGTTTCATACTTTCTTTGGAGATACAAATCTTGTCTTGTGGAGAAGTCTTTTGGAGGCATTGATAAGTTGTGTAGCCTATAGATAATTTATCCTTATCATCCTTACATAACATAATAACCTCTTGTGAAGCACCTTGTCCAAGGGAGAGATTGAGGCTTGGTAGGTTCATCAAAGGTAAGTATTCTTAACTTTATTTCTCCTTTATAAGAGTAGATATGTGTGCATTTTCACTTCTCTTCCATGTATTAGGATTCCTTATAGATTGATGTGAGTATATGTATTCTATTCATGTTTACTTTTAGTGTTTATTACCCCCACTTTGTGCTATAAGCTTTAGTGAGCATTATATTAGATTTTTGTTTACTTGTTATTAGTTTAGTGAATATGAAAACATAGGACCTAATTATGGTTACTATATAGTTTTTCTTGACTAGAGTCTTTGGAACCCTTCCTAGTGATATTATTATGGTAAAAAATCCCTTAGCTAGGTCTAGAAAATCCATATTGGTCATGACCCAGAATAACTAATGTATCCCCAATCATAAGTGTAAGTAGGATTTATCTTTTCTGAGATAGGATTGATTTGTAGATGTGTTACATTTCCCATTATATATAACCTCCATTCTACCATTCATAATGGGGAATCCTATCTCCTCTTGTTATGATAACATGAACCCTAAAATCCAATATAAGCATAGGGTGAATAATGGGAGTGGGGTGGGATGGTAGCTATCACTAACTTAAGTTTTAGGGAGAGGAGGAATGAAAGGAGTACTACATTTCCTTTAACATTGAGTGGTGAATGGAAGCATATCAAATTATACATTTATAAAATATGAGTTACTAAGGAGAGATAATGACTCTTCATCATTACTTTTAGACTTAGTTTTATTGCATAAATTTGATCCATTTAATTAAATTATTTTGAAAAATAATACATAATTCAAGGAAGAAACATGTAATGATGACAATAATAGATTGAATAAAAAAGTATAAACTATGCACATCTATTATATCCATGATTTATTTATGTGAATAAGTAGAAATCAAAAATTAGATATGGAACCATAACATAGAAATATGAAACCCTAAGAAAGTAGGATGAAAATATAAGGTAAACCTAGGGTTTTCCACTCTTGAATGAAAGACTAGGTTCACTATAATGTTTAACTAG
Organism: Torreya grandis; assembly: GCA_037957365.1. Lineage (NCBI taxonomy): Eukaryota > Viridiplantae > Streptophyta > Pinopsida > Cupressales > Taxaceae > Torreya > Torreya grandis. The sequence continues at coordinate 25,819 of JARHVA010007855.1, forward strand.
TTTGGATTTATTGATATAAATAATCCAAACTATTGAATATTAAGATTGCACAAGATACATCATTCATTACGTAGACCCAAATATAAAATCAACCAATTTATTACACTAAATATTAATTAAAATGATAATATTATAGGTACTTAGTTTTTCACTATTCTATTTTGATCATTATCTATGCATAATCACTAATATAGAATGAAATAGATCAGTGGTTACATAACTCATGAGAGTGATTACTAGAATCTATTAGGATATTATAAATATGTCTTAGACACCTATAACTAGATATTAATGTTGTAAATTTAAAGTGTCCTTGATGTTTTTACAATATATTATTCCATAAATCTTTGTGCCTACTTATTAAGATTTTTTTTGTATAATTTTAGACACTAGGTCTTATGCGACAATTTATAATTGATTTCCTTCACCTTGAAACCCTATATCCACTTTTAACACTTTTATTGAATTATAAAAAGGTGTTACATATATGGGTTGGATAAACCAAACTATATACTATTGATTGGTTGAGCATTGCCTACATTCAAATAATCTATAGAGGGCTCAAACCACATGTGGCTTCTCCAACTATGTGTATTGTGATAAATAATGATCCACTATAATGTAGTATAACTTGTTTAAATTTTGAATATTTAAAATGTGAAAATTTTACCTTAATTTATGTGTTCAAACTTATCTTAGTATCTATTAATTTGAGGTTTTTTTTTATAGTTGGATGATTTAGAATAGTGGCTCAAGGATGTGTAAATGTATTCCTCAATGTGCAATTAGTTATCCAAGTGAGATCTAATTGAGTTCTAGATAAGCACTACAAAGAAATAGCCATAATCTTGATGTGTTTATATAAATGAAACTTTAAGTAATTTACATCCTAAATGACATGTAAAATGTGTGGGATAACCATGAGAAGGGTTTACATTTTAAAAATAACCATTTGGAGAAACTAAGACATTTCTGGCAAAGATATAAACTATATGTAATTGACACTATCTAATTATTTATGAAACTATAAAATATGGAGGAAAATATGATATAGAAAATGGAAATAATATGATTAGGATAGTATAAAACCCATTTTGAAACTAGGAATATCTTAAATATGTATAACAAAAAATTGTGAAGTCTAAGTTCATAATTATGTTAATGTTTATTAGAGAATTAGAACAAGAGTCATATGTGTAGGTACAAGTCATGTATATCAAGGATGGGTCAAAACTGAAATTTAAGTGTCTAATACAAAATTTATGTGTCTAAAAGCATAATAAGGAGTTTAAAATAATCCTGCATAAGTTCATTTGAATATGTATATGTATTATATTATTTTTAAGGTTCTTAGTCTTATTCATTTTGTATTAATTGTAGAAGTCATGCATAAGTGCAAAATGTGATAGGTATATTCAATAAAATCTATAATTTTAGAAAAAATGCATAAAAACATTATATAAAGTGAAATGAGGGATCTATAGGGCCCTAAAAGTTAATATAATACAAATAATACATCATAAATATATGAGGTGAGATATAAAAATAATAGTTGATTATAAAAGTTACATAATATAAAACATGGAAATCTATTGAGCTTTGTCTTTTTGCTTCTTAGAATTATTATGAGGAGAAATTGCATGAGGTTTGAAACTAAGGTAATGATGACTAGTTATTTCATCATAAGCAAAAACAATAGGAATATGACTAATATGCCATAATTATGGTAGAGCTAATTCAAGACAAGAAAAAAGAAAATAAGGGATATATTCAATTATGTTAGGTAGAATGATATATTACCTATGAGTAGACTACATCCACTTAAAATCAATAAAAAAGGGTAGAACATGAAATGGAAATTGTTGATAAAAACTAATTGGAACATGGAAAATACAGGGCTTATCATTGTAAATATTGTAATAAACTCACCCCTAAAATTAGAAGGGGTTTATCCATTGAACTAAAAATCATTAGTAAAAATATTCTTCAATAAAAAATGCACAAATATCTCACATAACCTATATAGTTTGAAAAGAAAACATAGTTTCTATGAGGATATGGTAGCATTAGAATCCATGGTAATATTGAGACCAAAAGGCAAGGTGAAGCATGAAAAAATGGAGAAATACAAACAAAAATCATGAATTGAGCTTGAAATTTTGAAATCATAATTGAAACATGTGTGCTAATTGGAAAAACATTCCATTAAAGAATTTTAAAGACTTAAGTGGTTGTGAAATCAAAATGTATTGTTATGAGATCAATAAAGATATACATAACTAACAAGGAAGTCCAAATGTCCCATTGACATTTAATATATTAAAATATAATCTCAAGTGTCTCCTACATACATGAAAGTGATGCGAATAATAAAAACAAATGGAGCACAAAAAAAAGGATTAAAAATTATTAAAGTAGAGTTTTAAACTTGAGAACAACCCTACCTTATGAAGTCGAAGAGGATAAAAAGAGTTGTGAAGGTCAAAGTAGATAATTAATCATCAATTAAAGAAATATATATATCTATCTCCATGTGGAAAATTATTCAAAATTTTGAACACTCGTTAAATTTTTTAAAAAACAAGGACATTTTAAAATGTTATAATTTTAAGGGTTTTTTAATATTTCAAAGACATTCATGTTGATTTTTTTCCCAATAAATATAAGCTATCTAGATTAGATGCTTAACAAACAAGTTACCCCTGAGAGCTAAATTTTTCTGAAGTAACTAATCCTTTAGTAGGATAGACATATATATATATATATTTCATAATAGTATCTTGGTTCTATAAAAGTTACATACTTCCAAGGCTTAAAATAATTCCTTAGTATCCAAATAGCTCAATAATCTCAAATGATTTTAAAATCTCTTTACTACTTTTAGTCTCCCATTTGATTTCAAATCAATCAACTATTTTTTCAAATTACCATTAGTAGAAGATACACTTATTTCTGTACTAAGGTTATGATTACATTATTTTACCTTATCTAATTTTAAAATATTGAAAACTTATGGGTAATAAATTTATTTGAAATAAGAAAGTGTAGTGTAGATCTCATGTTGTTGGATTTTATTTTATCTAACAACATGAGCTATTTTTTTAAAATATGGGTGACATCAGCATTCAAAATAACCTCATGCCATTTATCTTCAAGAGTTCCGCATGTCATCTAATCAATTTGAGATTAAATTATAAGTTTAAAGCATAAAATTTGTGTAGGGTTGGACTTGAAAAATATTGAAAAGTCCAAAGACCACATGGAAATCATGAGCTACAAGATAAATGTTATAAAGGATCATAATAAATATCTCATTTCATCTAATAATATTTATATCAATGGGATGAGATGTTCATATCATTAATTTTATTAGATGACATGTGCAATTTAGTGTATATAAATAATTACACTCTTTAATAGATCTCATGTCATTTCATCAAGGGAAAATAAATCACATCATTGGATCATCTACCCAATGCTAATCTCTAGCCATTATATCTATAGTTTATGTAAAATATTTTTACCTTAGTCAATTCTTCAAAGCGGCTAGTATGAAAGCATCTCAATGGGACCCTCAAGTGTGTAATCAAGCATAAATGAATAATGTGATATATTTTAAATAAAAAGGGATGACCTTAGCATATTTTTAGATATCACTCCATTAAATTGATCTCATGATACTAATTTCATTGAATTTGATCAAATACAAGGAAATGAGCTAACTATATACACATAATATTTTCAACTTTTATCAAATTACATCTTGTGAGAAACCATTTAAATAAATTTATCTGAGTGCACACCTTAAAGTGTGCACCAAAAAAGGGGTAGGAAGACCATTGGTACTTCATAAGATTGTTGTACCTTATTTTCACTTATTACCAATCCAACTAGCTCTTAAAACCATTCCCTAAGCTATTACTCATATGTCACATACTCCTCTAGTCTTTTCCCACTTTTCGTACTTATTTTCCTTACCTTATGACCCTTTTGATAGTTGTTTGTACTAGATAAACCATGTCAACCCTATGCAATTTTGATTGAAATTCACTTAGGGTTTAGGTTGGCTCTTGGCTGACCTAGACCATGACCTAGTGAATTTTTTTCTTTAATTGTACTAAGTTGACTGGGTTGACCCTATTAGGTAATTTTTTTGAAAAGGATTAGGGTTAAATTTTATTATATATAAAATATCATTTTATCATTATTATAGAATCAAAATTAGATTTATTATTTACTTATGCTTCTTTACAATTTGATCTTCCACCATTCTACTTGAGGAGTGTTATCTTATGGGTTTCTACTTGGAAAATATAGTATTATGGAGAAGTCTTATATGATTTGGCCTTTCTTGGTGATACTTAAAAACTATAAAATCCTCTTACAAAGCCCCTTTGGACAAGGGAGAGATTGAGTCTCGATGGGTTCATCATTCAGGTAAGTATTCTCTAGCTTTTATCTTGTCTTTAGTAGATAGAAGTAGCATACATATTGGATTAGAATATTATTACTCTTCTTATTCCATGTATTAGGTTATTGATCATATGTATCTTAATTTATATTCTCTTATACATGTTTGTTTTATTTACCAACCCCCACTTTCTACCACAAGCTTTGGTGAGCACTAGATTTTATTTGATTTACTTGTTATTAGTTTAGTAAGATATCAAAACATAGGACTCCCTTAGGGTTATTACATGATTGTGATTGAATAGAGGCTTTGGAATTCTCCCTATCATTATATATTTTTTATAAGAGATCCCCTAATTGGGTCTAGTGGATCCTTATATTGGTCATGTTCTCGATTATCTAATGTGTCCCCAATCAAAAGTGTATGGTATGATCTATCTTATCTAAGTTAGGATTGATTTATAGATATAATGACTTTTTGATTGCATAAATTATAGTGAACTTGACATGAATCTAACCCTTGTAAGTTTTATTTCACATTTTTCATTATTTTAATCATTTTATTTTTATATATTTATGATACTAGGTCAATAGTGTCGACATAGTTCTAACTTATGTGCACATGTTTAACACACAATCACATCAATATAGATCTATTCTATTTTTAAAGGTTTTTCATTAGGTATAGGATACTAAGTTGATTCTTTCAACATAGAACACTTTCAGACATCCAAATTAGGCACTAGGTGAACCTAGTTGACTCTATACATTTTTTGACATCTAGATCAAGCTACTAGGTTGACCTAGTCAAATCCTTACATTTTTAGACATCTAGATCATGATACTAGGTCAACTTAGTTGAATTTGTAAATTTAAAAACTTAAAAAAAATACTAGGTTGACCCTATCGACATAGAACATTTTACAAGTTTTTATCAAATAGGGAAATACAAAGCTAGGTCAACCTAGTAGACATAGTTGGCACAATTTACAAGTATAAATTAGGGTACTCTAATAACAATATCATTTTCATATACATCCTCAAACCCACCAAGGTTCCTTTATATCCTTCTCTATCATTTCTATTATTCCTTATAGTTCTAATTTTCATAGTTTGCAGTCTTTAAAAATACCCCTATATAGTCAACTAGGTCGACCTTGTCAACATAGTTCTATATTTTATATTCTTTTTAGAAAAGTAGGTCGACACTATCGACATAGTTATTTTTCAAACCCTTAATTCTATAGTACATAATGGACATTATCCATTATGTTCTATAATCTTTGCACACACTATCATTTAAAATGACATTGTACTATGTTTCAAAGTTGGAATTAACACTTATATTTTAGTAATTAGCTCACACTTTCATTTCTTTTTGTTTACATGCTTAAACTAGATCACATAGTCTAATTATATGGTTTTTTATACCATTTAGCTACACTATTTATCTTTTATGCATAAACTACCAAATCACAAAATCTTAAAAATCATTTTAACAATTATCTACCCAAGGCTTACCTACTTACATTTCATCACCAAGGGAGAAGCTGACCTGGTTTTCTAGCCAAATATAAACATGTGGTTAATGGTATTTATTGTCTAAGAATAAAATACCCTTATTTCTACAATATGTGAAGTAAAGGGGTAGGTCCCAATACCAAGCTAGTACCATTGCCAATACAGATCCCTTTCAGCGCAAATGTCTAGAAACCATCCTTAGATTGATTTCTAGTTATTTACTTATAACCAACTTATTATCACATCTAAAATCATGTTCTAATAATATAAAAACATTCAAGATGACCACTTAGTTTATACTTTCCAAGTTGATTACTTGCTCTTTGCTCAGTTGTATGTTGTATTGTAAAATCTTTCACTAGCCAACATTAGTGCAAGGTTTTGTGCTGTGTGCCTCAATTGGATCAACCTCATTAACCTAATTGATTGTGTGTTTCCTTTTATTTATTACTTTCAAAATTACTTCCAAATTTTTTCCTATTTTAATACATAGTCATTTTTCTCAATACAATCACTTACAGATTGCCTATTTTCCCCTACCTATTGTACTAGGTTGAATCTTTTGACTTTATACACTTTTTTAGCTCATATTTCCTAAACTAGGTTGAATCTATTAATTTTGTACACTTTTTTAGCTCCTATTTCTTATACTAGGTCAACTCTATCGACTCTGTAAAGTTTTTAGCTCTTATTTTCTATCCTAGGTTGACCTAGCCAACTCTATACCTTTTTTTTCTTTCCTTATGTACCAACTCAATTCTTTATTTCGCCTTATTAGAATTTTTTAAATTTCTCTCACATCATTATTAAGTCTCCTTTCATTATCTTCTTAGATAACTTTAATCCATTTAGATACTATATGGGATGCTCATTTCTCCCTTTCTTTACCTCCCAAGAGCACCATCACTCTTAGGGCACCTCTTCCCCTCCTTCATCCGTGACCTGCATCATGGTAAAAATCACATCTCAAGATGAATTTGATGGGTTTGATCCTTTATATAACTACCAAGATACTTATCATATTCAAAACCTTAAAACTAATGTGGGAATAATTAACACAATTTTAATCAATAATCCCACTAATAATCCATCTAATATCCCTCCCCCTAATACCAATTTGGGTAGTGCTCCTACCAAAACTAACCTACCTATTGATATAACTCAACTTCTTGCCCAAGTCATACAATAAATGAACATAATGAGAAAATATAATACCAATCAAATGATGCAACTCCAACATCAATTGATTAATATGGCTAATCAACCTTAGGTTATCTATCCTCAAGGTAATCCTAATTTTATTCCTCCACCTCTTAGAGATGCCTCTATTAATATTATTTCTCAACCCATAATGAATAAAAAAATGATGCAAACTATACAAAATGAGCCATTAGATCCCTTCAGTATATCCATTGATATTGGTAACATATCTCCAACAATCAAATATGATGGGATTAAAGACCCAACCTCATTTCTCAAAGCCTTTGGAAATCTTTACAAAGAGTGGATCCAAACTAATTCTTTTGCCATAACTAAACTCTTAGTCAAAACCTTCACTGGTAATCTATCAGAATGGTAAAATCAATTACCCCAAAAATCCATTTGGAAACCTTAAGATTTGGTCAATCCTTTAGTTAAAGAGTTTCAACACAATGATCTTCTTAAAAATTGTCTTATCCACTTCATCAACACTAAGCAATCTCCCACTGAATTAGATCATGGCTTTATCAAAAGATGGAAATCATTGGCCCATAAATCTGAACATAACATGATTAATGATAAATTTTTCAAAATCTTTGTAACTACTTTGATTCCTCTTCAATATAAGGTTCAAAACTTTATTCCCCAAACACTTATTGAATATCTTGATCAAGCTAAACATCAAGACTTTCTCATGAAGCAATTTAAACATAATCCTAAACTCCTAAACGGATCTTTCAAAACATATACCATTACAATCACTATTAATACTCTACAAACCAAACCCAAAGTTACCAAATCTAACATCCCTTCATCTTCTCACACACCACTTTCTATGCAACAAATGAAATAATTTTTACTGCCCTCTAAACCTTTCACCTATTCTAACACTCCTCTCAAATGATATGACCCTAATAAATTTTATTGGTTATTTACTAACATTGGCCACTCTCATGAATCTTGTAGAGGAATTACTAAATTTTCTATATCCTATATGCTTGGTGATTCATTTAATTGTGAAGCTATGAGCAACCTTCATCATTAAGAGTACATTGCTACTTCTCAAAAATGATAAGTTTCTAAATCTTCTACCTCAAATAACCAAATATATTTTTCCATAAATAAAAATTAAAAAAATACCAAGGAAGTTTATGTTATTTATACCAATTATGACCAATACTATAAAAATTCTTAATTTGTTTACAATGCTAAGGTCAATTATCATCACAATTTGGCCCATAAAGATCCTGTTACCAAACCTAAGAAGCCATATTTAGAAGAATAATTTCTCAAAGATACGACAACCACCAATTTGGTTTTGGAATCACATGAGGAACCACTTCCTCCTTCATAAATTCCAACCACATCTATTCCTTCAAAATCTACTTTACCTCCTAAACCTTGTGTTGGTTCTTCTTCTAAATCTCATTGGAACTTTCTTGAAGAACTTAACTTCATGCCTTGTAAAATTCCACCTATGGAGTTATTTATTACTTCTCTTTATCATCGCAAGTTACTTATGCAAAAACTACAATAAATTTAAGACCCATCCTCTATAGATAAAGAACCACCTTTTATTGAACCTCAACCTACCAATGTGAATGCTATTGAAACTGTGTCCTTCTTCCAAGCCTTCTATTTAAGAAGACATGATCAATGATGAAATTCTTTTTCATGTTGATGATCCACCAATTTTTATTAAAATAAAAATTAATACCACCCTTATCCATAAATTTCTAATTGATCAAGGCTTTGGTATTGATGTGACATCTTTATGGCTTATCCAACAAATTGGTTATAATAAAGATCATCTTAAGAAAACCCATCTTACCTATCATGGTTTTGATAAGTCACATGCCACTTGGCTATATTTGGATTTTATTAATAATCAGATGTAAGACTTTTTAAACCAAGGTTATGGTCTTTGATTTACCATCATCTTATAATATATGCTTTGGTTGCCAATGAACTCATAGAATAAGGGATATTGATTCTTCCAGTAGCCAATACATAAAAATATTACATAATGGAAAATGGTATAAGCATGAAGCTAATCTCAACCCATGGAGTATTCAACTTCCTAATCCAAAATCTCAGTATTGTATTCTTATAATTCCTAAGATCAATAGTGATCCTTTACGTAAGTTCATTAACATCAATCTTGATTTATAAGTCAGTTTTGATGATTCAGATGATGATGAACCTAATGATTTACAATATACTTATAATACTACCAAGCTACCTCCCTACATTTTGTAGTGGCTTCCTCCTTCATTATTACCTTGGGACCATACTATTCCTCTTATTGATGAGATCACTAATGTTTCCCCTCCATGTAATACTCAAGAGCCTTCTTTACCTAAATATGCCATCACTTACAATGATTTTGGAGTGGCCAAATTATTTTAAGATTCTCTCATCATTTCTCCATGTACATTCAATAATATTGGGATTTCACCTTCTAAAACTCTCCCTGAGTCTCAAGCATATATAATTTATCCAACATATGATGATAATTACATAATGGCCCAAGCTCAATCTTAAGGCATGGATGCCCAACATTATTAGAAAACCTTAGCCCAAATACATGATTTTAACTAGAATATATATACCATTTATATAGATCATGACTTTGATCCTAAAATTTATGTGCCTCCTACCAATTCTTTGCTTTTTTATACTCCTTGGGTGGTATAACAAATTATACCTTCTAAACTTTTAAAAATTCTTACATCTTATATACCACCTATAAATCTAATAATTACATCTTATCTTCTCCCATCATTGAAACCAATGACACTCCAATCCTTTTTGATCCATCTAGCTCTCCTAATCTTGATATTACACTAGATGCCAAGGAAACTAATGTTTGTTAGATATATTTTGAGTATGATCACCATGGTAATCAAATTCTTGATCTTGAATTAGATTTTTAGTATTATGGTCCTCCTCCTACCTTGCCTAGTGATAAATCTATTTTTGAAATACTTCATTTCTGAGAACCTCAAATTCTTTGGCAACATCATAAACTTGGGAATTTTAAAACCAAAACTCCTTATTTCAACAACTTTGTTGCTAGCATCGATCCCAAAGATAATATAATTTTTTATTTACATAATGCACCATACCATTTCCAAGATGGTAATGCTATGCTTATCAAAGAAAACACTCACATTGAATATGGTACTCCATCCTATCCTCAACCAATTATAATTTCCCATGAACTCTCACCTACCAAGCATGAAAATTTTGTCTTATCCTTTGATAAATATCATGATATTTTTTCTTGGTCCTATGAGGACATGCCTAGTATTGAACCTATCATTATGGTGCATAACATCATTACTTATCTTGATGCCAAGCTTGTATGTCAAAAATAAAGGAAATTTCCACCCGAGGTTTCTATTTTATGTCACAAGGAAATTATCAAATTACTTGATGCTAAGTTTATCAAACTAGTGGATTATTATGAATGGGTTTCTAACACTATTCCCATTCAGAAAAAGGTCGCTATGGTCATTTAAATTTGTGTTAATTTTCACAATCTTAACCTTGCTTATCCTAAGGATAAATTCCCTTTACCTTTGATAGATGCCATCATTAATTCCACATCTGGTTATAAAATGTTATCTCTTATGAATGGTTTCTTGGGTTATAATCAGATTCACATTGCCCTTGAAGACCAATATAAGACCACTTTCACCATAGAATCAGGCACCTATTACTATGTCAAAATGCCTTTCGGCTTAAAAAATGCCATAGCCAATTACTAATAAGAAATAACTTATATCTTTCATGATATTATCCATAAAATTATTGAAACCTATGTGGATGATCTCATTTCTAAATCCAAAATTTGTAAAACTCATCTCCCAAATCTTGCTATCATCTTTGACCACCTTCTTAAATATTGAGTTAGACTAAATACTTATAAATGTGTCTTTGGTTTTACATCTAGAAAATTGTTAGGATTCCTAGTCTCTCTTTATGGCATCTATGTTGTCTCAACTAAGATTAGTGTTATCATCAATATTCCCATTCCTCATTCCATTCCCACAATTCCTACGTACCTAGGTAAACTTTAGGCAATTAGATGATTCATCCCTAAAATGGCTTACCACATCCACTCCATCAATTATCTTCTTAAGAAAGGTAATGCCTTAGAATGGATAGACCATTGCCAAACATATTTTTATAACATGAAAGAGTCATTGATTCACCCACCTACACTTCATCCTCCTTCTAATGATCAACTCTTGATCCTATATACTTCTTCCACACCTATAGCAGTTAAAGCAATGCCTGTCCAATAAGACAATACTAAAAAATAGTATGTCATTTATTACATTAGTTGAGAACTCATTGATTATGAGAAATGTTATACCAAAGTTTAACGTGATTTCCTCACCATTTATTTCATAAATAAAAATCTTTTAAACTACATGCTATACCAGACCACATATGTCATCATTCATTTTAACCCCCTTCATCATTTCTTCTCCAAATCCTTTATTTTTAGAGATAGAATTAGCAAATGGATGGTCTTTATTATGGAATTTGATCACTAAATTGTAACTCAAAAAGCTATCAAATGATAAGTCATAGTTGATCAACTTGTAGTAGCTCCTGTCCTAGCTACCACTCACCTTCAGGATAGTATTCTAGATGACAATATTTTGTTCATTGAATGTCTCAATCAAGCTATTTATCTTTAAGATTACTTTCATAACTTTACCAATGATCTTGAAGCCAATAATTTTGATGAATCCACTATTCCTCTTGATACTACTACACCTAAAATAGTTACAAAAAAGCTTCATAAAATTAATGTTGACTTGCACAATGATACTTGGACCCTTCACTTTGATGGTGCTAAATGCCTTCAAGGAGCTAGGCTAGGTTGCATTCTTATAAGTCCTCTTGGAAAAATCATACCATTAGCTTTTCACTTTGCCTTTGATGTCACCAAAAATATAGTTGAATATGAAGCTCTAATCTTAGGCATACGAGCTACACTTGATTTAGACATTCAATATCTAAATACCTTAGGTGACTCTCATCTTATTTATTACCAAGTCAATGGTGACTACCAATGCAAAAGTAGAAATCTCATTACCTATCATCAAATTTCCACCACTCTCACTAAGGATTTCATCTTTTTCACTATTGATCCTATCCCTAGAGATTAAAATTCCATTGTTGATTCCCTTGTTTCCTCAACATCTCTCTTTCATCCCCACCAAGTTCTTTTTGATCCTAATTTTCTAATATAAATAATAAAATATCCATCCTATACTCAACCACAAAATTCACTTATCTACCACATTGAGTCTGCCAACATTCGATAAAGCCCATGGTATAAAGATATTATTCAATTTTTGGAACACCAAACTTATCCTCCTAACTTAGAATCTTGTGAAAAGACACACATTAGTAAATAATATTTTAAGTATGTATTTTGATATAACATCCTTTAGTATCTTAATGTTGAAGGTACCTTACTCTATTATGTTATACAAGATGAGGTACCTCCTCTTCTTGAACAAGCACATGGGGGCATTTGTGATGGCAACTATAGTGGAGATGCTCCAACTTGTAAATGCCTACGTATGAGATACTTTTGGCCTACTTTTAAAAATGATGCTATTAAATTTGATAAAAAGTGTACTCCTTACCAGTTTCATGATGATCTAATTCATTCACCTCCCACTGAGATTCAAACTATTGAATCTCCCTGGCCATTTTCCATGTGGGGATTAGATCTCATTGGAAAATTACCTCACTCTCAAGATGGGCATGTTTTTATCATCATGACTACTGAATATTTTACTAAATGGGTTGAAGCCATTCCCCTTGTTAATGTCACTAGTAACAACATTACCAAATTCATTCTTAATCAAATAATTTTATGCTTTGGTGTTCCCCATACTATCATTTTAGATAACAATTATAAATTTTTAAAAAAGGAAATCAAACAAATCTATTCTAAATTCAAGATCAATCACAAATTTTCCATGTCTTATCATCCATAATACAATGGCCAAGCTAAGGCCACTAAAATAATCTTCAACAAAATTCTCCAAAAGATAATTCGTGAAACCTATATGGATTGGTACCTTCATCTTTACCCTACTCTTTGGGCCTATCGAACTAGCATAGATACTACCATTGGGATAACACTATTCTCTCTAGTCTATGGTTTTGAATTAGTCCTTTCATTAGAATTTAATCTTCTCTCTCTTTGTATATCTCTTCATGGTATCATTTTTGATGAATAATTATGTAAATCTCACCTTCATGCCCTTGATCTCCTTGATGAGAACCATCTTTTAGCTTTAAAACATAATCACCAATATAAACTCATATTGCCAAAAAACATAACAAACATGTTAAAAAATAAACATTTAATGTTGGTGGTCTTATCCTTCAATTATATTACACTCATGATAAAGAAGGTAAATACACCCAAAAATGGTGGGGACATTATTTAGTCAAAGATATTCTTGGTCCAAGCACCTATCACCTTCAAACCAATGAATTCCATGTTTTATAAGAGCCCACCAATGAAAAATTCCTTAAAAAGTACTTTGTCTAAACATTTCCTTCTTTTCATGATTTCTATCTACATATATCTAACACTTTTTTTAGTTTACTTACATGATTCTCACCCTCTACATCAAGTTTCCTTTTCACAAACTTTAGTCCTTTTTTTGTCTATTGGTTTTTACTTTTTTCTCATGAGTTGCATTTTAAAAATATGGATAGGACCTAATTTTCCTCATGGTGTACCATAGTTTTTTAATTTTCATACTTTTTGGCACCCCTTGGGTTTTTGTTTTGTGAGTTATAATGTAGAACCATGGATAGGACCTGGCCTTCATCATAGATACCATATTTCTTATCCCATTTATTTTTAACATGTTTTTTACACCCTCATGGGTTTTCTCTTTTATGAGTTGTAGTGTAAGACCATGGATATGACCTGGCCTTAATTATAAACTTACCATCTTGTTATTCCTTTTCTATAATGTGTTATTGATCCTTATTCTCAACTTTAGCCTTTGCTTCTTTTGATAGATGGAATTTGCACAATAATCTATTTTAGCATGTTTTCTTCCATTTTCTTCATTTCTATGATAAGGAATCACACTTTACTATCATTGTATCTATTTTCCCCCTTTATCACATTTTTTGCAATTTAAAGTAATTCAAATTTGTTTCATGTGTCATTCCTATTAATTTCTTTTACTTTCAATCCACATTGGATAAAACAAAGTCCAAGTCAAGATAGCATTTTTATTTTACCTAGATTTATGAGACTCTTAAACACCATACTCTCTAAGTTATCTCTCTTAGTAACCAAGTCCCAAGTATTCAAATGAAAGTCATTTTTAGCACCCATGTTTGGTTTTCTAATTTGTATGGAGGAGGAATAGAAAAAATCCATCAATAAAGTTAAAATAAAAATCAATTGAAACAAAAAGGTAACATGCAAATCTCAAAATTCAAAATTACACCTAATGATGTGATTCCAAGCACATCTCCTATCTCTAATCAAAGATCAAACTCCAAAATTGGCCTCACACTAGAGTTGAGGTCCATTGAGGTGCTATAGGATAGTATATTAAAATAGGAAAATTCAATAAACTCTATTTTTCTACCTACTTTCTCATGCAAGTACCCAATCTTCACAATAGATGACAACTCTATAAGGGGTCTTGAGGAATGGGGAACATGTTGTGGGAAGGTAGGTCCATTTTTACTTTTCATGTATATAGACTTCATGGGATTATCTATATACTTCATTTTTTGACCTAGGAGTTGTGTGGCTAAGAGAAGTTCTTCAGAGTCATTAAGGTTAATAGTAATCTTATTTTTATGAACTTAATTTGAGTGTCTTGACTTTGATAAAGAGTTCCTCTACCTTGGTTTTCCCTTCATTCTCCCCCTCACCCATTTAATTTCCCCCCTTGATATGAAAATTGTGGTTCCAAAAATGTTTTCCCTCTTTTATAATCCTTCTTCTTCACATCTTAAGAACTTGTTGGCACTACTTTGTTTCAGTTTTATGTATCCTTATTAAAAAACTACATGTTTGAGAAACTATGGATTCACTTTATTTACATGATGGCTCTACATTCCTACACTTATTTTATTTTAATTTTTACCTTTTTTCATTTGTTGTATCACCCTTTGTTTGGGCACCTGAGTCCATTTTTCCATTTTATGCACCTTTTTCCATTATTGAGTGAGATAAGGATTGTTACTACTCACTCACTAATGTTGTTTTACAATTTTTTTAAATTTTATATTTGATGTTTGGTTACCATCCTTTTTAACATGTATCCTTGGTTTAACTTGGTGAGTTTGCCTTTCCCACTTAAGATTTACTTATTTGAATTTTTGGTGTTTAGTAGCCTTGGATTTTTGGTTAACCAATTTACTCTTGTTTTTGACTTGGTCATTTGGTCTAACATAGCACCTGTCACCCTAGTTTACCAAATTTCCAAGTACTTCCTATCCATATAGCACCAATTATCTTGGCTTTCCTACATTTTTTGTTTTTTCCTTTTAGTTTTGTATTATTGGGTTTGTCAAAAGTAGTCTCTATGCTCTACATTATTAAAACTAAAACATAAACATAACCATCCAATGATAAAGGTAAGTCAAAGTACCCATCACATTTAATTTTTAATTATTTCAGTTTTTATCATTTACTTTTAGTTATTTTATTCTTTAAAATATTGTAACATTTTTTATCCCCAGCATTGTGTGTTACTATGTTCTTTATCAAAACACCATCCCTTATTACACCATAGTGAGACATGATGAGATTTGAGTGGGGCTTATGTATACACATAATATTTTTAAATTTTATCAAATACTAATGCTTTGAATATTATAATAACCCATCGAGACTCAATCTCTCTAAGTACACACCTTAAAGGGTATATTGAGAAAGGAGTGGGTAGACCATTGATGATTCACAAGGTTATTATCCCTTGTTACCACTTATTACCAATCCAACTAGCTCCTAAAACCATTCCCTAATCTATTACTCTTCTATCACATACTCTAATATTTTTCCACTTTCCATCCTTATTTTCTTCACCTTATACCCCTTTTGATAGTTGGTTGTACTAGGTCGACTAGGTCGACCCTGTATAGTTTTGGTTGAAATTAACTAAAGGTCTAGGTTAACTCTTGGCTGACCTAGCCTGTGATTTAGTGAATTTTTGTCCTTAATTGTAATATGTTAACTAGGTTGACCCTATCAACTGAAACTTTCAAAAGGGATTAAGGTTAAATTTTCCTATATATACAATATCATTTCATCTTTATTACATAATCAAATTAAGAGTTATTATTCACTTGCACTTCTTTACAATATGGTCTTCCACCATTCTACTTGAGAAGCCTTAGTTTAGGTTTTCTACTTAGATAATCTAGTCTTATGAAGAAGTATTGGATGCTTTGGCCTTTCTTATTGATACTTGCAAACCATAAAACCTCTTTCAAATCCCCTTTGGCTAAGGGAGAGATTGAGTCTTGATAGATTCATCATTTAGGTAAGTATTCTCTAACTTTTCTCCTCTCTTTAGTATATACAAATAGCATAAGTATTGGCTTCAGATAATACTACTCTTCTTATTTTATGTATTAGGGTTTTGGTCATATATAGCTTAATTGATATTATCCTATACATGTTTGTTTTGTTTACTAACCCCCACTTTGTGCCATAAGCTTTAGTGAGCACTAGATTATATTTTCTTTACTTGTTATTAGTTTAGTGAGATATCAAAACATAGGACTACCGTAGGGTTATTTCATGATTATGCTTCACTGGAGGATTTGGAACCCTCCCTACAATTGTGAATTGTGATAAGAGATCCCCTAATCAGGTCTAGCAGATCCCCATATAGGTCATGTTCTTGATTATATAATGTGTCCCCAATCAAAAGTGTATGGTATGATCTATCTTCTATGAGTTAGGATTGATTTATAGACATGATACATTTTTGATTGCATACACTAACCATCAATATTTTGAGAGATACATATTATTCGATAGGAATTTTTATTTTTCAAGCTATAACCTACTTAAGAACTCTTAATTATAGATTTTATATCTTAATATAATTAAATCAATAGGATGAATATTTAGCCTACAAAAAAATTATACGATTACTTGTAGTCACATTTCATTTAGAAAACATTTAAGACGTCCACCAACTTTGATTAGCTTGTTTAATTGATAAATACTATAGGGACTCGTTAGGATTTAGATAAAAGACAAAGGAAAATTGAGTCACCTTTTATAATTTACTTAATATATGAAGAACATGGCTCACAAGGATGGCCTATGATACTTTAATTAATTTAGTAAAGAGTGTAAATGGATTTAATTCAAAGGAAATGAAATCATACTTGGTAATTATTAAGAATGGTACACTATGTTGAAGTATGAAATATGCCATAGCTACACATGCATAACTGAATTATTGTAAAATAAAACATGCAAGTCATTGTTCCATTTTATTCTTACACTTAGTAACTGAGGGTGTTTGATACCTATTTTAATTTTATCCTCTATAAATTATATGATTTCATTTGAGAAAAGTGTGGATTCTTTGGACTTTAATCCAAGTCCTTGGTATTTGGTAGTGTCTATAATTTTCTATTTTTCTACACAATGTTTTCTCCATGCCTCCTTACTGAACTAGAATGTATATTGTGTATTCTTTTTGAAATTGATGATAGATTATATAGATCTTGTTTGTCTTCCATTTTATGCTACAATTCCATGCCCTTATTCAAATTACATCTTACATCTTTCAATTTATTTATTTATTTTTTTGTGTTCATTTTATTTTTTACATAGTGATAGTTCTATGTTTGAAAAGATAAAGAATCAACCCATTTATTATTCTGGTGCATGAAAACCCTTTTATTTTTTCTATTTATCTTCCCTTTTCCTTACCAATTATTTATATATTATAGTAGGAGTAGATTTAGCCAGATAATTTATAATTAGAGTAAGAATTAGAACCAAATGACTTTAGAGGTTCTCTTATAAGAGTAGTCCCACATTGGTAAGAGATCCCATTAATGTGTTTTAAATGTGGGATATAACTATAATATGCTCAAATACATCAAAAAGTAGATTAATTTATTATAAAAGAGTAGTGTGTTTCATTTCTTTTTTTACCTCCAATTGTTGTTTGTATACCCCACTACACCAAGTATGTTGTTACCCCTAGTGATAATATTATCTAAGGTTTGGGTGAAGCATTCTAGTTACTGATATCTCATAATTATCCAAAGTATTATACCATATTATTCTATTTATTTTAAAGTGGTAGTTATATTTAATTAATGTCATGTTTGTTCCTATAGTATAAATTTCAATGTATGAAAGTTATTTCTAGTCCATGTGATTATTCCTTTATCAACACCTTTTTGGTTATGTATTATTATTTATCTTGTCATAATTTATCTCTTTACTTTTCCCAATATAGTTTTGTAAAGTAATTATAGTATAATTATTGATTTCTTTCTTTGTCAACTCTTATTTATATGTATAAAGTTATATGTCACATCCTAATTTCTCTCTAAGCTAAATAGCTTGTTAAATCCATGGATTATGGTAGTTAATTAGTTGTTTACCTAATATTTATTAAGCTTTCTAACATATGATGATTATGGGATAATTGTGTTACTTAATTTACATGATTAGATGTTATGAGTTAGTTTAATTTTGTATTATGTGCTTTATGATCATGTTTGGTTATGTTAAAGCATTATTTTATGAATATAATGATGTTTTGGGATAACTACCTTCATTGGCATGAGGTGGATGTAAGATAGATTCTTACCTTAGATTGTGATGGAGAAAGAGTATCATCAGAGAGTGTGGTTAACTGGAGACATTGGGGATAAACATAGAATGAATCTAGAAACCCTTACACACACCACTTAGGATATCATGTTTTTAATTGATTGATATGGATAATGTAGCATCTTTTGTGTACTTTTTTTGTTAGGTGTTGT
>JARHVA010007855.1:52500-155000 GCA_037957365.1 Torreya grandis
AGATTTTTAATTGTAAGTTCTTTACATTGACAATTCATAGTGATATTGAGTAAATCTTAGCCTTCCATTTTTAATTCTATTTTCCATTTTGATGATGCTCACAGTGTGAGTTTAACCCCAATGAGTAGGTTCCTTTCATAGAGTGGTTAATCCCAACCTTGACATTTACACCCAATTTGATATTTAATAAGAGCTCAAGTTCCTTGTCTTTGTTACTACCCATTTACCTCATCAATTCATTACCCTATTGGATTACATAAATTATCATATATAAATGGTTGAGGAATATAGGGATCAAATTAGTTGTGCCTACTTGTTCCTCTTATACCTAATTTTTGGTGAATATTTTTCCATTTATTTCATACCTTTCTAACCTATAATCCTCCAAATACCCAATCAACCTCAACTACTTAAACCTAACCTCTGATTTCTCCCTTCTTTCCTCTCACTTTACAAATATCTCAACCATTCTTAGAAAGTCATGTGCATGAGCATCATATTTCATTTTAATTGCATCATTTTATGTTTTAAAATTGATGGTAAAAATAAATAAGTGAAAACTTGGAAAATAAGACATGCTTAACAAATTCTAACAACTATAAACATGAAGATAATCCAATTACTAGTGGGATAGGAATCATGCCAGGTACACTAGAATGCATGATGAAAACATAGTAAAAAATACAAATATAATTTTATATAAGAAAGAGAGAATACCATAATAAAACCACAAAACATACAAAGGGTCATGTCAATAAGTAGGGCATAGGCTATAAGCAAGTTATATTTTTAAAATGGGGTATCGAAGATATAATAAGGAAATAACATGCAAGGAATTGATAAACAAGGGAAACCTATATCCAATATGGTAAGAATATAAATTAAAAATGGATATAAGGGGTGTAAATACATATAGAGGTATTAAAGAAAGTCTAACTATGGTTGTATCGGCAAGCCTAGGTAACCTAGAGTAGCATAAAAATAAGGATGATCTATATGAGAAGAGAAGTAACATTGAAATACTACTATAATTATATAAAAATTAAATAGAATAAAAATACTAGGGAAATGTATACTTACCTTGAGTGGAATTGTTGATGTATCAATCTTGTCCTAATCTAATGGAACTTTGTAAGAGATGTTATAGTTGAATACCTCAAATGGAAATAATGAAGTTATAAGTTTCCTTTATTATGGAATTTAAAGACTAAAGGTAAAATCCTTAGTTTAACACCTCTATATTGAGCTTTAAATACCTCAAATAAGACTAGACCTCCACAAGTTAAGCTCTTGTCTTGTAATCCCTCTTATATACATAGAACATAATTATCATGTACAAGTAGAGTATATGAGTGTTTTATTATATTAAAATGACATTAAATAACCTATAAATAATGGTTATACTCCTAAAATTTACTTATATAAATTCATCATGGAATCAATATGGAAAAATTCAATATAATGAACTAGGAATCAAAAAGTAATGGGTTAGTCATGCTGATATAGTATAAATAGGAAAATAATTAAATGGATCAAGATAAATTTAGTTGGAAGCACAAAATAATTAGATTTACCATTTAAATTTTTTAGGATAAGGACATACACATAAACCATATTATATCAACCATGTTGATTTAGTAGGAAATACATAGAATGATGTATAGAAATAGATCAATCAAGATTGATTTAGATGGGGAAAGTCAAAATATCAAGTAGAGTAAGAGGAATGATGGGAAAATAAATCTAGAGTAGGATAAATAGATTTGAAGGCATGATGATGATGATGATGATGATGATGATGATACACATATGTAATAAAATAATATGGACATCTCACACAAAACACTATGAACTAACCCTAACCATTTCTTGGTGCACTCCTTAGGGCATGCACTCTAGGAGATTAATGCATCAACAAAAAATATAAAAGATATCATAAATAAGTAATAAATATAGGTGTATATATGTGCCCACCCAAATATCATCACGTTTCACATTAGTTTAATGTAGGATGGTGTTTTTGGAAATTAACATATCAATATAAAGGAAAAAAATTAAATGCTATAATTAAATGAATGAAATAATTGAAAATAACATCTACATAGCTCGATTTACCTTTTTGATAAAAAATGCATACAAATTCCTTAATATTAATCAAGGAGGGCACATAAAATGCATATGGTAACCCTAATGACATAAGGCTAAAATGGATTAAAATCAATGTAGGTGTACATAGGGGAGTAAAGAAATGTAAGTATTTAGAACTCTTGGAAAAAGTGTATAAACAAAAGAAAAATTAACAAGTCGAGATGATAAGGCTAAATCAAGACTGACATACCCAAGGTGAATAACAAAATAAAATAAGTTATGGCAAGATGAGATGATAAGGATAAATCAACAAAAAAAATTCTCAAGTAAAATAAAATCATATCCTAAATAAAGCTAGATAGAAGGGGCCAAACAAATAAAAATTAAAGGTTATATTCAATCTAAGAAACCTAAAGGTAAAGTGATAAAATGTAAGAAAGAAAGTATAAAGTAGAGAAATAAAATAAAAATGAGACTAAATATCTTAAAAATAGGTGAATATAAACTCAAGGTCCTAAATATAGCTAAGATAAATCCTAAAGAGATAAGGAAATGACTAAGAGAGCATCTCACAAGAACTCAGAGATGTAGTTTCAATTCAAACATCCTAAGTTTAGAGAGGAATATCTAAACATTAACAAGTATCATAATGCTAATGTCTTAAATATATGGATAATAATATATACATAAGATGGGATATATTTGGAAATAAGTCTATTTATCAAGGGGAAATAATTTAGGGAGGGATAAAATGGGTACCACCTAGGTGAAATCACATTATTTACTAAAAAAAGAATCTGAAATAAATTTGACAAGACTAAGATCCTTCAACAAAAATGGTGATAAATGATCCAACCATTAAAGCATAATCTTGGGATAACTAGTGAAGTATAAATATCATAAAATGAAGGCTAATTAATGAAATGTAAAATGATCCTACCTGCTATCACATACATGTCTTTGTGTTGTAACATGATGTGTAGAAATCTAATGATACAATGGGATCACCTCCAAGCTATAGGGCCTTAGGGAGTTTAGGTTAACCTCTGTAGAAGTTTAACTTCTTTTCACTAAATTTGATATAACTGATAAACTACCAAATCATGTGGAAATTCCACTTCTTAGTGATATTGCTTCTAAACTAGGGTTTAATTGTATGGAAAAGAGTTTTAGAAATGAATTTACAAAACTAGAAATGGTGATTACACCAAATATTTATAGTGAATTTTAATTCTTGATCTGAATGAACACAATAAAATAATAAATATATTAAAATTTATTCGAGCACAAACTCATACAAATGCAAAACCAAATTTAATATTGGGTATTTCTCATATAAGGAACAAGATTATTTATTTTTATCAATCTTTCAAGAAGGCAAAACAATACCACAGATAAATTTTTGTGACTAAAATAAAAATAAAAGCATCAAAAAAATTGATAAATAGCCTTCCATACACAAAGATAACACAAACATGGAAGGCAAATCTTTAGTTTATTCTCATTCTCTAAGTTACAACATGCAAATAAATTATTCAAAATGCAGAATAATTTCTCTAACATCAAAAAGATAAATGGGTTATTCCATATTAACCATATTTATATAAAATACTCTCTTTTAAGAGAGATAGTTAATAAAAATCCTATTCCCAATTCAAGAGCAAGAAAATTTGAAACCCTCATGCAAAGGGGTGGAATCTTAAGCTGGAATGACATCCTTGGCAAGGTAAACAACTAGAAAAGGGAACTTGAAACTACTAGGCATTCCAAAACTACTGGAGGAATGAGAAAACTTATTGAATCTTCATGTAATGACTTCATGATCTTTAGTTGAGCTATTATATCTTCTACATGCAATGAGGTGTCTAAAAATTAACTCAAACTCAAAATAATAGATAACTTTTAGATATTTTAGGTTACTTTTTGTAAAACCTAACTTGTATTTTTCAAGTGGGATTTTTACAACTTTTTAATTCATCCAATTTTGACAAAACTAGAAATACAATTTACAACATGAGTTTTTGTAGTTAAGTAACTCAAACTTGTCAAAAAGGAAAGTACAATTTACAAGGTTACTTTTCACAACTTTTCAACCTGTCAAAAAGATACTTGGAAATTACAAGTGGCTCCTTCTCAAAAAGAGATGTCAAAATGATAGTTGTAATTTGCAATCTACAACTTTACAATATTTTTTACAACAAAATAATATAATATAAAAAATGTATTTGATTGAAAAAATTAATCTACAAACATAACCTCTGAAGACTCTTTTTCCTTCTTTGACTATCTCTTCTAAATATAAGCATAACAAATCTTGAAGATTTATAGGATATGATATTCATTAGGACCAAATGAATATAGGTTACTTATTTCACATTTTAAAATTGTGTTATAGAGTTCCCTTTGTGCAATCCTATATACTTGAGTCTCTTTCCCCATTTGATCTAGTGTATTATGGTACTTAATAAAATAGTGGATGGAGCTCAAGTTGAATGTTGTGTCCTATTCTAAATCTCTCTTGACCACTCCTTTGAACTTGTATTGAGCTTATTTTATTGAAAGGATCTAGTCATGGTGATCTATTACTTTTCATTATAGTTTATTGAGTAAATATTCAATGTCAAATATCATATCTATGATATTGTCGTGTGTAGCCTTAGCTTTATTAATACTCTATATGAGTATTATTATTCTAAAGTTAGCTGATCTATCCAATTCCTCATGCTCTACATCATTTTTCAATATCTTTTATGAAATTAGGGTATCATTTTCAATCATGTCCACAACTTACAACTTTGGGTAGAATAGGTTCAACCTTTCTATCTCTTCTTAATATTTACTTATTTGATCCTTCAAAGTTGCCCATACATCCTTCAAAGGTTTGTATTAGTTCATTGCTAACTCAATGAATCTATTCTCCTTTTAAATGAGCTATTCTAATCAATCCTTTATACCCCTTCCCATGCTACCAATCTCTATTACTACATCAAGTGTTTCTCAATCAAAGATCTGAGTAATAGATTGCATTGGTTAGGCAACAAACTCAATGAACTTCTTCAGTGCAGTCATTAATTATTCAACCATTTTCAATTCATCCTTTGTGACTTTCCAGTATCCATTTTCTCAAAAAGAGAGTTATTTCTTGATTGAAAATCATGTTTCAATCCCTCTCTTGTAGGAAAACCAAGGTGAACTTTTGATATTTGGTAATACCCCACCACTAGATCTTATTTTTATTTTTCTGGTGGGGGGAATGTAATATATACATACTTCTCCCCTATTCAAACATATAGTATTATTGATATGATCCTAGGAGATACCTTTAATCTCTTGGATGTCTGTATAATTACAAAATCTAGTGTTCTCAAGGATACCATTTGCTTCCATTTCTTCCCCATTGATTATACTAACCAACTTAGAGTGGCATCTTATTGTCTTGGCACTACCAATTGTGAATCTATAGCTAAAGTTACTGCACTAGTGGTTATAGTGATGAGTGCTATGTCTATTACTGATATCGATTCTAAATATTTGGTTGATTTTTTTCTCAATATCTTCCTTGTCTATGGGTTGAGTGGCCACATTTGTATCAATGATGTTATCTATCTCTACCTCCTTTATGGGGGTCTAAGTTATTGTGGAAATGGAATAAATGGGTGTAGTGGAAATGGATGTGCCTACTAAGGGTGTGGGAGATGGAATGGACACCAATGGAGGGGTAGGCATATGGAGTTGAAAAATGGGAACCTATGGGAGTGTGAAATATAGAGTTGTGATTGAATCAATCAAAGTTATGGGGACACTTAGGGTTGATTAAAGGGATAAGGTGATAGGAGATGAAAATTAAGTAGTAGTTATCCCAGTGGTTGGGATGGATAGCAATATTTTAGTTAGGATGAATGATTATATAGATATATACTACTATGTGTTATTAGTGATTAACAAGGTGGTGGTGGTGATTAGGGATGAGATGGAAGGAATCATTGAAGAGGGAAGTGAAATTGTGGAAGAGGGAGGAATTATGGAAGAGGGGAGTGGAAGTGAAACCTAAGTGTCCACTTGAGTTTATTGAACTATTGGCAATTAAGTTACTAGCATAGGTGAGTTAGTGGAAATGGAGGGTGAAATTGATTAGGGTGATGGTGGAGTGGAGATAGGAGGAGGAGGTGTTGAAGTTGATGGAATGATAGAGATAGGAGGAGAAACTATGATAGAGATAGGAGTAGAAACTATGATAGAGATAGAAGTAAACATTATTTATGTTTTAATAGTAGCTGTATCTTAAGATGAAATAAATATGGGTTGATTTGTTTCTACTCCTTGGCTAAAATATTTTACTCTCTTATCCTTTTTTTCTATTTTCTCTTATGAGATACTAGTGGCCTATCTGCCTATTCTAGTTGAGTTTCATTACTAGAACCTTTTACTATTGGTGGCACTCACTTCTCTTTGATCTCTTTTAATTTATCATCGATTCTCAAATTTTTCTTGGTCAGCTTAACCCATCTGATCCTAAGCCAATTGAATGTCCTATTTTTTACATTTTTAGTCCTATCCATTAATGAGAAGGAATCAGGGATGGACCACCTAACAAATGGAAGGGATTGAGAAAAATATTATTATCATAATAGACCTTATCCACTAGAGATTCATTATCTACCAACTCCTTAGGTACTGGTTCCATGTTTTAAGCTTTGATTTATTCCAAGGTCATCCTAGAATAATCTTTTAGTCTAACTTATTCTTCATCTTGTAGATTCTCCAAATAGTCTTCAAATAGGGAATATGTTGTAACCCTGAATATACTAGTAACAATACTATTCACATCATAAAAAGGCCTTGCATCAAGAGATATTAAAGTTTTCTAAGTCATCTTGGCATTGACACACTTGGATTTAGATAGGCAAAGGCATGTATACCTCCCTATACTAATGTGTAAATGGATTCCTACCTTGTGTTTGCTTGATAATAACTTATGAGTCTCTATAAGCTACCTCACACATTCTATTAATGCCCATTTTTTTTACATACCTTGGGAGGGTGTAAGGACAACCACTAAAATATCCTACTCTAATGTATGGGTATGTGGGGAATTAAATGAAATAGTATCCCCAGTTTGTGATCTCTAAAGTAGCAGCATCTAGGAATTTCTTCTTTTCCAACTCTTTATCAAACATGACAATGATGTAGTATGTAAATTAATTATTTGCACTTCTAAAATGTTACCTACTTACCTCAAGGTTGAGGTTAGGGTAATAATTACATACCTTATTAATCTAATTAGCTAATGTATTCAATCCTAGGAAGGATATCCTCTTTTTAATATGTATACTAGATATGAAGTAAAGTAAAACTTCCCTATATTCTCAACTTCCATCAATTGTTTATTGATGGAGTACTTATTAGTTGTGACCAGTGGATGTACTACTTATTTTGGTGGATTACCCATATGTATTGGCACATCCAATCTTGAAAGTTTTTAGCATCAGGGTTCATAGTAACCCTCTGCAGAAGTATAATTAAATCACTCATTTTATCCTTAAAGTCTAATCTTTCTAGTGTTTTGGGAAGTCTTATAGAGGTAGGCCTAGGGATTTTTTCCATTTTTTATTGATGACCCTTAGACATCCAATGTTATTATCTTGATAAATCTTCTCTGATGATTTAGGAGTTATATCAAGATGAATTTCATATTCTAGAATTTAAAACATTGAGTCTATAAAGTTGGGGTCCAAATTTAGAATTCTTTCCCCCTTGTTTAATACTTATCTCTTATCCACATAATAGTGATTTACCAATGTGAGAAAAATATTAGGAATATGTACTAATAGGGGGAAGGCTACTACTTGAGGTAATCCACAATCTAAATGCTCTGAATCTAGTTATTTTTGAATTTATAATTCACCCTAGTCTAAAAATCACCTAGGTCTATGTGAGCTAGGTATGTGTTAGTGATATCATTAGTGTTTGATTCCAAGCTAAGTGGGACACTAGGTCCCTTATATTTGAATTTCATCTCTTTTCTCTTTCTTAGGGAAACCAACTTCAGAGTTGGTAGGCTTTAGGGTTGCAAAACATAGGTAAAAGCTCTGACAAACTTTAGATTTACTCTTGTAGGGAGGATATCTAGTGAGGATTGTGGTTGAAATATACACTTGAAAGGTTTGATGAAAACTCAAGTGGCTTTTAGGCTTGTTATTATAAGTAAGATCCTTGGTGGGATTTGGATTTGAAAAATGCACTAGGATTATCCACATAATTGTGGGGTTGCAAATGCAAGTGGAAAATCCACAAGTTTTGAAGTTGCTATGGTAGGTGAAAATTTTGTACTGGCTATTTGAGGAATCTTCAATGGAATATTTTAATATTTTTATATTGAACCCTAGGTTTTTAATAGATATAAAACATTTGAAAATACTCAACATGAATTTTAGTAATTAGATGATTTTGAGATGACACCAAGTGAAACAAACTGAAACCCCAAGATGATGCTAAGTAAAGGAAAAAACCTAAAAAAAGCAACTAGCTAAGCCAAAATATGAAATCAACCTATGCTTAACTTGATAGAGGAAAAAGATAGGTGAAAATGTAGGAGGAAAATAAGAATACCATGTAGGGGGTAGTAATGGCATTGTGTCTCAAAGCTATGACTGAGTGCATGGCATTGTGGCTTGATCACTAGTAGGATCATGGTTCTTACATAAAGCTCTAATTATAAAAATTTGAAAATAAACAATTATTTATAAATAAATTGTAATTTTATTAATATAACCTCTACTTTAAATGCCCTTAGGTTGGTATTTGATGGGTGGTTCATAATTTTAGAGTCCTAAAGTAATTTTTCAATTTTGTAAAATTGTAATTTACGCTTTGATTAAGATTTTGATTAGGTAGCTAGGTGTATTGGAAATGGGAAAGCAGAACTCTAGGCATTATTTGCAGCTTTGAAAATTACAAATTATAGCTAGGGTTCTAGTTTTTATATGAAGGGTAGTCAACAGGAAGTGGGAATCAAGTTGTAATTTGTAACTTTACAAGTTACATATTGTAACTAGAGTTTTGATTTATGGTAGGAGTGATGTACATAAAGTAGAGGTTGGAAAGTAATTTACAAGTTTGTAAGTTGTAAATTGTATTTGAATCTTCATTGTTTACAATGAAGGTTTTTGGAAAAAAATAGAGATCCATTTTTTATTTACAACTTTACAAGTTGTAAATTATGAGAGGGGTTCCAATTTTTGATGGTCATGAGTTATGCAAGAAGTTGAGGTTGGGAAGTAATTCTCAAATTTTTAAGTTACAAATTGCATTCCAATCTCTAATTTTTTCTAGTTATGGTACTTAGTAGGAAGCAGAGGTTGAGATGTAATTTGAATATTTACAAGTTGTAAATTGTACCCAAATATTTGATTTATGTTGGCTTAAGAAAAAGGGTATACTGGGTTATTTTAAGGCCTTTTTACAAAAAATTAATGGGTCTCCCTCAAGGTAATAAATATTTTGACATTTTTGGGACAAAAATATCAACATTTTTGGTGACCTATATGGGGTGATTACCTGCTAATCAATTTATTTACATTATCCTTCTAGTTCATTAGGCATAGAGTCATTTTAAGCTTAACAAACTTTAAATAGAGAAGAACAAAATTAGGTTTTGACTAAACAATAATGAAATAGGGAAAAACAAAACAAATTAAGGAAACAAAAACTAATAATGAGTTGACTTGTGTAAAAGTACTTATTGGGAAAAATAACTAACCCTAATATATACAATATTTTTAGAATGAATTCTAATCTCAAAAGCAAGCCTTGAGGTATATCCCATTGATTGGGATAGGTAGTTTTTATCCATAGAGCATGGATAGATGGAATGCATTTGTTCCTTTGCACTAGGTTATAATATATGGACTAATCCATATTACATCAAACTTGGTAAGCTTTCCTAGTTTAGCTCTTTTAGCATCCTATTTGAGAACCATGTCTCCTTAATTGAATATATTATTAGATGTTTTTTGTAAAAATTTCTCTTTGTTTGATCTTGATTTGTTTCCAAAACTTTCATTGACTAGTTCTTGACTTCTTCTAGTTTCATGAGTTCTACCAATCATACCATCATTTCATCATTGTCAATCAATTCTAAATGATGATTGAGTTCTAGAGATGGTAACTCAATTGACAATAGAACTCTATCTTCCATTCCATACACCAACATGAATGGATAATTTCCAATGATTCTCTTGGGATTGATCTTATCAACCCACAATGATAACTTTAACTTAGTGTGTGATGTCATTTGGTTATCTTCCATTATCATTTTGATAATTCTTATGAGATTTTTTTTGGTAGACTAGGCCAAGCCATTACCCTATGGGTAATAACTAGAAGAAGTCAAGTATACATTGTGATTTATAACCCATTCACTCACTTGAGTGCCCATAAAATATTTAGCATTATCTAAAATAATGGTGTAAGGAACACCAAATCTTATGATAATGCCATCCATGAATTATAAGATAGATGCCTATGTGGCATATTTTAGTGAAATTTATTCATTCCATTTAGTGAAATAGTTAGCTACTATAAGGACCCATTTATGTCCTATAATTGATGATGGATTGATCATGCCAATGAAATCTAATCCCCATTGAGAAAATGATTGGTTAGCTTGGATAGGTTTGAGAGGTAGAGCTGCTAATCTTTGTTTGCCTATAAATTAGGCATACTTTTCATAGTTATTTACCCATTGATGGGCATCTTTAAATATATCAGGCCAATAATAAACCCCTCTCATTATTTTGATGGTTATGGTTCTTATAGAGAAGTATCCACCTGATGGACTATCATGAAACTCTTTGAGCATTTGGGACTTGATCATGATCATTATACCTTAGCATGAATCCATTCATATATTTCCTAAAAAATATTCCATCAATAAGAACATAATTAATATATTAGAGTCTAAAATACCTCTTCTTAAACTATTAAAAATCATATGAGTACTCACTAGTCTATAAGAAGATGGTCATGTCACTGATCTAGCTATTGAATAGACGTGGAGTGGCTGATTGGGATGTATTTTGAGCATATACTACATCAAATACTACATTAATAGTCTTTATATCAGAGTCTAGATTTTCACATAAACCCTTTCCTCTTACAATATTTATAATTTTGATGTTTACATCATATTCTATGACTTTTGTGATCCATCCTACTCTTTTTTCATTTATTTCCTAGCTCAAAAGGAACTCGTTGACACTTTGGTGACTAAGTATATACACAATATTTTCAAACTTTTCTCTAATACTAACACTTTATATCTTGTAGGAACCCATCAAGTCTCAATCTCTCTAAGTTCATGCCTTAAGGGGTGCACCAAAAAATGGGTGGGTAGACCA
Organism: Torreya grandis; assembly: GCA_037957365.1. Classification (NCBI taxonomy): domain Eukaryota; kingdom Viridiplantae; phylum Streptophyta; class Pinopsida; order Cupressales; family Taxaceae; genus Torreya; species Torreya grandis. Next base: position 63,987 of record JARHVA010007855.1, read on the forward strand.
TTAGTGTTTTGTAAGATTGTTGTCCCTTTTTCCACTTTTTATTTACACCTTTGTCTCTTGAAAACCTTATACATAATATTTTTATTCTATATAACACACTCTCCAATCATTTTCTACCTTTTATCCTCCTTTTTCTATCCTTGACCCCCTTTCAACTATTCACTATACTGGGTCGAACCTATCAACTCTATACAATTTTTAGCTTCAGTTTCCTGTACTAGATCAACTAGGTTGACCCTATATAGTTTTGGGTAAAAAATCACTCAAGGTCTAAGTTGTCTCTTGGCTGACCTAGCCCATAACCTAGTGAATTATTGTTTGAAACTATGTTAGGTCGACTAGGTCGACCTTGTTGATAGAAAATTTCAAAATGGATTAGGGTTAAATATACATATATACACAAGATAATTTTACCATTATTTAGAAAAGAGAATAATACGTAAAATCTATTATGCATTTGCTTATCCACCATTATAATTGAGGAGCAAGCTTAGTGTTTCAACTTTATTTGGAGATACAGATCTTGTCCTGTGGAGAAGTCTTTTAGATGCATTGATAGGTTGTGTATCCTAGTGATGATTTTTATTTTTCATCCTTACATACCACAATAACCTCTTGTGAATCACCTTGGCCAAGGGAGAGATTAAGGCTCAATAGGTTTATCTTCAAAGGTAAGTATTCTTAACTTTGTTCTTCCTTTGTAAGAGTAGATTATTATGCATTTGTAATTCTCTTCCATGCATCAAGATTCCATATACATTGATGTGAGTATATGTCTCTTATGAATATTTAATTTTATTATTTTAACCCCCACTTTATGCCACAAGCTTTGGTGAGTACTAGATTAAATTTACTCTACTTATTATTTTAGTGAGATATTTAAACATAAGACTACCTTAGGGTTATTACATGATTATTCTTGACTGGAGGCTTTGTAACCCTCCATATCATAGTGTATTATGGTAAGAGATCCCCTAATTAGGTCTAGTGGATCCCCATATTAGTCATGCTCTCGATTATCTAATGTGTCCCCAATCAACCCTTCCTCACCCCATATAAACTATAGATATAGAGATTGAGTTTTTTTAGCACCCCTCCTCCCCCCATATAAACTATAGATATAAAGATTTTTTTTTTTTGGCATCCCCTCCCCCCATATAAACTATATATAGAGATTAGATATTTGGAGGGATCGACCTAAACTCAACATATATATACATAGTCTGTTATCTGGAAGTGTATGGTATGATCTATCTTATCTGAGTTAGGATTGATTTATAGACATGATGAATTTTTGATTTCATACATTTTAGTGAACTAAATGTGAATCTAACCATTTTAAGTTTTATTTTACATTTTAGATTATTTTATCATTTTATTTCTCTATATTTATGATATTGGGTTGATAGTGTCGATATAGCTCTAACTTCTATGCATATGTTTAACACATAGTCACATCAATACAACTTTATTCTATTTATGCAAGTTTTTTATTAGGTACAGGCTACTAGGTTGACTCTGTCAACCTTATACACTTTCAAACATCTATTTCAAGATGTTAGGTCAACCCTATTGACTCTATACATTTATTAACTTTCAAAAAACATACTAGGTCAACCCTGTTGACACAGTACATTTTACAAGCTTTCAACAAATAGGGAACTACAAAGTTAGGTCAACCCAGTTAGTATAATTTGAAAGTATAAATTATGGTAAATAAAAAACAATATTATTTTTCTTTGCATCCTCTAACCCACCAAGTTTTCTTTTTATCTTTATTTATCACTTTAGTTATTTATTAAATTTCTATTTTTCATAGTTTGTAGTCTTTAAAACTACCCTTGTATAGTCAACTAGGTAGACCCTATCGACATATTTATGTATTATATATTTTGTTTGGAAAACTAGGTTGACAATTTTGATGTATTTCTTTTTTATACCCTTGCTTCTATAGTACAAAAATGACACTATCGATTCTATTCTGTAATCTTTGCATACACTGTCATCTAAATCAACACTATGTTTTAAAGTTGTAATTAACACTTATATAGTAGTAATTATCTCACACTTTCATTTATTATTGATTTCATTCTTATAATAGATCATATAATTTAATTAAGTGATTTTTTAATATACTATTTAGTCATACTATTTTATCTTATTGCACACACTACCAAATCACAAAATCTTAAAACACATTTTAACAATTATCTACCCAAGGCCTACCTACTTGGATTTCATCACCAAGGGGGAAGCCAACTTGGTTTTCTATCTAAGTATAAAAATGTGTTTAATAGTATATTTTAGCTAAGAACCCAACACCCTTATCACTATGATGTGTGAAATGAGGGGGTAGGCCCTAATACCAAGCCAATACCATTACTAATATAGATCCCTTTTAGCCTAAACATCTTGAAACCATCTTTAGATTGCTTCTAGTTCCTTACTTATATATAACTTCCTATCACATCTAAAATCACATTCTAATAATCTAAAAAACATTTAAGATGACCACTTAGTTAGATTTTACTTTCTAAGTTGATTGCTTGCTCTTTGCTCAATTGTATGTTGTATTGTAAAAACTTGCATTAACCATCATTGGTACAAGGTTTTGTGTTGTGTGCCTTAATTATATCAACCTCATTGATCCAATTGATTATGTGTTTCCTTTCATTTCTTTCTTTCAAAAGTACTTATAAAAAATTTCCTATTTTAGTACACAATTATTCTTATCAACACAATCTCTTATAGACTATCTATTTTTCCCCTGCCTACTATAATAGGTTGATCGTGTCAACTTTGTACACTTTTTTTAGCCTCTATTTCCTATATTATGTCAACATTGTCAACTTTGTACACTTTTTAATCCTTTTTTTCCTGTACTAGGTTGACCCTATCAACTCTATACACTTTTTCAACCTTTGTTTCTAGTACTAGGTTGACCCTATCAAATCTGTATAGTTTTAGACTTTTTTTCTTTACTAGGTCAACCTAATCATCTCTATACAATTTTTTGTCACCTCTTATTTCCTTATTTTTGTATCTCTCTTTCCTTGTTTATTCCTTCTCCTTCATCATGAACTTGCTATTTGAAGACAACATTGAGTTGAGTTCAACAAATATAATGAGTTTTACTAACCCTCATAGGGTCTCCCATAAGTAGAGTAGGTCTCCTCTCCTAGATGAGAGTAATGTTCATATATCCACTTCCACAATAAACTATCACACCCCTCCTCATTCCTCTTCACTTCATAGTCCTCTCTTCTTATTTGAAGATCAACCAAAATTAGAATATACCCTTGAAATACTCTTCTTTATCTCTAAATTTACTCAATATCAAGGAAAGTATCTTTTTACCATTTACCATCTCATGATTAGTGGTTATGTTGAAGAGCCTCATTCACCTTCTCAGACATTCTCACATGGATTTGGGGGTACTATTTTCTTTGATTCTCAACCTCTTCCCTCTATCATGACCCCTTCTCATACCATGCCTTCTTCTTCTTTAACTTCTTCTACCTCCATGCCTAGTATCTCCACTAACATGGTAGGTTCTACATCTAGTGGGCCTCTCCCAAGACCCACTCTCCTCAAATCTTCCACTAGTTCATCATTTACTACCCAAGGTAATCATGCTTCTAGTGATTCATCTTCTCATGCCTTCACTAGTCCATCTTTTACCACATAATAAATTTTTACCACTAGTGCCTCACATTCTAACAATTATTCTCAAGATTATATCAACACCAATAGTGGTACCCAAGCCACTAATACCAACTCTAATGCTGAAAATAATGCTAACAATGCCAATCAAACCCACCAAATTTTATTACAAATTCTTAATCAAATGAATACTTTTCAATCTCATAATATAAATCAAATGATGAGAATGCAAAATCACCTTCTCCATCTTCAAACCCACCCTCAACCAATGCCTTGGGGCACGCATAATCAAAATGTTCCCCCACCTCCTCTTTGGGATTCCCATGATAATCTCATTCCTCAACCTCCTCTTGTCAACAAGATAATTAATCATCTTAAAAATTAGCCTCTTATGACTCAAATTGATAATATTGGTATAGGAGGTATCACCCCTAGAATTTCTTTTAATGGATCAACTGATCCTACTCTTCATCTAAAAACATTTAGAAATCTCTATAAATAATGGGTCAAATTAAATACCTTTGCCACTACCAAGCTCTTAGATAAAACCCTCATTAGTGATTCCTTATATTGGTTTAACCAAATTAAAACTCATTCTATTCCTAGTTTGGCAGATTTTATAAATGCTCCAGTCTAAGAGTTCCAAGCTAGTGATCTTCCTGAGAATACCTTAGCCCATTTTATCAATTATGAGCAACATGAAAATGAAACTACCCAAGCTTTTGTTAAAAGGTGGAAATTATTGTCCAACAAATGTGAACATAACATGGTTGATGATAACCTTTTCCATCTCTTTATCAATGCTCTTTTTTTGAAGTTGTAATATCAGGTCCACACTCTCTCTCCATGTATCTTAAAAGAGGCCATTAACCAAGCAAACACCAATATTTCCTCATGCATCAATTCAAGCCACCCCAACCTTCTATAGGTACTCATATTTTACTAAAGAATAAGAATCATAATTCTACCAATGATGGTGTCACAAACTCTTATGACACCATTCACACTATTCAAACTATTGTTCTTAACCAATGTTTGGAATTAGGTCATCCTTCTCAACAATTACCAATCCTCATTTGTCTTCACCTAATAACATAAATGTTCACAAACCTTTATGCTCAGCTAAATTACTTAAAAATTTACCTAGGCCTCTTCCATGAGAACTTGATCCCATTCATCCTATGAAATCTTGGTATGATCCCAATAAGTTTTGTTGGTTTCACACTAGTTAGGGTCATTCTCATGAGACTTGTAGGCAGCTTCATAATTTGGCTATGGATGTTCTTCTTGGTCCTGATTTAAATCATAATTGTATCATTTAGAAATGACAACAAGCCTATGACATTGATTTAAAATCCCATGAAACTAATACTAAATCTCAAGCTTTGAATCAAGATAATGCTCATTTTACCATCTATAAAGACCCTCTTCTTAATCACCAAAACCATGAAGATAACTAAGACAAGCCCACCACTTCCACCGATAATGTATAAAGTCTTGTTGACCCAACTCCTAAAGAGAATGTTTTTGATATGACTAATATGCAAAGGGTGGTTGCTTTCATTGATCCTCAACCTATTTACACCCCTCCATTATCTCACACATTTAATGTTATCCAAGACTCTTCTCAAAATCACTTAAATGAGTTGGGGCAAGATAACCATATAAAATTTTATGACCCAATTGCCACTCCTCCCTTTGATAAAACTTCCCACTCTATTTATACCATTCTTCCATCTTTCTTACTTAACATTAATGATACTCGAGCCTTTATTAAAATTTATTCTAATGATTCTGAAAACCAACTTGTACCAACTTCTTCAACTTCTCAAAATATTTTAAAACCTTATTCTAAACCTTCTCCCTATTATCAACACAAATTCCAATGCACTTTGACTCTTCCTTCCAAAGACTTCCTTCAACACTATGCACCTATTTATAACAACCATATCATGGGTTATGATGAGTGGGATCCTATCATGGAATGCACTAATATCCCATCCTAAATTCCATTTATTGAACTTATGAGGACCTCTTTGTATCATCAAAACCATCTCATGTAACTCTTGTTCAAAATGAACATCCCTCATCCTCCCCTAGTAGGATGTTTAGGAACCTTATCTAGATCTAAAGATAACATATTAAAACAATGTTAATATATGTCCATACATGTTGAAGAAATAATGGAAAATTCTCTTTCTTTAAAATTTTCCATCACTTCTATGATTCCATATGAGATTATGCTTCACACAGATGATCTTACTCTATTCATTAGTGTCCAAATTGGTGATATCTAATTCAAGCATACCTTGATTAACAAGGGTTATGGCACTTGTTTTTCCTCTCTTGATTTTATCAAAACTCTTAGATATTATGAATGCAATCTCAAATCCACACATAACACATGTGAAGGATATGATCAAAGGAGAATGCCTCCTTTAGGTTGTGTGTGGCTTCCCATTACTATCTCACCTATCACTGTTCATGTGAAGGTGATGATATTTAACTTTCCTCTATCTTATAACATCTTTCTTAGAAGGCCATGAACTCATCGTATGAGAGTAGTTACTTCTTCTTCATACTAATACATTAAATTCCCTCACAATGGATATATATATATATATATATATATATATATATATATAGTTTTTGAATTATTCAAAATTCCATGGGTTTTTATAACATTGAATTATATATATATATATATATATAGAAGCTGAGAGATGATATGAGGTGAGAGGTCAAAAATTTTAATCTTTAAGTTGATCTCATTAGGTTCATCGTCATCAAAATCTAGGAGGTTAGGTGAAATATTCCCAATGAGTTTGGGATGACCATTGGAACCTTGAGTGGAATTGATGGGAAAGTTAAATCATTGAGACTCATGAAATGGAACATTGGGTAAAGGTTCAAAAGTAGGAATCTTGAAGACACCATGGTTTTTGAATTATTTAAAATTCCATGGGTTTTTATAACATTGAATTATATATATATATATATATATATATATATATATATATATATATATATACATATATATATATAATTCAATGTTATAAAAACCCATGGAATTTTAAATAATTCAAAAACCATGGTGTCTTCAAGATTCCTACTTTTGAACCTTTACCCAATGTTCCATTTCATGAGTCTCAATGATTAAACTTTCCCATCAATTCCACTCAAGGTTCCAATGGTCATCCCAAACTCATTGGGAATATTTCACCTAACCTCCTAGATTTTGATGACGATGAACCTAATGAGATCAACTTAAAGATTAAAATTTTTGACCTCTCACCTCATATCATCTCTCAGCTTCTTACTTCTTTGTAGCCTCATTCCTACAAACCACCTTGTGATAAAATCCCCATTATCTTGACTAAGACTCAACATTCTATTCATAAAATCTCATCAGATGACAATTTCGTCCCCACCTATAGAATTTAACTTTATACACCTAACTATAATTATGGTTATACCTTATATGATCCATTCTTAGGTGGCCTTGTTCAGGCCTATGATGTTGAGATTATCCATTATTATTGCTCTTTACTTTAGTATTTTAGTGAATCTTATTATATTCCATTATACATCATTCCTAATTTTAGTATTTTACTCTTTTTTATATGGTAGAGATGGTGTGGACACCTCTAATTTATGAATAACCACATAGGAATATGCTTATAGATCATGCTATGACTGGTCCTTACCACTTTGCTAGGTATTAAGACCCCTATATCCTAATTATCCTCAAGATGGATTTAACTCTTCTTTGACCTTCTATAGACCCTACCCCTCCCCTAGTAGATCCTTCTTTAGATCCCATTCCTAGTCCCACTTTATTTGAGTTTATCCCTACTTCTAATCCCATCTCTCCTTCCATTGATCCTAGTTTAGTCCCTTCATTAACACCACCTTTGCTCGATGATGGTTTGATTCATTTACCATAGATGGATCTATTTCCCACCAAATGGGCTAATTATCCTTCTAAAACTCCTTCCAATTCTATTACACCTATTCCTATGAGTACCTCTACTAGTCCTACTCACAAGCATATATGTTGCTCACACAACATAGATAATCATTCATCCATGAATTATAACATTATATGATAACATATTAATACCTTAAATACTTCTACCCTTTAGTCATAAGATAAGGCTATACCTCCCTTGAAGGTATTACTTGAGTATATTCCTAATTGTGGAGAGGTATATTGTCTTTCTCATAAATGTGTCACCCATCACATCGATAGTTACCACATCTTTCAATAACACCTTATAGATTATATCTTAACTATTTATACACCTTCTACCATTCCTCTTGAAATTCATTCCTATAATAAGGATCCCTCTTATTCTCCTATGGTTCCACATCCTATGGTTCTATCCCCTATTATGTTCCCTTCTTCACCTTCTATTCTTCTACCCATGAATCCTTCACCCATGGACCTTCCCTCACTAGATCCTTCTCCACCTATGAATCCCTCACCTATGGATCCTTCTCCATCGATGATCCCTTTATCTTCTATATAATCTCCTCCCATGAATTCTTCTAAGCATACCTTACTTGATATCCCTCCTCAGCATGATCCATCATGCATTCCTACCCTTTTTCTTGAGGAGATTAGACATGAAGTATTTTATTAGTTTTCATTGAAGATAGATGAGACATTAGCTATAGTTTAACTCCAACTTCATAGAGATATATCAGATGTTCTGAATAATGTGTGTGGGAAAATATATTAGTACTTATGAGCACATGCATGGTGATTCTACATTTGCATTTAGATTGGATGGTGTTATATCATTTGACATTGTGTTAAATTCTTATTTATCTTACATGGTGACTTTAATTTCACACTTTATATATTAATTATAATGTCATTTATGTTTGCCTATGGATGTCTTACTTATCATTGATTTCTCTTTCTTTTTGAGTTTCTTTCTTACAAACTCTCTTCTTTTCTTTTCATAATTTTTTACTTTCTTATCTCTATATACATGGATAATTATCATTGTGACTTGGTTATAAAAACTTGGTTCCTTTTAGTCATTCCTTATATACCAAGTAATCAGTTAGCAAATAATTAATCTCATTATAATATTCTTATATAGGTCCACTTTGGATCTCATTTATTCCCTTTTTAAAAAATAATCATATACATGTTTGAGACTTGAGATAACATGTTGGTTCATTGTTAAGCCTAATTGTTTTAGTTAGTCTTGTCTCTAGTCACTTAGCTTCCTTTAGCCTAAGCCTATAACTCATTAATGTGTATTAGTTTATATCTCATGATTGGTCATTCCAAGCCTATATGGAGGATAAATATTAAAAATGATACAAAAAGAAAAATCAATTCAAAATTCTTAAAAAGTCAAATCATAGTAAGAGATGTGATTCAAATCACATTTCCTTCTTCTAGTCAAATCTAAAACTCTATATTTGGCCTCAAGATATAATTGAGGTATATTAGGGAGTAGTAGTCTAGTAGATTAGAAAAGGAGAATAAAAAAATATTTTAGTGGTACTTACTTTCTCGTGCAAGTACCCAATATTCATAGTAGATCGATGGCTCTATAAGGGGTCCTAAAAAATAGGGAACATATCATGGGAAGGTAGGTCCATATTAATTTTAATGTACCAATACACCTTCATGAGTTAATGTTAGTAGCATGATTATTTGCCTACATAGCTTTGTGTCTATAGCAAACAAGTTTCCTTTGTACATTGATGGTCACTAGTCACTTAGTGTATTCTCATGTCCTTAGTATGCCTCTTATTTCCTAAGGTCTTCTCATAAGATGCCTAAGTTATGATTTTTACATTCCATTTATCACTCCCTATAATCCTAATATTTTTCCTTGATAAATATTGTTTTGTTCATTGATCACTCCCCTAGGGATTCCATTTGTGAGTTGTATTGTAAGACCATGGATAGGACCTGACATTCCTCACAAATTACCATAATTTTACATTCCTATTACCAACATACCCTTGTTACCATATTTAAGCATTTATTCAACCTCATTGGTGTTCCCTTTGTGAGTTGTAGTGTAAGACCATGGATAGGACCTGAACTTCCTCATAAAATTTTCCAATAATCCAAGTCACAACAAAATTACATGTGTCAAATATGAGATGATATTTGATTGATTATGAAGTTACATGTCATTGACCTGATTCATAGATTTATTTAGTATGTTTTATGTTTACTTCATTACTCTTTCACTTTTTATCTTCTTATTTTTTTGATTGCATGTAATAATCCAACCATTTCTTGAATTTTTCATACTTTGTAGCTTGAATTAGTGTGATAAATTTAAGACAATTTTTGAAAATTTTATTTTTATTTTATACTTCCCAATGCGATTTAATATGATTGATTGACTTAATTGATTTATTTTTATAACATTTTTTCTTTCACATGATTTCCATTTTATTACATTATTTTCCTATTTCCCAACGTGATTTAGTATGATTTTTCTTGTTTTAATTTGGTTTTAAATTTTTGTCTTGGTTAAAAAAAAACATTTTTACCATCTTGTTTTACCACCCATTGGTTCTTTATACTTTGTCATTTTCTTGTTATTACAAATTTCCAACATGAAATAGTGTGTAGTACATTTTTGGTTGATTATATTTTACCACATCCTTTTTTCTAATTTCTTTTTAACCATGCATGTGTCTTACATAATGCTAGAAAAGAAACCATAACTCATATATTTCATATATCATATACAAAAATAGATACATACATATGATAGAAAGAAATATATCCAAGCATACACAACCACAATCAAAATTCAAACACATAAAATCAACATCCAACTACCAAAATCAAACATCTATATATCATGAGTTTTAATACAAAAATACAACCATGTACATAACTCCAGTTATATGGATAGGCAACATCATACCTATCTTGTGGCCTAGACATTATTTAACATAGATGTTTTACTCTAAATCCTCCAAATAGAATGCTATAAATAGGTTTCCCCTATAAATGAGACACATGGGCTTGTACCTATCCCAACTAGGTCAGGGTGTCTAGATGTGCTTCTCTTTCATAAGCCTATACTTTTTCCATCTATGCCATAGTATCTAGATGCATGGATCTATCCTGAGCTAGGTCTCATCATGTCTATGCCTCTCTTTTACCCACCCCTACTGATGGTTTCATCCCCTCTTTATGCACTTGTAACTACCTAATGACCTCTCCTTCTAGTCTGAACTAGCTCGCCTGAGTTGGGGAAAATGGTACCATGGGATCCTCTAGTGTGTTAGGGTTGTATGGCATTAACACCTCATATAGTATATCATGGAGTGATACTCTTACTAGGGACCCTCATCTAGTTTCCTCCCCCTATTTAACATTTGTAAAATGCCAACTAGATAGATATTAGATCACAAATATATCTCAAAATATATCTATCTATACTCTATCTCAAATAACTTACTCAAAATTTTGACCATATTTTATTACCTGGCCATGTTCCACCTACCATTATCTCACCATTTGCATGACCATCAAGCATAGTCTCCCCATTAGTTCATCCTCCTAGAACCTCATTTGTAGGTTACTACCTAAAATAAAATCCTAGAGTCACAACTAATACCTACCTCAGGCTATGCTTGAGTGGTCTCTCTATCACCCAAATCTATCTTGGCCTACCTAATGGGTCCTCTATGATATCTACTATATCTACCCTCTCCTACTACCACTACCTCTATCGATGTTATGCCTAAGATGGTGATTTCTCCTCCTAATATCATGATGGTAGTGGTAACTATGGTACTCCTACATCTACATCTATTTCCTATCTCTCTGCTACCTATCATGCCTAAATTATCCATGATCTCTCATGTTATAGCTTGATCATTGGAGTAGTAATTAGTGGCCCTAATCCTCCTATTGCCCTTATTTATATCACATGTCAAGCCTGAAACATTAGTAAAACTATCAATTCTATTATATGAGGAAGTCCCATGTCTTGTACATAAGCCACCAAATGCAACTCCATCCACCAGGTATAGTGGTTGATAATCTCTATCCATGCCAATGCTAGTGCCATTATCACCTAACTCAACTATACCATAGAAATGTGCCCATAAGGCTACCATATAATGTCTACTCACCTCACTATTTTCAATGATAACATGTGGGGCATAGATCATGCTGCCTAATCTTTCTACCACCTCTATACCTAAGGTAACCTATCATTGACTGCATGAGACAACCTAGTCAAATGATACACAAGGAACCTCTCATATATCCATGTAGTCAACAATATAATAGGCCTTATCAAATTTTACCCTATGGATAACACCTCATACATGTCATGCACAAGTTTTACCTAGATGATAGATCCTAAGTCATACAACACCCCATACTCTAATATCATCTGACATAAATCTTTCACAAATAGTGGTACCTTGCCATCCAACTTGTGACACAACACTCATTTTGTCACAAGTCCTATCACCACCTTCTAGATATTCAAAATATAAGAGGTATAAACATAGAATAAACTAACTATCAATCTAGGGTATATCCTTTCTAAGCCTGTTACCCATATGGTTAAGGCTCTCTTCTCCTCTTCACCATCTTGTACTCCTATGATCATGGGTATACCTACTATAAGTAGTCTAAGGATAAAATTGGCATCCTCTAAGGTGATACCCACCTCAATAGTATCCCCTTCCACCTCCCACCTAAATTTATTAGTCAACTATTACCAGAATCCCATGAACATGACTTGTAAATCTGAGATCAGTAGAATCCTACACATTTAAGATGCCTCCTAAACCTTCTACATAACAATCTAGCTCAATCCTCAATCAATAGTTACTTCACTAGGTCTAAGAGCCATGTCGCATCCACTAAGCACCAAAATCTAGGATGCCCCTACAAAAATAGAACAACAAAATATGTATTAGATACTCTATGCCATTTTTAATCAAAATACATTATTTTCAAAATTTAACAAAAATCAGCCCAATTTTCTTTATTTTATTCATTTTTAATCCATTCAACCTATTTTTAGCCTACTCAGCCCTTTTTTCTCTCAATCAACCATTCTGGGCCTTTCTAACATTCTTTTGGCCTACTCCACACATTTTTGTACTATTCTAGTCACTTAATCAAACGCTAAGTTGACCAACATTTCCTTATTTTAACTAAGTTGACTTAACAAACTAAGTAAACCCTTTAATTTTTCCCCTCTTAGTAATAAGTCAATAGAGTGGATTTTTTTACTAGGTTAGAAGTCATGTACTAAGTTGGCAGTCTAGAAAATACACTAGGTTAGCACATACCTACTAGGTCGATAGTGTAGATTTTGTAAAATTTCAGCATACTAGGTTGACTAGGTCAACCTAGTTATTTTTAACTAGTGACCCCTTATATTTTTAGTAATAAATTATTTCCAGTAGTTATTACTCTAATCCCTTCAAACCCATTTCTCTACATGGTTTTCCATACCCCTAGTAACTTTTTTGGATTCATTTCAATTCCTATAATTTCTCTAAATTATATATTTATAAAAAACACTTAAAATCAATAAAATATTTAAAAACTAGTTTGAGATTCTTAGTTGCCTACTTGTGCTACACCCATTACCACCGTTAAGAGTCCCTTTCATTTTTCCTATCATCTCCTCACCATCCTACCTCATTTGGTCTCTTAGAGCTCTTTTTCTCTCATCCACAAGTCAAAAATAACAAATGACTTCCCTTTTCACCCTATTTAAACTTAATTTTCAAAATTCTCAACCCTTCAAATATTTTTCATCAGATTCCTTGTTTTATTCATATATTTTTTTTCTAATTATCCATTTTTTGAATCATAAAATGTTATGGAATCATGATGACATAGAAAATATTTTCCACTACTATATGCCTATCTTCCAAAACTTTCAATTTTTGGCCATTTTTTGTACTAACTTCTATAGGTTCACCTAATGTTCTTCACATTTGGATGCCTTCACTTATCTTGAAGTTTAATTATTTATCTACAAAACTAACGTAAGTAAAGGTATGCATTTTTTAATTATATCCTTTCATTTATCTTATTTTCTCCTTACTACATTTTACTTAGAATCAATGTTATGTGTTATCATGTTCTATTTCTAAAGCACCATCCCATGTTGCACTCATGTGACACATGATGCAATTTGAGTGGGGCATATGTATACACAATATTTTAAATTTTTTTATCAAATATTGACACTTTGTATCTTATAATAACCCATCGAGTCTTAATCTCTCTGAGTGCATGCCTTAAGGGGTGCACCAAGAAAAGGGTGGGCAGACCATTAGTGCTTCACAAGATTATTGTCTCTTTTTCCACTTGTTATCTACACACTTATATCATAAAAAACTGATCCCTAATAATTTTATTCTTTATTTAAAACTCTCCAATCACTTTATACCTTTTATCCTCTTTTTATAACCTTGACCCCCTTTTAACTATTCATTGTACTAGGTCAACCCTATCGACTCTATACAAATTTATCTTGAGTTTCCTATACTAGGTCGACCCTGTACAATTTTGGGTAAAAATTAACTCAGGATCTAAGTTGACTCTTGGCTGACTTAGCCCATGACCTACTAAATTATTATTCAAAATTGTGCTAGGTTAACTAGGTTAATCTTGTTAGATGAAACTTTTGGAAGGGCTTAGGGTTAAATCTGCCTATATATACAAGATCATTTCACTATTATTTAGAGAAGAGAATAAGAATTAAGATTTATTACACATTTTATTATCCACCATTCTACTTGAGGAGCAAGCTTAGGGTTTCATACTTTCTTTAAAGATACAGATCTTGTCTTGTGGAGAAGTTTTTTGGATGCATTGATAAGCTATGTAGCCTAGATTTAATTTGTCTTTATCATCCTTACATACCACAACAACATCTTTCAAAGCGCCTTGGCCAAGGGAGAGATTGAAGCTCAATAGGTTTATCTTCAAAGGTAATTATTCCTAACTTTGTTCCTCCTTTGTAAGAGTATATAGATATGTATTTGTACTTTTATTCCATGCATTAGGATTTCATATACATTGATTTGAGTATATGTCTCTTATGCATATTTACTTTTATTTTTCCTAACCCCCACTTTATACCACAAACTTTGGTGAACAATAGATTAGATTTTCTTTACTTGTTATTATTTTAGTGAGATATCAAAGCATAGGACTCCCTTAGGGTTATTGCATGATTGTGCTTGACTGGAGGCTTTGAAACCCTCCTTATCATAGTGTATTATGGTAAGAGATCCCCTGATCAGGTCTAGTGGGTCCCCATATTAGTCATGTTATTGATTATCTAATGTGTCCCCAATTGAAAGTGTATGGTATGATCTATCTTCTTTGAGTTAGGATTGATTTATAGACATGATGCATTTCTGATTGCATATAATAACCATCAGATGAATTTTATTATTTGAGATCATATGTCTAAATTTTTTGAGATATTTAATTACAACATATACTTTCTTCTCTATAAAGTTGTACTCTTATTCATAATCCTTCAAGGATTGAATGAAGAATGATATCAGCTATTCCAAATATTCTTTATTATGTTGGGTTAGAATAGCTAAGATGCTACCTTCCCCTCCAAAATCATAGAGAATGAAATATTTCTCATAGTTGGGGTTGAATTGGGTAGGAGCATGAGAAATAGCCTACCTAATGGCTTCAAAAATATCTTTTCCTTCTTGTGTCCATCTTAAAATTATTTCCTTCTTAAGCATAGAATTAGGGGGCTTGGACATAGAGGAAAAATATGGAACAAACCTTCTTATGAAGTCAATTTTTCCTAGGAAGCTTTGTAACCCCTTTTATGGCTCAAGAGTGTTAGTGAAGATATAACACTTATTCTCTCTAGATCTATTACAAGACCCTCCTTTAAAATAATGTGTCCTAGTATTTTCCCTTCATGAACTAAGAAAATTCACTTTTTTATATTGAGTGAAACTTCAAATCATCTACACCTTTCAAAAACATTCCTAAGGTGATCCAAATGTGCATCAAAATGTTTTGAATAAATCATGTTGTCATCTAGGTATACCAAGATCATTTAATTTATCAAACCTTTGAAATCCATATCCATGTCTCTTTGGAATGTAGAATAAATGCTAGTTTGACTAAAAGGCATATTTTTATATGAATATGTGCCCCATTTTATAGTGAAAGTAGTCTTGAACTAGTCTGATTCTTACAATAGGATTTGGTTATATCTAGAAAAAACAAATAGAAGGGAAAACCTTTCAGATCCTAATACAATTTAAATAGTTTGATCCATGGGTGGAAGGGGATAATGATCATTTATGGGAACTTTGTTCAAGTCTCTAAAATCTACACAAATCTTGATTTCACCATTCTTTTTCCTTACAGGGATCAAGTTAGAAACCCAGAATGAGTGTTTGATAGGGAAAATGATATTATCCTCTATTAGTTTGGATAAATCACTCTTCACCAAGGGTTCTATTTTTAGATTTATTGGTATTTATTTTTGTCTAAAAGGATTGGTATTTGGGTCAATCTCTATTGTGTGTTGGGCTAATCTAGGGTCAAAACCCCTTAGATCTTGATAAATCAAAATGAAGTTATCATAAAATTCTTGACACAACTCAATAAAATCCTATTTTTTAGAATCATTACATACCTTTCCAATATTCAATGTCTTGCCCTCTAAGATGACTACTAGATCATAGTATTCTTTATTGACTATGATGTTCTTTTCACCTTTTAGCTGATCATCTAAATTGAAGATACTCTCTAAAGTAATAAGACCCATGGGTATTTTTTATGTTCAACTGAATGATTTGATCTCCATATTGATCTTAGATTCTTGACTAGTTTCTATCAAAAAATTCAATTTATTCCCTTAGAAAATTCACAATTTTTTGATCACTATTGAAGACTTATCAGTTGGTTATGTTATTAGGAATAGATGGCCTTACTATCAAATTTACATGCTGGCTATTTTTCTTCTTTATTTATTCAAGTAGATTATACTACAAGCCAGCAAGGCCATATAATCAACATATTTATTCTATGATATTGGTATTTATTGAATGTTTAAAGTGGTAAAGTCTTTTAATATGTCCAAAACCTTGTGTTTGTAAGATCTCAACAAGTTATTATTGGTTATGATTTTGGATCTTACTTGGTGAAAAATAAAACCACTATAACCAAATATTTGTAGTGATTTTATCCCTCTTTCCATGGCCAATTGGAGACCTCAAATCAATGCTTCATATTTAGCTACATTATTAGTGTAGTTAAACTAACATTTAGAATAATAGAAATAACTCTCATTTTTTGGAGAGATCAAAATAATACCTACACCTACACCATTATTGCTTCTGAAACCATCGAAGAATAGTTGCCACATTCTTTGAATATCTTCATTTGATTTTATTAGATTCGAGATGATTTCATCATTTTCATGAATGCAATATGTATGAAACTTAGTTTCTTATATATAGTCATAAGGATCAAATTGGATATTTTATCCCCATTCAACTAGATGAGTGTTTGGGATATCTTCCACAGGTGTTACAACTTCATGATCAAACTCCTCTTCCTTGTATTGTAATGTGAAATTAATATCCATAAGGATAGGAGTTTATGGATTAATATGGTCTTTAGAGATTGGCTCAGCTCTTATTGTTACTCTCATTCTATATCTCATCCTAAGTAGCATGTGGGACCAATCAATAGATAGATACCCTTCCATTTTTATAGTGAAGTATTGAGAAAGGTAGATAGAAAAATAATGGGGAGATCAATAACTAAAATATCTTTGTAAATTGATAAGATTGGACATGCATGGATGGTAAGGTTTAAACCTTTTATAGTCTTAACTATTTGGACAATAGTCCCATCCAATTGAACCACACATTTTGAGATAAGTGTATAAATAATACCAAGAGCATCAATTATTTTCTTGGGCATAATATAGCTACTAGTCCTTGAGTCTACCATGAAATTATGGATGGGATGCTTGAAAAATATGAGTGAAAGGTAGAAAGGGGGAGGCTTACCATTTTTACTTGCTTTGGTGTTAGTTTGTGGTTGACACAAATTAACTGTAGCCTTATGTCCCTTTATCAAAACTTTGTCTATTATTTGGAAGTTTTTCAAAGCTTCCTATAACAAGTCCCTTTGTAATGAGTGGAAAGTGCTTCCCACATAGTGACATTAAAATTAGTTTTCTTCATTTGTTCAATAATACTAAAAGGGATTTTACCAACCTTCATTGGTACCTTTGTGGGAGCTATGTCTTCTTTTATGAGATTTAGGGTTAGTAATTTTGATTTTGATTGGCCCACTGGCACATTGGGTGACCTTTAAATTATGTTACCTTTTTCATATTCTTGTACAACTTTATAAGTTTTAGCTTATTTCACCTTGGTGGGTTGATCACTTTTAATTTCCCTCTTATTTGACCATGTATTTTTTTCTATTGAAAAACCACCATTGAATGATGCTTCATCTTAATTTACACCACAAAATTTCTCCTCTTTCTAGTTTAAAAGAGTAACCTCATTTTGAGTAGGTTTTTGTGTATATTTATGCTTGAAAGTGGCTTCTTATTGATGTTCTTGAGTATTTTCTATAGTTTTTACCATTAAGTCCTGATTGATGATGCTATTATGACAAACATTCTATTTATTTTATTGAGCATAAGGATAAAACCACTCGTACTCCTAAGACAAGTTGTTTTGAATAGGTATAATAGCTTTGGAAGTACCTGGTGTAGGTAGAGCATGGATATTTGGAGGTTTTGCTTTCATATTTTGACTTTATGGCTATGAATTTCCTTGGTATGGCTGCTTATTAGGTTGGTCAATTTAGTTAGCTTGCCGATAAGGCTTGTAGTTCTAGGATTTCTAACTTTTCATTACTACCAAATCATTACCAAATATATTAAGTAGTGACTTAACCTCATATAAATCATCAGTAGGAGCAGGAGTTAAAGCTAGTGTTTTTTTTTGTGGTGGGAATTAGGGCAACTACAATTTGAATAGGAATAACTTCTATAAATAGAGGTATTGGTAGCCTTAGGGAAAATTTTCATCTTTAATTAGATAATTTTATGCTCTTATTATAATTTCATAGGCATTAGGGAGTGTGGTGACACCCATTGATTGAATCATGATAGTTATATCACTATTTAAAGCTCTTAAATAATTAAGGAATATATTATTTGGGTTTGAATTAGCCAAAAATAGAATTATATTCCATGTTTTTTGAAAGCAAAAAGTGAAATCACTCATGAAATCATGAGGAACCCACTAAATAGTAGTTAGTTATTCAACTAGGGAGAGGTGGTCACTGTTGTCTTCAAATTGCATGATAGTTGAGTTCCTAAGTCATCCCAAACATGGATGGAATTGGGAGGTAGGCCTCTATACCATTATAAGGCTTTACCCCTAAAAGAGGAGATAAGAAGTATGATTATAACATTATCTTGTACTACATTGTGGACTCAATAAATAATAACAATGTCTTGTATATGTTCCACAAGAGTGGTGGAAGTTTCACCAGTAAAATACAGAATGATTTTCAAAGATAATGTGGGTATATCATCATACTAGGCCAATTGAAGTGGGCTACTCCATTGAAGGCTACAAAAATTTAATTTCTCAAAACCATAATGGGAGGTATGAAACTATTGTGTTTATTTATAGGTGATGTAAATAGATTTTTAGGATATACTATAGTTTAAGGTATAACTGATCTTGATTTATTTTTACATGAAAATGATAATTCTTGAAAATCATCATTCTTACCTTTAGTAGATAATCTTGTTTATATATTTGGCATACATAAACCTTGACTTCCTTAATCTGTAAGCTAGTAGAGTCACCAGGTGATTTTGAAATGTGTAGAGGGCTTGTATAACACTTGTTAAAAATAACATCAATCTCTTAATAATAATTTTTGGGTCCAACCAAGTGTGCTAAAAACTATTATCACATAGATTTTCCCCCTGTCTTTATGTTGTAGTGTGTTGTGCAAAACTCTAATGATATAATGGGATCACTTCCAAGAAGTAAGACCTTAGAGAATTAAGGTGAACCTCTAGAGAAGGATAAATTCATTTCAATAAATTTGGTGTAACTAATAAACTACCAACTCATGTGTAAATTAGACTTCTTAGTGACCTTGATTTTAAGCTATGGTTTAACAGTGATGAAAAGAGTTTTAGAAATGAATTTTCAAAATTGGAAATGGTGATTACACCAAATATTTGTAGTGGATTTTAATGCTTGATTTGAATGAACATAGTAGAACAATAAATATATTGAAATTTATTGGAGCAAAAACTCATACAAATGTGAAACCAAAGGTAATATTGGGTATTTCTCATATAAAGAACAAGATTATTTATTTTTATCAATCTTTCAAAAGGGAAAATACTACCACAAATGAATTTTTGTGACTGAAATAAGAATAAAAACATCTAAACTTTTTATAAATAACCTTGCATACATAAAGATAACATAGACAAGGAAGGCAAATATTTAATTTATTCTCATTCTCCAAGTTACAACATGTAGATAAATTGTTTAAAATGCAAAATGATTTCTCTAACAATAAAAATATAAATGGGCTACACCATAGTACCCATAATTATACAAAATACTATCTTGAAAGAGAGATAGTTAAGAAAAACCCTATGCCCAATATAAGAACTAGAAAAATATGAAACCATCATGCAAATGGGCATGATCTTTAGCTGGAATGGAATATTTGGTAAGGTGAATGGCTAGAAAAGGGAACATGCAAATGTTGGGCATTCCAAAATTGTTGGAGGTATGGGAGAACATGTTGAATATTCATGCAATGCCTTCATGATCTTTAGTTGAGATGATATATCTTATACATAAAATGAGGAAATAAAAAATGAAATCAAACTCAAAATAATAGATATCTTATAGATATCTTAGGTTACTTTTTGCAAAACCTAACTTGTGTTTTTCAGTTGGGACTTTTACAACTTTTTAAGTCATCCAATTTTGACAAATCTGGAAATGTAATTTACAACATGAGTTTTTGCAATTAAGTAGATTAGACTTGTCAAAAAGGAAATTATAATTTACAAGTTTGATTTTCATAACTTTTGAACCTGTCAAAAAGATACTTGAAAATTACAAGTGGTTCCTTCTCAAAAATAGCTATCAAAATGATAGTTGTAATTTCCAATCTACAAATTTAAAATATTTTTTATAATAAAGGAATATAATATATAGGATGTATTTGATTGAAAGAATTAATCTATAACCATAACCTATGAAGACTCTTTTTCCTTCTTTTCATGTGTCTTCTCAATATAAGCATCAAAACTCTTGAAGATCTCTAGGATATGATCTTCATCAGGACCAAATGAATATAGGCTGCTTATTTCATATTCTATAATTATTTTGGAGGGTTCCCTTTGTGTAGTCCTATATAATTGAGTCTCTTTTCCCATTTTATTAAATGTATTATGGTACCTAATAAAATAGTGGATAGAGCTCAAGTTGAATATTGTGTCCCATGCTAACTCTCTCTTGACCATTCCTTTGAACTTGTCTTAAACTTTCTATACTAAAAGGATCTGGTCCTAATGATTTATTACTTCACATGATAATTTATTGAGAAAATATTCAATGTCAAAGATCATATATATGACCTTATCATGTGTAGCCTTAGCTTTATTAATCCTCTCTATGAGTATTCTTATTCTGGAATTAGTTACTTTGTCCAATTCCTCATGCTCTGCATCATTTTTTCATAGATTTTTTGCAACGAGGGTATCAATTTCAATCACGACCAAGCTTGAAACTTTGGTTAGAATAGGTTCAACCTTTGTATCTCTTCCTGATATTTTCTTATTTGATCCTTCAATGTCACCTATCTATCCTTTAGAGCTTTGTAGTAGTCTATTGCTAACTCAATGACTCTATTTCCCTTTGAAATGAGCTCCTCTACCCATTCCTTTGTATTCCTTCTCATAATTCTAATCTCTGTTACTTCATCAAGTGATTCTCTATTGGATATCTAAGTAATAGATTATGTTGGTTGGGTAATGGGCTTAATGAACTTATTCAGTGTAGTCATCAATTATTCAACCTTATTCTTCAATTCATATTTTGTGACCTTGTCACTATTTATTTTCTTAAAAAGAGAGATAATGATTGATTGAAAATCATATTTAAATCCCTCTCTTATAGGATGAACAAGGTAAACTTTTCATATTTGGTAATCCTCCACCACTAGATCTTGTTTTTGTTTGTCTAGTGGGGGGACTGTAATCTCTACATACTTCTCCCCTATTGAATCATATAGTATTATTTATATGATTATGGATGATACCTTTGATCTCTTCAATGCCTCTATAAGGCCAAGAATTAGTGTCCTTTAGGACACCATATAATTTCATTTCTTCCCTACTGATTATACTAGCCAACTTAAAGTGGCATCTTATTTTGCTAGTACTACTAACTGTGAATCTACAACTAAAGTTGCTACACTGGTGGTTACGATGATGAGTGATATGTTTATTAATAATATAGACATTTAATATTTGTTTTATGTTTTAGAAATATCTTCCCCATCTATGGGTTGAGTGGCCACATTTGTATCAGTGATTTTCTCTATCTCTACGTCCTTTATGGGGGTTTGAGTTATATGGAAGTGGAAAAAATGGGTGCAATGGAAATGAATTATGGAAGTGACACCAATGGAGGGGTAGACATTAGGAGTTAAAAAAGGGGAAACTATGGGAGTTTGGAATCTAGAGCCATGAATGAATCAATAAAAGTTGTGGGGATACTTAGGGTTGATAAAATGGGGAAGGTAAGAGGAGATGAAAATGAAGGAGTAGTTATCCTAATGATTATGATGGCTAGTGGGATTATAGTCAGGATGACTGAATCCAAAACTATATACTATTGTGTGGTGTTAGTGATTAACGGGGTGGTGGTGGTTATTAGGGATGACATGAAAGGAATTATGGAAGAGGGAAGTGAAATTATGTAAGAGGGAGGAATTGTGGAAGAGGGGAGTAGAAGTGAAGCCTGCATGTCCAATTGAGTTGATTGAACTATTGTTAATGAAGTTATTGGCATAGGTGAGTTGATGGAAATGGAAGGGGCAATTGATTAAGGTGATGGTGGAGTGAAGATAAGAGGAGGAGTTAAAGCTAATGGAATGATAGAGATAGGAAGATAAACTATGACAAAGATAGGATGAGAAACTATGATAGAGATAAGAGTAGAAACTATTTATGCTTCAATAAGAGATATATCTTTAGATGAAATTAGTATGGGATAATTATATACTACTCCTTGGATACTAGTTTATCCTCACTTAGCATTTTTCTTTTGTTTTCTCTTATGAGATACCACTAGCCTATTTGCTTATTCTATTTGAGTTCCACTACTGGAACCTTCTGTTATTGGTGGCACTCACTTCTCTTTGATCTCTTTAAAATTATCACTGATGCTCAAAGTTTCCTTGGTCACCTTGACCCCTTTACTCCTAATCTAGTTGACTATCTTATTTATTACATTTTTAATCCTATCCATTAATGAGGATGACTCATGGATGGACCACCTAACTAATGGAAGGGGTTGAGCAAAGATCTTATTATCATAATACACCATGTCCACTAGAGATTCTTAATCTACCAAGTCTTCATATTGTAATCATTGATCTACTCTAAGGTCATCCTAAAATAATATTTTAGTCTCACTTATTATTCATATTGTAGTTTATCCCAATAGTCTTCATAATAAGAAACATGAAAACATGTTGTAACCCCCAATCTATTGGTAACACTTCCATTCACATCATTAAAAAGGCCTTTCATCGAGATCTCTTAAGGTCATCTAAGTCATCTCAACATTGGCACACTTGGTTTTGGATTGAGAAGGGCATGTATACCTCCCTATACTAATGGGGAAATAGATTCCTACCTTATGTTTGCTTGATAATAATTTATGAGTAGATACAAGTTTCCTCACAAGTTCCATTAATTCCTATTTGTCACTTACATACCTTGGGAGGGTGTAATGACAACCACTAAATCCTCCTATTCTGATGTATGAGTATGTGGGGAATTGAATGAAATAAGATCCCTAGTTTGTGATCTCTAAAGTAACAACATCAGAGAATATCTTCTTTTCTAGCTCTTTGTCAAACATGACTATGATGTAATATATAAATGCATCATTTACCTTTCTAAAATGTTGCGTACTTTCCTCAAGGGTGAGGTTAAGGTAATAATTTTAGACCTTGTTAACTTGGTTAGCTACTATATTCAATCTTGGGAAGGATCTCCCCTTTGATAATGTTACTAGATATAAAGTTATGTAGAACTTCCTTATATTTTGGACTTCCATCAATTATTTATGGATGAAGTCACTTATTAGCTATGCCTAGTAGATGTACTACTTATTTTGGTGGATTACCCATATGTATTGGTACATCCAATCTTGAAAGTTCTTAGCATCAAGGTTTCTAATGACCCTATATAGGAGAATGATTAAATCACCAACTTCATCCTTAAAGTCTATCCTTACCAATGTTTTGGGTAGTCTTGTAGTGGGAGGCCTAGATAAATTTAGCCATTATTTATTGATGACCCTTAGACATCTAGTGTTATTGTATTGATAAAACTTCTTTGATGATTCAGGAGTTATATCAAGATAAATCTAATATTCCAAAATTAGGAACACTGAGTTATGAAGTTAGGATCTAGGTTCAAAATCATTTCCCCTTATTATTTAATATTTTTCTCTTCTCTAAATCATAATTCTTCACTAATGTGAGAACAATCTTAGGGATCTATACTGATAGGGGGAAGGCTATTTCTTGCAGAAGTCCATAGTCATAATTTCTATGAATCTAGTCATTTTTAACTTTAACATTCACCCTAGTACAAAAATCACCTAGGTATATGTGACCTAGGTCTATGTCTATTATCTCATTGGTATTGGATTCCAAGATGAGTGAGACATTGGGTCCTTTATATTTGAATTTCATCTCTTTTCTAGACATAGATTCTAGGAAATTTACTAGGGAAAACCAATTATAGAGTTGGTGGGCTTTAGGGTTACAAAACATAGGTAAAAGATCTGGTGGACTTTGGAATTAATATTGTAGGGAAAATATCTAATGGGGATTATGGTTGTAATATACACTTACATAATTTGATGAAAAATCCAACATGTTTCAGGCTTGTAATTGCAAGTAATATTCCCAATGAGCATTAGAGTTGTAAAATGCACTAGGATTGTTTGCAAAATTATGGGGTTATAAATTCAAGTGGAAACTTTGTGGTTTTTGAATTTGCTCTAGTAGGTCAAAATTACATTGGGACTATGTGAGGAATATTCAAGGGCAAATTCTATTGGTTTTATATTAAACCTAGGTTTTCAATAGATAGAAAATGTTTGAAAAGACTCAACACGAATTTGAGTAACTAGCTGATTTTGAGATGATACCAAGTGAAATAAACTAAAACCCCAAACTGATGCTAAGCAAATATAAAACCTAAAAAATGCAACTAACTAGGAAAAAAATGTGAAATCAACCTATGCTTAGATTGATAGAGAAAAAGATAACTAAAAATGTAAGAGGAAAATAGGATTACCATGTAGGGGGTAGCAACAACATCATGGCTTGAGGTTGCATGGTTAAGTGTGTGGAATCATGGCTTGATATCTAGTAATATCATGGTTCTTACATAGAACTTCAATTCTCAATTTACAAATAAATAATGATTTACAAAGAAACCCTAATTTGATTAATATAACCTCTACATTAAATACCCTTAGGTCGGTAGTTGGCAAGTGATTTAGAATTTTGGAGTCCTAGAGTAATTTTTCAATTTTGTAAAATTTTAATTTACACTTTAACTTACACTTTTTACTAGGTAGTTGGGTGTATTGGAAATGGGAAAGCATAGCTTAGGGAACAATTTTCAACTTTGCAAGTTGTAAATTGTAACTGGGGTTCTAATTCTATAGGAAGGGTAGTTGGTGGGAAGCAAGACTAAAGTTATAATTTATGGTAGGAGTGATACATGGGAAGTAGAGGTTAGAAATTAATTTTTAGGTTTGTAAATTGAAAATTACAAATTGCATTTGAATCTTTGATTTCCATGGGGAAGTTGTTTGGAAAAAAATGGAGGTTAGGAAACAATTTGTAATTTTTCAAGTTAAAAATTACATTCCAATATCTAGTTTCTATTGGATATGGTTCTTATAGAGAATTGGAGTTTGGGATGTAATTTACAAATTTTCAAGTTACAAATTGCACCCAAATCTCTAGTTTCTACTGCCTTAAGAAAAAGGGTATACTGGGTCATTTTAAGGCCTTTGTCTAAAAATTTAATGGGTCTCCCTTAGGGTAATAGATATTTTGATGTTTTTGGGATAGAAATGTCAACACTATTACCTTCTTATAATGTGTTCCCCATTGATTAGGACACTTTATAGAGCCATCAATCTATTGTGAGGATTGAGTACTTATGTGAGAAAGTAGGTGGAACTAGTTATATATATGAGGCCTCTTACCCCAGTCTACTAGCCTATCATATCCTAATGAGTCTTGAATCTACCATGAGGCTAATCATGGATTTTGAGTTTAAATTATGATAAAGGGACATGTGAAATGATATGATCACATATTTTTGTGTGAAATGAATTTATATTTTTCTTTTGATATCTTAGATTCTAAATTATTTGGAATTTTCATTTTCCTCCTCCATATAGATTCAAAAAATAAAAAATGGTGATAAATATGATTAACATGAGAGATCTTATACTTAGACACCAAAAAAGATAACCTCAAGACCAAGAATATTAGACACTCTTATAATTTTACCTTAAAAATGAATGTAATCTCAAAACTAATCTTGTTGTGCCCAAAAAGAGATGAAAAATGGGGAACATAGAGATGAACATATATTTATTAGGTTCACCAATAAAATAAAATATAAAGGGAGATGATATAATGATAGACAAGTTTGAGACTCATCATAAGAGAAGGTAAAATATGGATGACAAATGTGTAGATAGACTATAATATTTTTTCCACAAGAGAATATAACTAATTCTAAGTGACAAAACACCACTCACAACATTGACTTGTATTTATAAAAAGGTAGCTAGCTATCGTTGGGATCTAAAGAATGGATAAAAGGTAATCATAATAATAGAATTTGTTATGATGGATTGGATGTGTTCCCCAAGGTATGCCATGAAAATCATAAACTAAAAAATCCAAGAAAAATAAATATAAGTGAGATAAATATATGAACCATACAAAGTTTATTAGTAATAAATATGTAAGAACCTGATGGGTGGAGTGATAGAATAACCCAAAGGCACAAGAATGTAAGATTATAAAATGTCAAAACCAATAGGTTTTGAAAGAGATGAAGGATACTAAGATATATGTTTGAAAGAAAAGATATAGAGGATGGTAATTTGTGAGAAGTGCCTAATTATTGTCCCCAAGGTCCTACTATGCAACTCATAAACTAAAAAACCAAGAGGTGAAAAAATAATTAAGATGAAGTTATGAAACACAAAAATGGTAGTAAGACAAGGCATAATGAAAGTAAGCATACCAAAGAACCTAGAATGGGTGTAATAGATGAATTAAAAAATAGGTGAAATACATTTAAAGATACCAAATAACTAAAGTGAAATGGTATAATAAAATTGAGAGGTAAAATAAAAGTAAAGAAACCAAAGAACCAAGAATGGGTGCCATATTCAAATAAAACTAAAAGGTGCTATAAAAGTAAAGATATCAAAGAATCGGGGATAGGTGAAATGGATAAATAAAACCAAGATGTGCTATAAATGTAAATATAGAAATTAACCAAGAATGGGTTCAATGGTTTAATAAATATAAGAGGTTCTATAAAAGTAAAGATACCAAAGAACCAAGAATGAGTTCAATGGTTGAATAAAACCAAGAGGTGATATAAAGTTTAAAGATATTAAACAAATGGGAATAAGTGACATGGGAAAATAGAACTAAGAGTTGATATAAAATATTATGCTAAGAAAATAAATGTGAAGACTAAAGAGCGTGGTATAAGAAAGGATATAAGGGAAACATGTACCAAAGGTTGAGATGAGAAAGAGTGAGAGTAAGAATTGAGAGAAAAATGAGAAACCTAGAGGTATATAAAAAGTAAGATATGTTATATTCAACACATCCCACCCTGTATTTTTATTTGAAAAGTAGGGACCCTTTTATTTTTTGTAAATAATGAATATATTATCTGGGTATCTATGTGTTTTTGAGGATTATGATGGTTATTATTATTAGCTATAAACTTGATGATTTGAATGTTGAATCATGTTGAGGCATGTTTATTTTTATTTTAAATAACTTGTTTAAATTAACTTATTAATTAAAATATGGGAAGGATGGCTTTACATGACAAGAATTTATCTTAATTTATTTTAGAGTACCTTGGTCTTCGACAACTTTCATTTTGGAAGTTTTTGTTTCAAGAAATTTTCTCATTGGTAACTTTTGATTCAAAATGATTTAATCAGAAGGTCTACTTAGGCAAGTTTAGTCATCGAAAACTTTGTTTTGGTTAGTAGATTTCATTTATAAAGTTTTCTTTAGAAAGATTTTCTTCATAAACTTTCTCATTAGAGGATTTGTATTCAAAACTTTGTTTTTGGAACATTCCAGTCAACAGATTTTTCATTCAAAAGTTTTATTTCATAAGTATTTGTGTCAGAGGCTTAGTTTTGGTGATTGTATCTCATAGAATTCTTTTTGGTAACTTTAATTTGGATACTTTTCATCAAAAAGATTGTTTCATAAAGATTCTCTTTAAAAGATTTTTCTTTAAAAAAATTCTCATTGGAAACTATTATTTAGAAACTTTATCATCAGAGGATTTGTGTCATAGACTTTATTTTGGGAACTTATTTTCACAACTTTATTTTGGAAACTTTAGGACCAAATATTTTAGGCACAATCTCTCCAAAAAATATTTTGATTTTCTGGTCTTTTGGCTAGAAGGTAAAGTTTGAGTTCCCTTGACTGGAATACATGAATACACATGGAAAAAGATGAATGGTAATGCCATGACACCCTGACTGATAAGGCATCCTATATGGCATGTACACTAGGACAAGGTGGTCAAATTCTAATTGAATGAAGATGATAAGCTCATAGACGTTGATGATTAAT
The DNA here is from genome assembly GCA_037957365.1 of Torreya grandis. Taxonomy (NCBI): domain Eukaryota; kingdom Viridiplantae; phylum Streptophyta; class Pinopsida; order Cupressales; family Taxaceae; genus Torreya; species Torreya grandis. The sequence goes on from JARHVA010007855.1 coordinate 92,890, forward strand.
GGTATATGAAATGAAAATCAATACAAAAAAATATTGGAGAGTTGTCAGTGATGTCATGGTTATGTCCAAGTGAGTGGATAAATGAATTTATATCCTAAATAAAAATAACAAAGTGTGCAATGTTCTTGTCCTAGTATGCTTGAAGTATGATTAGTTGATCTTCTATTTTGGCATGGTTAGAGATGTTCAGGGATGAATATGGTGATTTAAGCATATGTAAGAGGTACCTAATATATTTTATATACTGTGAGTATTTTTTTGCATAAGTTGATTTCATCTAGTTATTCATAGTTTTCATTTAGACACTTTGGGTCTAGTGGTAAAAAATCTAAGTAGGTAGTTTGATGATGTCACCATTACCAGGTGGGAATGAGTCAAGGGGATTTGGTCATATGGTTGTGATCACATTAGTCCCTAGTTTTTATGTGTTATATCTAAATTCATTCATTGAATCATGGTCAAAGATATGAAGGTGAAAATTTGGGATGCTAGGCTTTTTGACAATGTTTTCCCATACTTAGCCAAATTTGCAAAGTGGCAAGAAGAGCCAAGTAAACATTTTTTGATGATGGAATCTATTACATGTGTAGATGTTTAAAGAAAAGGTGATCATATGGGTTTTTTTAGTTTTTATTGTACTTTATTTTTGATAAATTTCATATCATGAAATTAAGCACATCAAAAGATATGCATGTTCAAAGTTGGTCTCCCAGATAAACTCTAAGCATAATTGGCTATGTGATAGAATATTTTGAGAAGGCATTTTAATGGTGATATATATTACACATGTGAAGGTTATAGGAGTAGTTTCTAATATGTATAGATTATACTATGTGAAGAGATCATATGGTCAAAATTTGAGATCGTGTGTCTAAGCATAGGAGAAGTTATTGAGGTCCAAATTAGGCTTTCTAGGCATATTGCAGTTGGTCCCCATAGTCAATTTGCATAATGTTAAATATCTATACCTAGTGGAGATACAAATTCTCATGGGAGTTAATAAAATTAATATATATGGTGCACATAGATTCAAATGGGTCAAAGTTTTCACTAGTTGATAGAGTTAAAGTTCAAGACCAAATGAAGATCCAATGGTGCACGAACGATTGTATATGAATGATCTAACAATGCGTTTCGAGAGAAATGGTAAGAAGTGCATGTTGTTTAATTAATTAGAAAAGGTACATGATAATGATCTAATAGAGAGTGATTGTTTGTATGTATTGATATAATGATGAGCATTGATTTCTAAAGACTTGATTGATCTATAGATATTGATGGAACACATTGAGTCAAAGTTTGTAGATTGCACGAGATGAGGTCAAAGTGATAAATGTTTAAAATTTGGATTTGGTAGACTATAAATTAAAGTTTAAAAAATATTTATGGTATGATATTTATCTAAATATGAGAGGACATGAGATGAAAATATTTTGTTCAAATATTAACTGTGACCTTTTTGTATTTAAATATTTGAACTTTATAAAGGGAAAAACTAGTTTGTGGTTTTTGGACTATATATTTTGATATAAGATGAATTTGACCATGAAATAAAAATAGAATATGTTGAGAAATATATGTTTCATCTATAAATATGAATTTTAAGATTTGAGATTATGTGAAAACAAATATATTGAGCTTCAAAGTTGACAATGGTTTTTTGCTTATTCTGCAAGTGACCTGAGAAGAATAATTGAGCTTATATGGATGCTATTTTGATGTTTTGTTGTGAATTGGATATTAGGGAGTGTTTTTTAATATATTATTATAATATAAGATTATTTTTTAGGTGTTATAAATTTATATTGTGTATGAACAATGCTTAAGAAGTTGACTATATGTTTGGTAATGGCGTTCCTCTATATAAGGTCTTTGTTTGAGTTGATTGAACATATGTAAAGGTGAAATAATATGAAAATGATCATTTGAGGATGTTTAAAGGGAAATAAATAGTGGAACCATTTATTTCAAAGTGTTCTTATGTTATTTTTTTGCTTGAGGGTGTGCTAAATGGGTGAATATGTCTCCATGAGATCTATAAGAGCTACAAGGGCCTTATTAAAAGGTGTAGTTGCTTAAGGGTGACCCATAGATGCTATGGCTAACCTATGAAGATTGTATTAAGCTATGTATTCATGTGAGAAATAAATTAAGTGTGAATTCATGATTAATGGCTGACCAAGGTGTTGATTATCATGATTTCTCTATAAATAATGGAACCAAAGATGATGGTTTCTAGACTTGGTGTGAGAGACTTGTAACTGAGAAAGTTTTAGAGTGAAGGAAAAGAGAGGAGAGTGAGTATTCCCACCTATTGGTTTAATGATTATATAATAATAAGGACTATGTGTATGATATGTAGGTCATGTTTCTAATGACAATATAGTGTTCTTGTAGTTTAATGTTATGTGAAGAGATTTGAGTGTGCATATGAGGACTGTTTGAGTGAAGAAGGAAAGAGTTTGTGACATGCCTATGTGAGAGGTCCATTTGAGATATATAGATATTTTTTGTAGAGGTTATAAAATAGAGATCCATTATTAGGTGTTGAAGACATTAATTTTAAGGTAGAAGTGTTATTTTCAATCAGGCTTTAAAGGACTTGATCTTCCTTAGGGGTAGTTGCTCCTTATAAAATAGGGTTTCACTAAAGAACTTTGGTCAAAATGACTTGATCAAGGTTGTTAATTAGAAGGAATTGATTGAATAGGTGGTTAGAAGGACTTTATCATATTAGGGATAGGTGTTCCTTGTGGAGTTGCTATTTCACTAAAGGCCTTAGGTTAGAAAGACTTGACCAAGGTTCTTAATCAAAAGGACATGATCAATCTCTTTTTCATGGTCACATTATAGGATAGTAGTCCATGTTTTTATAGGCTTGAGAGTGGATTTTATTCCCCAACAAGGTTTCTCATGTATATATTGTTTTGCATATGTGATATTTCATTATGTTTATTATTCACTGTTATGAATAATTTAGATGCTTCATGAATAAGTGTATTAAATGCTTAAGTATTTATAAGGGTTTGGAAATTGAATTAGATTATTTTAAACCTCTGATTAAACCTATCCTCTCAATGGATTTTACCTCTAATAATTGGTATTATTGTAAGGTCCTTTGATAAAGGCTTGATAGCTTAAAGGTGATCTAAGATATAATGGCTAGTCAGAATGTGCAAGGTGGTTTCTCTGCTAAGCAAGCACCAATGTTCAGTGGATCCAATTATGAATTTTTGAGTGCTAGGATGAAGACATATATTATGTACCTAGGGTTTGATGTATTTTAATATATTTTGGATGGTTATGTTACTCTTCTATTCCTCCATCTAGTGTTACAAACAAGAAGCTATTTGAGAATAACTCTAAGGAAATGAATGCCATCACTTGTGGTCTTATACAAATTGTGTTCAACAAAGTAATTCATTGAAAATATACCAAGGAAATATGGGATAAATTGAAGACCATTTTTAAAGTATTTTCAAAGGTTAAGTTGGCAAAGCTGTAGACTCATCGAAGATAATTTTAGAGCCTCAAAAGTAAATAAGAAGCTTTTATGGCATCTTTTCTTCAAAGAGTTGATGAGATTGTAAACACCATCAAAGGTCTTGGAGAGAACCTTGTATATGATATTGTAGTTCAAAATTTATTAAGGTCTCTATCCCTCAATTTTGATCCAAAATTATCTATTATAGAATAAATTCATTATCTTACTCAGTTGAAGATGGATAAATTGCATGACACCCTTACTGCATATGAGATGAGAGTAAATGATGATGTTCCACCAAAGAAGGAAGAAACATTAAAAATGGAGATGAATTCAAAAAGAGAGTTCCAAAGTAATAAACCCATAGAAGATGACATTTTTGATATTGATGAGGATGAACTAATTGATTCATTTACAAGGAAATTAAAAATAGGTTCAAGCAACTATAAGGGTAAACTTCCTTTTAAATGTTTCAATTGTGGAGAGATAGGAAATTTTGATAATAAGTGCCCTCATAATTACAAGAAGGATATTGATGAAGAACATGATCAAGTTCATGATGATGGAAAGAGACCATTCAAGTCTAATAAAATCAAAAAGGGATTTAGAAGGTTTGAAAAAAAGGAGTACTTTAAGGATAATGAGAGTCTTTACACCAAAGAAGATGGAAGCTCATCAGATGAGAGTGAAGTCAGTGACTCAGAGTATGATCATGAAGATAATGGCCCTATTGAAGATGAATATCTATTCATGGATGAGGAAGGGATTTGATCACATCAAAAGGCATTTACTTGTAGTGATTTAGATGATGATGAAAATGAGGTGGATTATGAGACTGATTTGATAAATTCTTTGGAATAACTGAATATTAAAAAGAATATTAACAATAAGATAAAGTCTCAACTAAAATAATATGAGGAACAATTCAATATTTTTGAGGCAATAATGATTGAAGACACCAAGGAACATGAAGATATGGTCAAGCATCTCAATTGTCAATTGGAAGTCTTATCTACAAGCCTAAAAGCTAAAGAAGGTGAGTGCTCAAGGTATGATTCTAAGATTATGTCTTTGAAAAATGAATTAGAGAAGTCTATAAACAAGATAAAATAATTTTTAAAGTGTGATAAAATTTCTAATTATTTGGATGATCTCTTAAAGAGTCAAAAGTCAACTAGTGATAGATCTAGATTAGGTTCTACTGAAGCTCCCAAAGTTACTTCTCAAGTTGACATGAATGCCAATAAAAATAAGGTGGATCAGACTTTAAATAAAAATCATTAGACAAAGAATGAAGGTATTATAAAAATGAATACAAATTAGATCAAACAATCAAATGCCATGAGGTATGCAAATTTCAATGGTTACTACTATACTTATAATTAGTTTGGACATAAAGATAGAGAATGCAGAAAACTAATTAAGAATGAGTTTACATGGGAATATGATGGGGGTCATTAGTCAAAAAGAGTGAGAAAGGTTAAGTGATTTAATTTTATTAATGAAGGACACTTTGATAAGCATTTTCCAAATAAGGAAAGGCAAGGTAAGTCTTCTTTAAAAAGAGTAGGTTGTTTCAGTTGTCATGACATTGGACACATTGATAGTTTTTATACAAATAAGGTAAGACAAGATATTTTTACATCAAGGAGTATGATTTGGTACAACTATGAATAGAGAGGTCATGTTGATATATTCTACAAGAAAAGGCCATTAAGTCAGAATAGATTTGATCAGGCTCCTAGAGTAAAAGATAGAAGGCAAGTGAATTGATGGAGAATAAAGGTGTTTATTAAGAATTATGATGAGTTTATAGGTCTAAGTAATATATATAATATGATGGAGAATAATATAAAAGTTGAATATTCCTAAGAGGCGTCATTATCTATTCATGTTGAGAATAAATACATCAAGCTCAAATAAAAGACCAAGGTGTTGGTTGAATCTAGTTCAGAGGTATGTATGGATCCAAGTGAACATCCTATTGTTTTTAAATAAGTACCTAGAGATAAGGATTAAAGATAAAAATAATATTTTGAGAGGAAAATGTGTACCATGAACATTTGACTTCTCCATGTATTATCAATCCAATCATAGAAGAAAAGGAAAATGTCGCAGTGGATGAGCATGTTTCTTCTCTTAAGCCTAAGAAGAAGAAGAACTACAAGTATTAGAGGGAGTAACAAGTTTAGACTCCATGAGGATCATATATGATTATTTTAGAGGTGTTATCAATTTATCTTGAGTATTAACAATGCTTAAGAAGTTTAATGTGTGTTTGGTAATGGTGTTTTTATGTATAAGGTCTCTATTTGAGTTGATTGAGCATACATAGATGTGAGCTAAGATGATTATGATCATTCGAGGATGTCAAAGTGGACATAAAGAGGGGAACCATGTATTTTAAAATGGTCCTATGTTCATTTTTCTCTCAAGGGTGTGCTAAATGGGTGAATAGTTCTTCATGAGACCTATAAGAGCTATAAATGCCTTATTAAAAGGTGTAGTTACTTAAGTGTGAGCCATAGATGTTATGGATGACCTATGAAGATTGTATTGAGTTATGTCTTCATGTTAGAGATGAATTAAGGGATAATTAATTTCCTAATGGATAACCAAGGTGTTTATTATCATGATTTCTCTATAAATAATGGAACCAAAGATTATTGTTTCTAGACTTGGTGTGAGAGACTTGTAACTGAGAAAGTTAGAGAGCAAAATAAAGGAGAGGAGAGTGAGTGTGCCCAAGTATTGGGTTGATGAGTAGAGAAGCCTAAGGACTATGTGTATGATATGTAGGTCATATTTATAATGATAATATAGTGTTCTTAAAGTTTGAAGTTGTATGAATAGATTTGAGTGTGCATATGAAGACTATTTAAGTGAAGAAGGAAAGAGTTTGTGACTTGCCTATGTGAGAGGCCTATTTGAGATAGAGAGAGAGTTTGTGTAGAGATTATAAAATAGAGATCCATCATTAGGTGTTGAAGACATTATTTCTAAGGTGTAAGTTTTCTTTTTAAGGAGGGTCTAAAAGACTTGATCTTCCTTAGGGGTAACTGCTCCTTGTGAAACAAGGTTTCACTAAAGAACTTTGGTCAAAATGACTTGATAAAGGTTGTTAATTAGAAAGACTTGACTGAATAGATAGTTAGAAGGACTTTATCATATTAGGGGTAGGTTCTCCTTGTGGAGTTGTTATTTCACTAAAGGCCTTAGGTTAGAAAGACTTGACCAAGGTTCTTAATCAGAAGGACTTGATTAGTATCTTTTTTGTGATCATCTTATAGGATAATAATCCATGTGTTTATAGGCTTGAGAGTGGGTTTTATTCCCAAAGATGTTTCCCATGTATATCTTGTGTTATGTATGTGATATTGCATTATGTTAATTGTTCACTGCTATGAATGATTTGTATGCTTCATGAATGAGTGCATTAAATTCTTAAGTATTTGAAAGGGTTTAGAAATTGAATTGGATTATTTGACACCACTAATTTACCCCAACTCTTAGTTTATTTTACCTCTAATTAAAACTATTAACATCAAACCCTTAGTTAATTTCACATCATTCCATTTTTATAGCTCAAGTAAACTTTAACCTTAAGCATTCCCAAAATCCCTAATTGTTATTAGAGTGATTTGATATCTACAAAATTCAGTTCAGTGTTATACACCATTACCAAAATATTGGAGCATAATATTATCCATCAAACCACCATGGCATCATCATACATGTTATACAAAGGAGCCCTAACACCATCTAGGTTCTATATCAAGGATTCCATAGAGTATTTGGATATAGTGTTTAATGCCAATGCATTTGATGGCGATTATCCAAATTACTTAGCATTATGGGGAGTTATGGAAAATTTAAACTCATTTACACTTGAAGAAGACATCTTAGCTAAGGATAAGCAGCTAGTGAAGGACCTCCTTCTTTTAAAACATCAAACCCTACATTATGAAATTGTAAAGTCAAAGGTTATGCCATGAATACATTTACTATGGAGCCTCTTCTTAAAAGGGATAGTAGTATATGGTGGATACCTTAATTACATTGACAATAACATAGTTTATACATATGTATTAGGGGATGTATTTAATAGGTATTTGATCCTACCCATTCCATATGTCAATTTTGATTTGAATATTATCATTACATGGAATAAGGATAATAATGTAAAGCGAGATTTATCAAGGTGGCTTCTCCCTAGAGAAAAATTCACTCTAAAGGAACATGTCAATAGACCTATTCCCATCACTCAATTTAGAATGGGAATCCATGTGAGAATGGAACTATTAAATAGAATTTTTGGATATGCAAGCATCTACTTCCTACATTTGGAGTGGGTTCCTCTACTGAACCTGCTAAGTAACTTGAAGTACACCTATGATCTAGGGGAAGTCATTTGTGCATGCCTCCAAGAATAAATCTTACATAAAGATAAGTGATCACTGGGAGGAAAATTTTACATGATGCCCTATCTATTGGATGCAATCATGGGCATAGTGTATATTTATAATGGATTCCTATGGGATCCCAACATAAAGTTGATTAAGAATAAAATTTGTGACTATTACAATTTTGTACACATTTATTCATATGTTTAAAAAATAGAAAAGACTATTGAGGATCTCTATCCTCAGGTCTAGATGTCTATTCATAACTGAACTTTGGTAAGAATTTCACCTAGCATAACTAGGACACTTGCCAATATTGTAGGAGATTACTAGATCTACCTAGATTACATTATTATCATGGTCGTTGGTCATAAAGTGGATCCTCTTTAGCTCCCTAAGTTCATTCTAGAAAAAATAGTTGATCATGAAATTGCGTATCAAATATGGAATGGCACTGACGAGGAATTAATGAAGAATAATAAGGCCACATTCCATGGATCCCACATCACCATTAGGAGAATGAAATACAAAATTTGTAGGTAGTTAAAGGAGGTTAGGAATGCCAAAAAAGTATATGCATTATCTACCCTCCCTTATAGAGATTGGGATCCTCATAGCAATGTCTAGAAGAAGAATCATACCCTTGGCCTCACTTTCAAACATGAGCCAATAAATCATGATTTTTTGTTCCTAAATGTTAAAGATGATGAAGAGGTAAAATAAGGGTTGTAACTATTGGATTATGTGAGGACCTACTATGAGTGATTTGGGTTGAACCATCTCTCACACTCAATGAAGCAAAGTTTAGGATCCCACCTCTTGGAGGATGGAGATCTTATGTTTTTTGGAGTGGTAGGTCATCACATCAACTAGAAGGAGAGGGATAATAACCCCAAGGTCCTTAAATATCTCAATGATAAATTTAGGATTAATAATTTTTGGTAGGTGAGGCACAACTAATTAGAGCATAATATGAACAAAAATAACAAGAACAAGAACAAGTGCTTACCTTTACACAATTATAAGAGGAACAATGTTCCCAGTTCAAGCTTCAATAGTTGAACTAATATAGGTTAAGTAAGAGATGGATGAGGAGCTAACTCAAGGGAGAGATAGTAAATAAAGGGAATAAGTTGAGATTATTTTCTTAAACTCCTTTGATGAAGATGAAACAATGGATTTAATACCCCCAACACCTATAATTATTCCCTATTTTGTTACCTAATAGTCAGCAGTTCCACAAGTTGGTAGAATAACCAAGTGCTATAAAAATAAGCCTAAGGGAGACATACCATAGACCCTACCAACACAAGTGGTATTTGAAGAGGAGTTGAAGCAAGCCAAGGTATTAAGCATATAGATAATAAAGGCCAAGGAACCTCTGACAAGTGAACCATATAGTAAGGGGTCATTTACTTATATCCCCTTTAAGCCTTTTTCATTTGATGTCTTTACTTGTATTTTCTACCATCACTCCACTAATTTTCTCTACATCCATACTTATTTGGTCATTTTCTATGGGTTTATTACCACTCTACCCTCCACTATTGTAATTTTTGTTTCATCAGTGTCCATTCCATCCATTGCCTAATTTATCACTCCAATTATTTCCTCTTCTACCCAATTATTTTCACCTTTGACTCTTCATCACAGACCTCTAAAATCATAGTAGTTACCACCAAAAGGGCTCCAAAAAAGTAACCAATATTTTTTGTGCATCCAATGCCATAATTTAGAAACATAGACTAGTCAAAGATAATTTTGCCATCGATGCCCAATCCTTCCATTGAAACTAAAATTGACTCTAAAGATCATGTGTAAGTGGAAGCACATCCATTATGTACCTCAAAGATCACTCTTCTATATTAGACAAAGGAATTAGGATCCTTAGCCTTTATGAGGCTTAATATGAATATCACTAAACTTCCAACAATGAGCTCACTATTTGATAAGGATATAACATGAATATAATGGGTAAGGAAGAGGAAAATACAAGATAACTCAGGTATAACTCTAATCATCAAGGAGAGGGAAGAGGTATATTACCTCAGTAAGAGGTAAAATAGTCAAAAGGGTCAGTCCCCATATATAGAGGACCTCAAGTCCTACATGGAGACACATATAGAGGAAATCCTAACCATACATGAACAGAACAAAATGGATAGATAAGAGCTTAAATAGGAGTTAAAAAATATTAGAAAAATAAATAGGTAATCTGAGTCCCCCAAGGTATTGAATAGGATGTAAAAAATGCAACACTTAGGTTGTATGATATTCTTAATTTAATTCATTCTTTGAGAGTCAATTTGGCTCCCCATGTCAATTCCATAGTTAGATTATTCAAAATTTATAGGTAAGATGAGAATAAGCTAATTGTCTTAGTGTTGTATACCCCCAATAAGTCATTTAACCTCTTGGGCTTGATGACCCCATTAGAGGCATAAAATGCTATGAATTTATTTTTAATAATAACACATGAGTCTTGAGATTAGTATCAACCTCTAAAGATATTGTAAACACATTATCCGAACACGAGAAATAGGTAGAGAAAATTTTGATAGAGTTGGAATTAACAATAATTCAGGATAATAAAGGGAAGCTAATGGCTCGAGATGCATTCGATCAAATGATTAAGCAAGCCTATAATGGATTCAAATAGGGTCTACAAAGTGTAAGCTTAGAATACATTGAATCCAAATTGAGCTCATCTAGGAAAAAGGCAATAGAGGTGGAAGTGTTATAGGTTGGTTTTAGAGCCACCAAGATAGAACATGCTAAGCTGATGGAATAGACAAGCAAGGTGACTAGGCTACATCTCCTAGTTATGAACCTAATTTGAGAACAACATACTAAGGCATATAACCACTACTAGGACCTATATGTTAAGAATAATGTAGACCAAAAAATTCCACTTTCTAGTTCTACTCCATAGACTCCACTTACGACACTAGTAATTATAGCCACATTAGTGCCACCTCACACTACATATTCCATGATAAAAATAGTTCAATCAACTAGTGCATCTCTGAGTACTATTCCAGTTATCATGCCATCAAGAATAAGTATAACTATAGTTTTGAAGACAATTTAGAGACATATTAAGAAGGAACCAATTTAGAATGAAGGCCAATTTTATACAATTTTACATGTAGTGGTTGGAATTAAACAATAAAATCCTAGTTGCATTTATATTATAATTGACTAAATTTTTTTGTCAACATGCACACATTGCATTACTGAGGTATCTATAAGTTATTGACATATAACCAAGAATTATCATATAGTCTATCATGATGTAATCAAAGTGTTATAAACTTGGAGGATGAGGTGACTCCTTCCCTAAAATATCTATATACAAGTATAACCCTATTTTCAAAGGGTCAAAGTTTTGGATGAATATACAGGAAGAAATCGATAAATTGATTATCATGCAACTATGTATGTTATTTCTTCTTCCCTCTCTATGTTAATGAATTTGAAGTTTCTTTGTTTGTATTGATTTAATAATTTTGATGTGTGCCAATGCTATGGATGAATCTAATTGTTTTATTAATGAGTATTAGTATTATATTTGTAATAACTATTGAAAATTGATAGATTTAATTAATTTAGATAGTTAGTACAAGTTGAATCAATAATCCAAGGTGTGTAGAAGTATCTCCTTAGATATAATGTTTTAGGCATGAGCAATAGATGACCTAGATAAATTCCTGGTCTGAGCTATAACCTCTTATACAAAGGTGTGCAAAAATAACCTGAAAAAGAGAAACCTTTAGTTGAGACTAGTAATTATCTTATATCTAATTACCTTAGACTTCTAGATGTGTTTATTTGTGAGTGTGAAAAAGATACAAATAACAAACACTAGTTCTTGAGATACTTGTCCATTGAAGAGACAGACTTAGAAAATCTATTTTCAAAGACATAAAATCTTCTTTTCTATGTTACCCTTCCTTTTTGAGTTTTTTTGAGATTTACTCACCATAGGATAGTTTTCCATCCATCCAACTCACCTAGTGATTTACCTTTTTATTAGAATCCATGCATCCACCCACAAACCTAGTTAAACAAACCATAAGCTCAACCCTCTATTCCACCACATGGTTATTCTAACCACATACCTAAAACTCATATCCTAGAGTGGAGCTTAGTTCCATAGAGATCCAAAAATGTTAGATGTTACCTCATTTAAAACTTCTTTGAGGTGTGCATAAACGCACATCAACCAAAATAAAAATATAGTGCTATAAGGAGGGTACACTTATGTGCTTTCCCAATAAATAGAGGCCTATCATTATGGAGACACCTAAGAGATTAATAAGGTCTAGGGCCTAAGCCAACCTTTTGGTTTCACCATTATCAAATTTTAGGAGGCCTAGACCCATATCCATCATTCCTAAGATACATAGAGCTGAAACACCTTCCCATATAAGAAATGTTCTACCTATAAACCTTCCTTTGGATCAACCCTAGTTAATTAGATCTACCATTTCCTTCCCTAGGGAATAACATGATCTACCCAAGAATATAGAAAAGGTTTTGCCTACCTTCTCCCCTAAAATGGGAGGATGGCTAAAGAACATATCAAATATTTAAAGGCCACCTTGATATTAATGGATGTTATCCATATGGATGTTGCATGCAATATTTTTCCATTTACTCTACAAGATTCTTATATTGATTAGTATCTCAATTTATAAGAAAATTCCATCAATTTATGGAATGAGTGTCAAAATACATTCCTTGCATAATTTAAATAGGTAACTATTCCAAGTATAGTATATTAGCTCTTTAAAAACATGAAAAGGGAGCTGAATGAGTCAATCTAAGCCTTTAATGTAAGATTATAGAAGATGCATACTCGATTGAATGCCACGTATAAACCAGATGAGAATGTAACGCTCAAGACATATAAGAATTCCCTAGATCTTATCACTGTAGTGTTTTTACAAAGAGATATCATTACCAATACTTTAACTTTGGTATTCTAGGAAGCTATCATCATCAAAAATTATCTCAATCCATAACTTATCCCTCATAATCTAGGAGGTTAGGCATCCAACAATGAACTTTAATCCTTGAATATAATTCCATGTGGGAATTAGAATGCACACACATTCAATCAAAATTAATTTTACACTTTAATGACCATGACACAATAGAAAATGAATCATAATTATGATTTCTTGAATAATAATACACAAAGGAATAACTAACAACACAATCAAAATTAGGCTCATACAAACCCAATAGTTGCTCAGGGTTCTAACTCCAACAAAACTAAATTGGACTCTATACAAAGAATGGTTTAGAAGCTGAGCAATGAATTCTTGAATATGCAAAAGATAATGGGTAATAATAATAATCATATATATAATTAAAATTCTTCCTTTCCAAGATATAACAAGCCTTTCAACAAGCCCACTAATAATGTAGAATAACAATAATCCAATAAGCTATCAAAAATTAATATCATGGAAACATCTTTGCCCAAATAGCATAGGGTCCATAACACATCTCATCATAGAGATTTGGATTGTATATATTTATACACATCCTTCAAAAATTTTCAAAGAGATATGATCAAATAAGATCAAATGATGAACCATCTAGATCTCCCTCATGAATCTAGACCTTTTAATTTAGATATCATCTTTGAGACTTTTAAGTCTTCCTTCCTGAATGAAGATGAAAATATCTTAAAGGATAACTTTGATGAAGTGAAAGCATTCCATAATTTCAATAGGAACAATTATAATTTGAATACATGGTCAATTCATGGCTGTTCACAAATTCAATCCATAATAAATTGTAATAGTGGGCCAAAAACCCAAATAAATTTTCTATTAGAAGTCCAGTTTCTTCTATCCCCATAACATCCTCCAAACCAAGTGTGAGAATAAACATGGATATAATAAACTAAATTTATGGTTTTCCTATCATTTTTTACATCTAGGATATATGGGTTCCATTGTTGGACATCATTCTGAGCTCAAACAAAATCATTACCCCAGGGGAAATCATCAGTTTTAACTTAATTTATCCATTAATAACATAATTAAGTTACCTGATGTAAATTTATAAATGATGTCATCTGTCATAAAATCCATAACTTCCATAGTCTATTCATCCTTTGTATAACCATGGTAGCCTTCCATAGAGTACCCAAAAACTAGAATTTACTATGACTTTAATATCCTTCATGTACATAGGTTCAGAAGGCAAATTAAGAGGTTAAGAAATCCCTTATACCCCATGGTATATTAGGTAATTTATGGTTAAAATATGACTAGGTTGTTACACCATATAAATAAAAATCTAAACAAAGTAGGTGACTATTGGTTCTATCTAGAGTGAACCATAATTAAGATAAAGGACACCACAACACAATCTCTATATTTTCCATAACTTATCCTAGATAAAGTGGTAGAACAAGAAATTGTTGCACAATTTGAAAATAGTGTATATGTTTAATTAATTAATTCTATATAAATATCCCTACATCTAACACCCCTTAGCATTAGTCATATTCAATACATAAGATGGAAACACCTTATTTTTGTGGGAAAGGTTATAATGTAATATGTCTTTAAGGTGGCACTTTTTAGGTACTAGGACTTAAATAATAATGTCAATGAACACCTAAATAAATATTATAAAAATATAAAAATTCCTTATGGGCATGAAAAATATAGCCACAAATTCATATTCACAAATGCTCAAGATGATAGTGAAGTTATCATTAAAATGCACAGTGCAGAAATGCCAATGATAGTAGCTTAGAGGATCCAGTATCATCTTAAAATCATGTAAGAAGATTCAAATATTATAGATAGAGATTAATATGCCTATACACTAATCCATGGGTCTCCTTCTCAGGTTGAAGTAGAAAGGGAAAATGATCAAGATGAAGAGGAAGGTCCATCTAGGGAAGTGGATCCTCATACTAGCATAGAAAGGTCAAAAATCCATAATAGAATTAAATTCCTACTCATTTTCAAATTCCTTCCTACATTTTACATAATAAAACAAGTAAATATACCTTATTTATTGTCTTAGGTTTCTATTGTCCCTTTCTCACCAACTCCTATGGCATTATAAACAACACCTTCATCCATGACTACATACATTTCTAGCTCACTTCCACCTTCCACTATCATGCCCCCTTCATCTTACATTCCACCAACTTGAGGATCATGTTCTATTCTTCTTTAACATCTAAGGAGTTATCAAAGGAAACCAAATACACATCATGTGTCTCCTATGGTCACACAAGAAGAAAATAGGCCTTATAAAGGGTTATTTGTTAAATGATTACCCATGTATATAGAGTTTGAATTGAAGGGGATCCTAAGGAGTAGCGAAGATAAATTAAATAAGAAGGAAACAAGGTCCATGTAGGGTCACATATCATTTAAATTGAATATGATAATAAAAAATAGGAATGGATATCTAAAACATACATTAAAATATATGAGACAATTATTTTAATAAAATAACAAATAAAGATGAATAAGAAGAAAATAAAGTCGAGGAAAATATAGGTAGAGATCCTTAGGAGGTTGAGTAGGGAAACATTGTCTCATTGGAGACTAAGTTGATATCAGGTAAATAAGGACATGTATAAATTAAGGAAGATGCTAAATAAGAGTTCCTAGCTCAAGGATCGTTATCAACTACACCACTTAGCTTTCTATATTAGGCTACTTTAGAAACAACTACAATGGTGAATGTTCCTCCACCTTCCTCTCCAACTATGAGTTCTTAAGCATTGAATTATTTATTTAATTATTTTATTTCCACCACTAAAATAGGATCTGCCTATTCTTTGCATTTGTTGAGCCCATTTAATAAGTCCAAGGCATCAACAATGCTAGTTTTGTCTACCCCATCCCTATGTCCTATCATCTAAGATTTTCCTCCTTTTTTTAGATTAACTAAAGAATCCCATACCACTTCCATTTATACTAGGGTTTCTCATCATCAATTACAAGTTACATGCATAATTTTCTTAGTACACAAGTAACTTATTTAGTCATACTAGCCCACAACCTATAGAGCCAAATAAATAAGTATATATTTGAAAATCTAGTGGTTACTTCCATATTTTACACCCACACTTCACCTCCCAGGCCATCTACATAAGTGGGTATTCTAGTTGACTAAGCTACCCCAATAGAGTCTACTATGATTTCTATCCACAAATCATAAAATATATCATTGATACACAACCGTAGAATAAGGTGACTAGCTAGAGGAAAGCCATTACCTCCTTCCCAAAACTAAATACACCACCCTCAATAACCTAGCCTACTATGATTTAATTTGTCTCTTAGGGCAATCTCTTTCTTCCACCCTTGCATCCAAAGATCAATAAGAGTCACAATATATGGTGTAAGTCCCATCATGGATTCAAGCATTACAAGAAGAAGAAGTAGACAAGGAGGATTTAATAATCACCAAACAACCAACCATGGGATTCCATTTTGATAGTCAAACAAGCACATTGATAAAGGTAAAGAGGAAAACTATGGTGGATGAGGGGGGAAATGTAGAATTAGAACAAAGAGAAGACATTTTCTATCTAACTAATAAGATAAATCTCAACCCCATAAATACATATGAATATAGGAAAGATCTCTATTGTTTTTTAGATTCCACTATAGGGATAATAGAATAAATATTTAAGAGCTATGATCAAGAAATATTGAATTTACAATAGTCAAACATTGTTCAAGATCTTAGAGAAATTATATATAATGTGCAGTTTGCAATAAAGAAGTTGTATGATATTATTTATGTAATAAGGTTTGCTAAAGGAATGGAAAATAAATTGTTACAAGATGTAAAAATATCAAGTGTTAATAGGAAAAAATATCACATGAAGGAGATGAATGCAAAAAATTGATATGTAGAATAAAGTGTAACAATATCATATAATATCTCCAAAAAACTTATCAAGTATAATGAGAGTGCCTTTCATATATATATAGTTAAGATCAATGATATATGTAGGATCATAGGAGATAAACTAGGATAGAAAACCAATATACTAAAATATATAAGATCTGCACCTAAATGGGTTTGAAAACCTAAAAAATACTTAAAACAAATAAAATAGCTTGGAAACATGAGATAAGGTAAATAACCTACTCTATCACCTTAGATAAAGTGATTTTAGGTGCTAAAAATATCCAAAAATAAAGTGGAATATCCATAGTATGAGTCCCAAAAACAAGGTCTAATCAGGTACTCATGCATCATATATCCATGAATAAATAAAGAAGGAATATGTCCTCACAAACACCCCTAAGGATAAATTTTAAAACTCTAAGCATGCCATTTAACTCAAGATAATTATGAGATGCAAAAGTATTCATAAACATGTCAACAATCTACTACTAAGTTTGAATGTACTCCAAGCAAATAAATCCATCCTTAATGTATCAGTGAATGAAGTGCATGTGAACCTCAATATGATTGGTGTAATGGTGCTCAATAGGGTTGTGAGAAATATGAATTGAACTTTAGTTGTCAGACCAAACTATAGTAGGTGAATCCTATGTGAAGTAAAACTCTATCAATAACTATCAAAGCCAAAGTACCTATTGACTCACTATGATACCTTTCACGTACTCTACCTTCATAGATGAAAGTGTGATAGCTTGCTTCTTCTTAAAATCACAAGAAATTGGATAATAACCAAGACAAAAAAAGTTATCTAGAAGTGGAACTCTTGTCATTAATATAACCTTCCTAATCTAAATCATATATCCAACCAATTGAGTAGAACCTTTGTTGTAGTGTAATCCAAAATGGGAAATATGCTATAGATATTGAAAAATCCTTTTAGGATGTGACTTGTGATTGTCATGAGGAGCACATACAAATTGAGATACAAGCCCAAACATAAAATACATATTAGGGTGAGTATGGCTCAATTGCATGATACTTATAACCAACTACCTATAAAATAAAGGATCACAAAGAGGAGTAGTGTAGGTGGAAGTAAGAGTGACCCCAAAATGGAAAGGAGAGAGACTTGGCTTGAAATTAGGCATGCAAAAATGCCAAATAATATCAGGGGTGTACTTTTTTTGACTCAAGTGAATCCCTAAATTTTGTTTAAAAATATGAAAACAAAGGAAAAAGTATAAAATATAAAGATTTTTCATATCAAACTATGCTAAAAGATCCTATTAAATAGCCTAAATATAAGAAGATTTTTATATAATAATTAGATCTTCAACATATAAAACAAGTATAATAATATCCTCTCCAACATGATGGATATATATGGTAGGATCTAAGTGGTAGTGAACAAAGTCAATATATAGAATAAAATAATCCATCTTCTCATAATAAACCTGATGAGCCTATCTAAAATTGTAGAAAGACCTTTGTAGTCAACATACAAGAGAAGAATCATGAAAAAACCTAGCATGTTGCTTAATGTAGATTTTATCTTGTAAATCTCCATGTAAAAATACACTCTTTACTCCCATCTGATATATTGACCAACCTTGTGATATAATAAGATAAATTACAAGGTGTACATAATCCATCTTGGAAATAGGGGTAAAAGTCTCAGAGTAATCAATATCATAAACTTGTGATAAAATATGGTACAAGATGTGCCTTATACTTGTTAATGGACCTATCAAATATATATTTGGTGTTTTATATCCCCTTACACCTAACCAACTTTTTTACCTTAGGAAGAGAGACTAAATCATAAGTATGATTATTCATCAAATAAGGATACTCATCTATCATCAAATCATCCCACTCATGTATGCCATGAGTCTATAAAAAATAATGTGGATCCCTAGAATATGCATGACACAAAAGTCCATAACCTATAGAATGTGCATGATTATTTTTATTAGTGGAAGATCATGTATGAAATATGTTGCCTCAAAAACTATAGTATGAGTGTACTTAGGCATAGTTATAATATGATCCTCATCTAAGTCCACATCAATAACATCCTCAGTGGCCTCCTAAACTATCTACTTAAAAAATGGATCCTCAATATGAAGTGAAGAATCATAAATGGATAGAATCAAATAATAAAAATAAGTCATGGAATAAGATGAAGACTCATGATAAGAGAAATTATCATCAAACTAAACATGTATTCAAAAAATAACATCATGAGTATCTATATCCAAAAATTGATAGGCTCTAAAATACTCACAATACCCTACAAAGATCAAGGGTTTCATCTTCTTATCCAATGCTTTATTTTTCTTCTTTGGTACAAAATCCAAAGCATGGTTCCTAAAAACTCAAAAAAATGAGACATCAAGCTTATTTCCATACCAATTCTTTTCTAAAGTCAAATAGTTAAGTACTTTGTGTGGTCTATGATTTTGAATGTAGTTTTTATAATTAATTACTTATGCTTGGTATTCAAGAGGTAAATCCTAATAATGCATAATGAAATTAATTATCTCCTTTAAATTTCAATTCTTCCTTTCTAATAAGCCATTATATTATGGATTATAAGGAACAAAATGTTGGTGAACAATGTCATGATATGTAAAAAATCTATAAAAGTCTTTACTGAAGTACTCCCCATTATCAGTGTGAATATTCTTTATGCAACTAAAATATTTATTTTTAACCAAATCCTTGAATAATTTGAATATTAAATAACTTCCCTCTTTTACTTGATAAAATAAACCCAAGTATGCCTCAATATATTATCAATAAATGTAAGTGCATACTTATCTCCATTAAAAGGAGTATAAAAAACATTGTCAGTATACACAAGCTCAAGTGGTGAAGAAGATCTCATAAACATACCCTTAGGAAATAGATATTGGTGTTATTTCACTAATTCATAGCCAGGGCAAACTCCATCAAAAAAATAAACTCTAGGAATACCATAAACCATACCATGAGTGTTAAATTCCTTCAAATTACTATAATTAATATGTTCAAATATCTATTGCCAAAGCTCACTCTCAAAATTGGCATGAGAAACCAAACATGTTCCCATAAAAAAGTGTCATAAAAAATCCCAAAGTGATATAGTCAATAATGCTTTGTGAAACAAGTGAATGAGGCTCTAATAAGGTTATAATTTCATCCCCTTGTGGTGTGAAAGTCATTGTCTTGCCCTGAACAAAATGACAAATCTTATAAATAAAAAGCAAATTAGTAGTGATGTTAGGAACATATAGTGCATTATTGACATAGCCACCATCAAGTTTTATGTCATATTTTCACTTAATATAAATAAATGAAGAATTTCCAACCTTAATGTTGGAAGTATAAGTCAAACCAAAATATATGAAAGACTCTTTAGAAGTCATGTAATAATAATCAAAAAAATATATAACCCAAATTTATATGACAAGTGATTGAGATCTCACAACAACATTAAGTTCTTTTCCATGCTCATTGGAAGGAGGTGGAGTGGAGATATAGATATTTTTCTTTTGACTTCATCCTCTAAGGATTACATTCTTTTCCAACACCTAGTTTCTATATGACTAGTCCCCCCACAAAAGGAGCATGAAAGGCTAGACTTATTCTTTGATTTATAAGACTTCTTGGATTTAGAGTTATTGTCTTTGGATTTAGTGGCACATTGAGATGGAGAAGGAGTGGTTTTGGGTTTATCTACCAATTATTTCTTGTCATTAGGATTAGATTCTATTAATTAATTTTGAGAGGTGAAAAACTCAAGGTTATACAATTTAGATTCTTCCCTAGTAATTATTTCAAAAAACAACTCTAAATTAGGCATTTTGAATGTGGCGCCTACGACATCCATGCTAGAGAAAAAATAGAAGAAAAGATTTGGAATGGAACTTTAAACATGGACATAATTAGGTAAACACAATCTTCATATTTGTTATATCTTCTATTCCCCTTTAATTTTGTTAACAAGTACTTAAACTTGGTAAGATAGTCTACAATGGATGGAAAATATTAAAGATTGAGAGAAGTGATCTATACTTCAAGATACTTGGCTCTCATGTGATCCATGTTACCAAATAAACTCTTCATTTTTTCCCATATTTTAAAAGGAGAGTCACATCATTCTAGGTGAAATAATATACTATCAATTACATAAGTTCTTATCAAACCCATACACTCATAAAATTTGTACTTGTGCTAAAATTTCTCATATTCTTTAGTGAACAATCATTGTGTTTTAGTCATTAAGGCACTTAATCCTTTGAATTTAATGGTTGTTTCCATTCTTGGTATCTATGTGTGGTAATTATGTGTTTTTAATGTTTCACACTAATAAATGGAGAGGAATAATATATTCTAAAATAAATAACTAAAGATAAAGAGAATACAAAAAGGTGTTCAAATCAACACTAGGGCAACCCCTCAAAAGACTATTTATTAGTGCCACCCCCCCATTTTTTTTTTTCACTTTATAATTGGGTTTGTTTTACAAGATGAATGAAACCAATGGATAAAACGTAAAAAACATACACTTTTGAAAAAAATGGCACTTGGTTTCAAGCTCTTGATCAAAAGCTATAGTTAATAAAAATTTCCCATCATAAATGGGTCAAAAATAAAAGTAATGCCAAATTAAAATGTTTGAAAAAATCAATTATTGGAGAAATTTTAAAACAAATGAGTATGTGAATTAAGCCCCCACTAGTATAAATAAAAAATCAATTATTGGAGAAATTTTAAAACAAATGAGCATGGGAATTAAGCCCCCACTAGTATAAGTAAAAAATTAATACACCACCCACACCCCCACCCACCCCCACCCCACCCCCCTGCCCGCACCATGTGACCAAAGGGATAAGGGTGAGGATGAGTGATCCCACCTCTTAATTGATTTGATTGATGTGGTAGTGACATCACCTATAAATTAACTCCAAATTACAAATGAATAGTGAAACAAGTGAAATTGAACATGGGTAACTTCAACCAATGAGATGCTCCCAAAGATTTGGTATAACCATAGGTGTAGTCAATATTACCATAGGTGTAGTCAAATAATGGTATGATGAAACATCACGTGGATACAATTTGTGAACATGTCACAAACAACAAAAAAACCATTTTAAGATCAACAAGTGTACAATCCAAGATCTGTGTCATGATTGGGTTTAGTCAGAGGTCAAATTAAAAAATAGAAAAAAAAACATATTTATTACATAGAACACTAAAACACTAAATATACACAACAAATTCGAATCTATAAAAAATGGTACAACTTCCTCCAAAAGTAAAAAAACACCCATTAGGTTTTTATATTATAAATATCAGATGCCACAAAATCATTGAAATGGGGCAACCGATAAAAGGGTAAGTTATAATTTGGTGTTTATGAAAATATTTTGTGTTATAAATAATTATTTATTTTATGATAAGAATCATTTTAATTGAAGAATCATTTTCCATTTTTTTTCTAATTAGTTTTTGATTCATTTAATTGGGGTTTATATATTTAACATAGTTAGAATTTTTGTCTATTTAGTTTTAGATTTTTCTAAATTGACACATGGTGCATTATCTATATTTTTAAATGAGTATTTAAATTTATAACACCTATTTAAATTGAGATTAAATTTTTTTCCATCATGTATTGGTTAATTTAAAAAATTTGGTGGAAAATATAGATTTCACTAGCATATGTGACATGTCATTGAATTGTGTACGTGTATTTTCTTAGGATTATTTGATTCCATAATTGAAATACTATGTCATTTATCCTCACCAAAATCACCAATATCACCTTTAAATATTTCAACAGTTGCATGTTTTATATGGACTTACCCTTCTCAACCACTTTTCCATTTCTCAAGTTTACCATGAAACAAAATTTCTTCTTCTTACACAATGCATTGCCACACCGTATAAAGGAACACACAAGCTCACTTACATTTTCACCTCCAAAAAAATATCAAATTGTTGTCTCTGAAAACACTTAGTAAACAAAATGTGATACATGGTCAATGGTCATGGGTTTTGAGTGTGATTTGACCATCTATCAAATGACCATAATGCTTGGAGAGAACATTTAAAACTGGTGGGAATTCAAACCATGGTCTAATATACTGCCCAAATTTGGTAGCACTTGTGGTCATGGTGGAAATTTTACCTTTATTACATTCACAAAATAAATATAAATAATCATTATTATTATGAATACAATAGATGTTGTTAGTGTTACTAAGAATAAGAATGGAAAAATATTAGAAATGTCTATATCCATATCTATTTGCATATAACATACTACATCATGAAATTAGAATTTATAAGAGATGTATTTTTTTTTTTTAAAAAAGAAGGGGTAAAAACTTTATTAATCAAAGAAAATCAAGATACAAAACCAGCAAAGGCCAACGCCCAAACAAAACCAAGAAAACTAGCAACAATAGGCACAAACCATCACATTCCCATGCCACTCATGTCTGCACTTAAAATTCTATCCGGTCTCTATCTAATCTCCTCAGGTAACTGATCCCACGACTCCACAACATGGCCAGCCATCCCTTCAGAGACCCACTTAGCCAAATAATCTGCTACCCCATTCCACTCTCTCGAAATGTGGACAAAACTCATCGACTCCATGATAGAGCAGATCTGAATCACTTGTTGAACAACCATAGAAAGCTGCCAACTAACATCTGTTAATCTCCTCTCAATAATCATATCGATAAGAATCTGTCAGTCTGCCTCACAGATCACTCTACGCCATCCAAGCTTATAAGCCTTCCTCAGGGCATATAAAATCACCCGGCCCTCCATTCTATTTACTGTCTGCTCTGCCATATAGGCCGAAAAAAGGAAAACTGCCCTCCCCGAAGCATCATGTCTAATGCCTCCAATTTTGGCCAGACCCGGATTGCCCCTCGAGGAGCCATCTGTATTAATTTTCAAGAAGTTCTCAGGGGGTGGCCTCCACCTACCATCCCACTGAATCCTCTTTTTACCTCCAGCTCCTCTTCTCACATAGGCCAAGGTTGGCACAACCTCCTTCAAACCCATCTTATTGACAACCTCAGCATCCTCCCTCTTCATGGGAAGCACAATCTCACTTTTGGCCATTATAGTTTCCTGAATCATTCTCAAAATGTGGTTCCACACCTGCTTTACACCCATCTTATCCGCAACAAAAATTCTCTGATTTCTCTCTAACCAAACCTACCAAAGTAAGAAAATTTGGCCAACATACCAAGCATCCAACAGAAAAATAGAAACTGAGGTAGGCTTCCCTTGTTTCATCCAAAACTCCACCAAAGAGGAAGCGTGAACACATCCACTGCACCACACGCCCCACCAAGCATGCCACAGTTGGCTGGTATACTGGCAACGAAAAAATAGGTGAGTATAATTGTCTTCCTCTTCGCCACATAGAACACATTTTGAAGGACCAGTAAAACCACGCTTCCTAATGTTCTCCCATGTCAAGCAACAGTTCCATGCCAATATCCATGCAAAGTAATTACATTTCAGCCATCCAAAGCTATTCCACACCTTGTGCCACCATGGAACCTCTCCCTCCACAGCTAAATTTTCCTCAATTAACACCTGGTATCTGGAAGAGACAGTATATTTACCTCTAGGATTGGGGAACCAGGCCAGGTCATCCTCACCGCCCAAGGTACTGCAATTACACCCAGCCAAAATACAAGCCAATTCTATGCACTTTGCATCCATATCAATAATCAGCCAATCCTCTCTATCCTTCCATTTTGCAATCGTCAGCCTGTCCTGAAGAGTGTACGTTTTGAAATCAACAACATTGTTCCAGCTGGCCTCCTTGAATCTCTGAGCCAAAACGGTCAAATTATGATATTGGGAAGTTATAGGGGTGTGACCATCCCAAGAGTCATCCCAAAATTTTGCCCTCTTCCCATTCTGATAGATCTAAAATAGGCCATGCTTAATTAGGGCAGCTCCCTTCTTGAGCATATCCCAAATCACCGACCCCCTCCCAACTAAGCCACACCTAGGAAGATCCTCCTATGAGATGCCAAGATAATACTTATGGGTCAAAATCTTGGCCCATGTCCTGCTCTACTCATTACACCATCTCCAATATAGCTTAGCAGCCATAGCCGTGCCCGCTAGTGTTGACTGTCTAAGCCCCAAACCACCAAACTTCTTCAGGGTGCAGACAACATCCCATCGAATTAAGCTCCACTTAGTCATAGACAAATTACCAGCCCACAAAAATTGCCTGGCCATGGCATCTAGCTCTTTAACAAAGCTTATAGGTGCAACCTGAAGCATACATCTGTAGATGGGAAGGGCATGAACCACATCCTGGATCAGCTAAACCTGACCAACAAAGGACAGCCATCTATGCATCCAATGATTAACTTTGGTTCTAAATTTGTTCAAAATCCCTTGCCATGACTCCTTAGCCAACTGCCCTGAAGAAATGGGCATCCCCAGGTACAAAGCTAAAAGGTTTCCAATTTGAAACCGAAGGATGTCCCCAATATGCCACTGAATGGCCATTGGTGTGCTGAAGAAAAAAATGGATGACTTCCCCTCATTGATCATCTGACCCGAAGCCACGAGATAGTCATCCAAGCACTTGCATATATTATTGGCTTCTCGCAGTGTGGCTAAGCCCATCATAGCAACATCATCAACAAACTATAGATGAGAAAGAATCGGAAGATCTCCCCCCCATCTCCAACCATGTATCACATCCCCTCTGGTAAGATCTTGCATACGCCTCCCCAGCCCCTCTGCTAATAAAAGGAACAAGTATGGGGAAAGAGGATCTCCCTGCTGCATTCCCTGAGTAGCTCTAAAGAGGTTCGAATGCTCTCCATTGACCAAAACTAAGAATGAAGTAGAAGTAATATAGCTCATCACCCACTTGATCCATCCTTCCTCAAAGTTGAATGCCTCAAGACTCCTCTGAAGAAAAGACCAGCGAACCCTGTCATAAGCCTTTGACATATCTAACTTAATAAACATGGCCTTTTCCTTAGATTTGGTCATAGAATGGATGGCTTCCGTAGCCATAACAATTCCATCCAAAATTTACCAGCCCTCCACGAAGCCACTTTGCTCTTCTAAAATCAGTCCTTTCAAATAGCCCTTTAACCTTTCTGCAATCAGTTTTGATATAATTTTATAAATCACATTACACAAGGAGATAAGATGGAACTTACTGAAGTAATCAGCCCCTTCTTCCTTGGGGATAAGTGCCAGAAAAGTGGAGTTTAAGGCCTGCAACATTTTCTTATTCTCTCGGGATTCTTGGACAACAGCAAATCGATCTTTGATTATCTCCCAAAACTCTTGATAAAACTCAATCGGGAAACCATCTGGTCCAGGAGCTTTCCCAGTCTTCATCATAAAAACCATTTTTTTCAATTCCTCCATAGTTATAGGCTTCATCAACTGAGTCTTCATGTCTGGCGTGACAATAGCAGGGATGCCAGATAAAATCCTTTCCTCTGTTGCCTCATTCCTTTACCCATCATCATGGAAGAGAGAGCTGAAATACTATTCCGCCTCTCTACACATGCTCCCAGTAGAGAAAATCCTCTCACCCCTTTCAGTGCTTAGAGTAGTGAGAAAATTACCGTGCTACCTGGCTTTAACTGAATTGAAGAAGAAGGCCGTGTTCCTATCCCCCTCCTATAGCCACTCGATCCTTGCCTTCTGTTTCCAAAAAATTTCTTCTCTCAGCTCCCATTCCTCTAGATCTTGGACAGCCTTCTCCTCTTCCTCCAGTAGATTCTCAGACAACCCCTCTTCTCTGATCCTCCTTGTAATATCATTCATCACCTACTGCGCCTCCTTCTTCTCCTAAAATAAGTTACCAAAAGTCTACCTATTCCATCTTTGAAGCTTGTATTTCACATACTAAAGGAGTTTAGCAAAAACATACATTGCCGTACCATGCATTGGGTGTCCCTCCTTCCACCAATCAGCAACTAAATTAAACAACCCCTGGTCCCGCAACCACATAAGCTGAAATTTGAAATGAGGTTTCTGTTGCCGTTGTGCTGAGGAGATGGTCAATTATATTGGCCAATGATCCAACCCATGCCAGTCTAAAATCTCAAAGTTTAGAGTCCACCGGCCACCCACCCAAAAGCAAGAGGTCAAAAATCTGTCAATACGCTCCATAATACAATCCTCTCCCAAGCACCTATTATTCCATGTGAATCTACTGTTGCCTAGCTTAATGTCCACCAGGTTGAATTCCACAATCTTGTCTCTGAGCAGAAGAGAAGATGGCTCCACTCTAGTATTGCCTCCTCTTTTTTCTGACATGTCTAATATCACATTGAGATCACCTGCTATGATCTAGGGGTGGTAGGGATATTCCTTTCGAATCACCTGCAAGTTATTCCACATCTTTTGCTTACCCTGTAAGTCATTTGGCGAATATACATTTGTCAGAAGAACATATTCTCTAGAATCAATGTATAATGCAACCATAGATATCACACTTCTGAAAACAATCCAAGCTATCGATTGAACTCTACGAGGATTCCATAAACAGGCTAATCCTCCAGCCATTCCCTGAGCTCCAATACACTAGCACAAACCTTGCTTCCAAAGCTTAGGTGCAATAGCCAACATAAATTCCACAGAAACTTTGGTTTCCTGTAGAAAGAGGATATTTGGACTACTATTTCTAACCATTTCCTGAATAGCTTTTTGTCTGGGGCTGCTATTCAAGCCCCTCACATTCCATGAGATTATAATCATTTTGTGGGGTTTAAGAAGTGCTGATCTAGGGTCTTGATCGACCCAGATTCCACTAAGTTCTCTCCAATCATCTTTATCACTTCCACATCCTTTCTCCTACCTACCTTAGCTCCCTTATCTGTTGATCCCTTTTTTCCTTCCTTTTGGAGAATACCCAGAATAGGGGCCGCTTTACCTCTCTTTTCACCTTCTGTCATCGACTATTGTGTTGAGGGCCGATCATTCTCCAAGAGCTGGCTCGGCTCTCTAGGTGCTTCACCCAAACATTGCCCTTCCCCTTGCTGCTCCAGAATCATGGGCAAAGGAGTTTCCTCAACTGGTTTTGCAAGTGAGGAGGGTGCCATACCATCCATTAAAACATCTCCTCCTGCTTGATTATCAACAAGGAGACCAGGATGAACCATTTGTGAACCCAATTCTTCCAGAATCTCAAATCTATTAAACATTTCCTCCTCCTGCCATTCCTGAAATGTCCTCTTAAGTTTTCTATTTTTATTCTTGGATTTAACCTGCACAAAGCCATCCCCCATTTTACCACCCCCGGACTCCCCTTTCTTCCTCCTATCTTCAGACACCACATTTTGCTCCCTAGGTAAAGATGAGTTTTGTTGTCCTCCCATTTTCACCTTTGGGCAGCTTCTGGCTAAATGTCCATACTCATGACATAGGTGGCATCTAAAGGGTAGAGTTTCATAATATAACTGCTGAACCCAGGAATAAGGTCCTGCACTTATTTCTATTACATCCAGTATAGGCCTACTCAAGTCAATTTTGACACAAATACGAGAAAAGGACATAATTCTCTTACCTGAGGTTTATGAAGATGACCCCACCAGTTTACCAAGCTTCACCGCTATCATTTGCAAAACATCCTCCCTATAACACTCAATTGGTATTCAAGGGAGTCTAACCCAAACCGGGACCTGATTAGGCAGTTCCTCTGAGGGATTAAATCCTGCTTGCCATGGCTTCACAAATAGACCAGCCTGGTTATAGAAGTACGGTCCCCCCTCAAAGACCTAGTTTCTATCAGCAAGACAATTAAAGGATACCATAAAGAAGCTATTGGCCAGTAATACAACTTCCATCTCCCCCTCTGGCTCCCAGACCCTGCATGCCCAGTTTTCCAAAAAAGGTATTAAAACTTTCAACCCCAAAAACTTGCAGTATAAAGAATGTTTGGTATAGTATTCCACATCTTCAACAATCATGTCAAAGGGGATAACCAGCTTAGGTCTCTCCTCACACTTCTCCAAACATCCATTAATTTTAGAAATTTTAGACCCTCTCTCAGTGCCATTGTCCTGCAGAGCAGCATTCTGTCCTGTCTCAGACCCTCCCTTCATTCTAGCCTCTTGTCACTGGGAATCACCACTAATAACCTCCTTATATCTCTTGGTTCCTTTTATTTTATTTGCCTCCTTCAGTGCCATCCCTTCCACATAGCTTCAACTCCCAGCTGCGCCTCCCACCAGGCCACTACCTCCACACCCACGCTCCATCAATTTGACCACCAGAATGCAGCCACCCACTCTTACATTTTTTTTGATTCACCCTCCATGTAAAACTCAGAGAATCACCTTCTTAACAGCTAGGGCACGACTGCCCTAGCTGTCCGTCGGGATGCAGAGCTCGACGCCATCATCGTCTATCCTCAATCTTTCAACCCTATAAGAGATGTATTTCATTGAAGAATCTTTTTATATTTTTTCTAGTTGGTTTTAGAGTCATCTAATTAGGTTTAATATAGTTAACATAGTTATAACTATTGTCTATTTAGTTTCATAATTTTTTAAATTGACACATGATACATTCTCTATAATTTTAAAGGAGTTGTTGGATATTTGACCCATGTTTTAATTTATATGACACATGTTTCAATCATGTATTGTTTATTTCAAACATTTCATGGAATATACGAATTGCATTGATGGATGTGACATGTCATTGAAATTTGTACATGTTTTTGCTAGGTTTAATTGAGCCCATCGTTGAAATATTGTCATTGCCCCTCATCATTAGCACCCAAATAATCTTGAAATATTTCAACAGTTTCATGTTTTTATGGACTTTACCTTCACCACCACTTCTCCATTACTAAATTTGAATGTAAAATAAAACATTTCTTCCTTGCACAATGCATTGCCATTATGCATGAAAAACACAAGTTCATTTTCCACCATCACCTTCATAAAAAAATATCAAATTGTTATTTATTAATTATCTGTGAAAAAAAAAGATGTGTTAAATAGTCCTAGGTTTTGATTTTGATACCAATGCCTATCTACTGTCTTTCACTTTACAACTCCTGACTTTACCAAAACAGATTCTTACATCCCTTCTAACATAAATTGTACCTTCAGAGAAACTACTAGTATATCTATTGACCATAGATATATGTTTAACTAAATGATAAAATGCACCCATAAAATTAAATAATGGTCCATGACAACTATGATTTATGGGATCCAATTTTATTGATACTTTCATTCTTCTAAATTGTTAAAAAACATTTAATTATTTAATTTCAAGGAAAATATTTTTGGCATTTGGTAAATTTACCTTGAAATTTTGTGCTATGCATATGAATTTTAATAAATATTCACACCTATATCTATCCCTATGAGATAATATATTAACATCTTGAGTGTTTATCTCTATGTGTGGCCATGTGACATCTAAAGACATGATCAACTATAACCAAATGAAACTTATAGTAATTTATGGAATCTCACCCTTACACATAGACATATGAGAACTTATAGATATTATAGAGTGTAATTTTATTAATACCCAATCCTATCCCATGTTCTCTATGATTTTTTTTTTTGATATTTATTCTAACATTTAAAATCTAATGGATTTGGGGAAAGCATTAGGAATCAATATGTTATATATTTTTAACCAAGGCTTCATTTATAAAAGTGTAAGGAGACAAAACAAAATTAGAGGTCAGACTTATCATTATAAAACATACAAGGATTATATTTCATACACATTGTTGAATACCTCAAAAGTAGCCATCAACATCTCATTAGATTTTAAACAATTTAGAATAAATATTTAACTTATAATACAAAAAAATATATTTATTAACAAAATAAGAAATACATTTTACTAATCTTAAAAGTAATTATTGAGTATAAAATTAACTTAAAAATAATATCCCATAAATTATTAACATAAAATTAAGTGGAAATATACTAAACTATATACATTTCTAACTAATTGAACACATATTAGATAAAATTGGAAATAAGATAAACAATTTTTTCAAAGTGTAATCATTCAATCAAGCAAGGTTGGTACTAATTATATATTTTAAGTGTTTTATTAACTTAATAAAATAAAAAATGGATATAATTCATGGTAGATATCTATGAAAATAATATAAAAATGTCAAAAAATATCAACTTTTTTACTAAATATATTAAAATTTACAAGACACTATAAAGATTCACACATATTCTAGTCATTATATACAAAAATGTACTAGTATTGGAAAAAACATTAAATAAATATGGAAATGATATTTTTTACTATGTTTTATCATATAAAAAATATTATATAAATATGAAAAGCAAACTATATAAATTTGGACACTTAATTTCACTAAAACACTCCTCACTAAATTTCCATAGTGCTTTATGATATGTATTATTTCCTTTTAACACGTTTTAATTATCCTTTTAATTGTATAAAAGTTGTCATCAATCTAACCTAAAGTTTATCCTCAATCCAAGAGTCATTTATCCATGATTTCATAGTTACATTCTAAATATAACACCATACTAGGATTCAAAATTTGTACAATCCATGAATTTTTCTTAATTAAAACTTCATAGGGTAAATTTTCTAATATATAGGTCTATTTATACTAAAATAATACATTAATATATTTATAATTTTATTATAATTTTTAAAACAAAGTTTTACCTTGTCTTCAAAATATTTAGCTTGGTCCACAACACATGGGAAGCCATCAATTAGAAACCTCTTGTTAATAAACTTGTCCATAGCATTATTTAAAAACTCTAACATTATTTCAATTGGAACAAGTTCCCTTTCTACCATGGAATACATATCGTTTTAAAAGGTGAAAAAATCCATATTCTTTAACAAATATCTCACATCGTGTACCCTTAATGTTGTAATGTAGGTACAAAATAGCCATTTTCCCATAGGGATATAAGATACAATATTTTTAGTAGATCCCTATGATAATTTTTATGTTATGCTATATAAAGTAATAAAATACAATATTGAATTATATATCTAATGGATTCTATAAATGTGAATATATCTACTATACTCAATGGCTACAATGGGGTCAAATAAAGAGGGAACCTCAATTTATAACCATGGAACTTATTGAATCATATACTCATGGTTGTAATAGAATGGAATATGTATAACATAAATAATTTTTTTGATAATTCATATGATATATAGTTCTATATTCATAGGGGTACTCTACCTATGTTGAGTGGAAACAAATATATAGCCTTAAGGCTACAAAAAAAAGAGCCTTGAATGTATAAATTTATTTCTTACAATGGTATATAATAAATATAGTAATATAAAGGGATGAATTTATGAGTTTAATAATTTATAACATTTGTTGAATTTTTTAAATTAATAAGCCTTAGATTCAAACATTTTCACTGATGGGTTCTGCAGACTCACAAAGAGATCTGCAACAAGATAGAAGTTACATATACTAGAAGAATCACATACTATATAATAAACTAATTAATATATATATATATATATATATATATATATATATTATAATGTAATAAGAAATAAATAACCATACTTTCTAAGGGATTATATTAAAGGTATAATGGAGAGTTACACCTGTAAGATGTTAATGCTAATTCTTCAAATTAATCCAATTGATAAATTAACTCTATTTTATGAGGATTACATATTGTTTAATTTTGGTTTATTTTAATTCATTAGTATAAATGGTCTAAAATGTTTTTGGCCTTTAGGAATGAAATTTATTTTCAAACAAGAGTCTAAATATAGAAGACATATTAAGTAAAGTTTTTAAAATGGGTATGCACAAATAAACTTTTTTGTAACCTTAGTAAATTTCCAATAATGTCATTGTATTAAAAAAAAATTACATATATACCAATAAAACTTATTATACATAATTACATAGATATCTTATGCCATACAAGGAATTAACAATGTGTATATGTAATGATAGGTTCAATATAAAATGAGGTGATACTAGATAAAATGGCTGAGTTTTGTTTAGAGATATTTATCCCATGCTTAAAAATGAAAGACGCATCTAATGTTTAATCAATGGTTACATGAAGAGATTATTAGACATAAAGGGTTACCACTACCTAAGTTGTTATATTTATCTAACACATTTCAATTTTTTTTACCTTATTTGTTAGCCATCATTTTTTATTGAAAACCATGTTGACTACCTTTCCTCATCCAAAGTGAAAATAAATTCATTTGACTGTGCTCAATGGCATGTTGGTGGAAAGTTTTAAGGGATTATAATGAATCCAATTAATTTTAAATGCTTTTTTAAATTTTCATGGCACCTATGGTTGGCTACCATATGGGATTGAGTTATATGCACTAACCCCTTAGGAAAGATACTAAATCTAATGAGGTATGGTCACTATGGAAGTGTCATGAAAGGTAAAAATATAATGATTGGATTAGTTTATTAAGTGCATATATTTTAAAATAAATTTTATTAAATAGTTGTTATTATAGATGTGTATAAGTAAGGTTTGGTCTTATACTCATTTTGACAAGGCTTAGGTGGTTGTGTTTTTGGGTATTTTTGACAATGTTTTATATATAAATAAAACTATGTTAATTGATGAGAATAAAATTAATTTTAATTTATTTAAAAATATATTAAATTAAATTAAATCCATTTGTATTTTTTTGTTTTTTTCAAATATATTTTGATGAATGAAACACTAAAATTGAATTCTATGTTAAGTATGCAAAATCTAATCTTTCTTTTTCTAGATTGATACAAGATTTTAACTATATGAAAGCTAAATGAAACTTTTATTTTTGATATTTATAAAATATAAAAGAATTAAACTATTGGGAAATCAAAACTTTATAAAATGTACATAAAAATCAGATCCAAACCCTAGAGAGTACAACTTCCAAGCATTTAACAATTCTTTTGCACATGCAAGCTAGAAAATTAGTTTTTGTTAGAGTTTAAAATGATTATTTATAATAATAAATGATATAATATGAAATGAAATATATATACATTTTTTGATTTTATTAATTTTTACAATGTTATTTTATTATAAAGATGAACAAAATCAGATCTAAGATGTAGGTTTTTCCATTGTCTAGGTTGTCTAGTTTTTTAGGTGTTTCTAAACATGTGTGTGTGTGTGTGTGTGTGTGTGTGTGTGTGTGTGTGTGTGTGTGTGTGTGTGTGTGTGTGTGTGTGTGTGTGTGTGTGTGTGTGTGTGTGTGTGTGTGTGTGATTATTATAATACTCAAAGTGGATAATTTTTAGGTGGTTTTAAATAATGAATGAATTATATTAATATAACTTATGTTTTCAAGTAATATACATGCTTTGAAACCTTTTTACATGCAAGACAAACTAAAATAACTAAGCTTATTTTATTGGTATAAAAGAGAGAGAGGAGAAAAGTTTATTTTTAATCTATTTAATGTTATTTGAATATTAATCCTAATATAATAAAAAATAATATAATATAATAAATAAATAAAAACTAAAATAAAAAATACCCAACTTGATCAATGTTGATGATCAAGTGAGGGTAAAAGATTGTTATTGTGAGTATACTATCCTCAGGTATGCTATCTCCTTGTTTGCTCAATCATGACATTTATGAATTTTACACAAGAGGATGATAAAAAAGTAAATCAAGAGAAATTCAATCTTGAATAAAAATAGTAGTTGATCCATAATAACAAATAACATGTTTTTAGTTTGTGGATACTCCTCTCCAAGCTTACATATAAAAACACAAAGATGATCACAAACTAAAGAAAATGATATTCTAAAACCCAAATCAGGAAATATATTACTCTATAATATCAAAAAAAATACATTAATAATTAAAATATCAGATCCATAAACCTAAGGAGAAATATATAATTATAAAGGAAGAAAGAGGTTGCATGTAGTAGTTTAACTAGATCGTGAATCAATTTTAGAAAGTATAAGAGAGATAAGATTTGATAAAAATAAGGCTAGGGATGATTTGGTACATATAGAACATGAAAACAAGATAAATCAAGAAAGCAACATCATAAAAATCATTCAAAAATACATGAAAATAGAAGTCTCACATGCTAAATTTAAAAACATGTAAACAATGATGAAGTTAATGCCATATGCAAGTATTAAAGCCAAAACCATTATAGTTAACTACAAAACTGACATAGTAAAATACAAATTTTCCACAATGTATTATGAGAAAAATACATATGTAATGATTTCATCATGGAGGTTAATGGAAACTCAGTGGTGAAAGAGATTTGGAAATGGAAATTCCATGATGGAATGTGATGGTGGCATCAAGGAGATTGACAATTTTGTCACAATAAAAATGAAGTAAAAACCAAGGGAAAAGAACTAAAATAAGTAAATTTTAGATATTTAAAAGGGGAAAAATAAGGTATAAAATTAAAAAATGACTAAAATAAATTTAGGTATGAGCACATATACAGGTGGAGTTCTTTTCATCATCATTGATTTTTTTATAGAAATGGTTCACCCTGTATTTTTTGGGTGCATACATATTGTCCCCTTTGAGAGACATATTTTCATTAAATATAAAGGATATTTTCCTTAGTATTTTCACATTGAAATGAAAATGAGGGTTATAAAGCTTACCTTACCTATATTTGTGGTACAATGAATCTAGCCAAAACACCATCTTGACCTACAAGAAAAGAATGGGAATCAAGTGTAATTTCAAGGAGAACTTATAAAATTTGATAATTAATAAAAACATGGAAAAGTGTACTTACCATGTGATTAGGGTGAGGATACTACCTGATCCATCCCATTAGGAGACACAATTTCAAGTTAAAAGTTTCTGAACCTAAAAAACTAAATATGAAAAACATGCCTTCGTAATAGTGTTATGAGAAATAAATTATTAGTATCGATGAATTTTTTAGTGAGTGGGTTCACACTCACCTATAGAGGTAAACTTGATTTTTGAGTTTGTTGTGAATTGTTGAAGATAAAATATTATGTGTACCTAAATTCTTTATGTAGACATTAATATTAGATTTTATTAAATTTGAGTTGGTCACAACATCCACGTGGAGGTTTTGAAACTAACTCATATGCCTACTTATTAGGCACTACTTATTGTATTATATGACATGGATAATGTGACTATGTAGAGACTATATTATATATAATAATTATTTGTTGTGTGTTATCTGTGTAATGATGAAAGTGCTATGGTAATGGTGTGAAGGATAGATATTGAATTTTCTTGAGAATAAATGCCTTCTCCAATAATGAATATGCCCTAAAAATGAGAAATTTAAGTTTGAAAATAAATTACTAAAAACAAGTTTTTGAAATGTAACAATTAGTAAAATAAGCTATAAATTTGAAAACTTTCTAAAAATAAAGTTCATCTGTGCAAATTGAGTTTTTAGAATTTGGAGCTATGTATTCATAGTTACATAATAAAAATATAAATCAATAAAATAGATGAGTATAAGTAGAGGGAAGTGAAAATAACAATGGTAGTATGGGTAGGGAAGGCACATGTTATTTTATTGATTTTTATATTTTTCCCAAATTTTCAAAACATGATTAAAAAATTCTCTTAGATATATTAAAATTAGGATTTAGTTGCATAAATGGGATTGGGAGGACGGGTAGACTAGGTAAATGTTGAAAATTTTGAATTGTGGTTGAATTTGGGGTGTTTGGGATGGTTTTTGGGCTAGGTTTGATTGATAGATGATATTCTTGATTTGAGATAAAACCATTAGTCTTCAAAGACTAGAAATTACATTTCTACCATGGTGGTTATGAAATTGACATGCAATACATGGGGTGGTTACATATCCATTGGTTTCTTATGGTAGTTATGTAACTACCTTAGATGAATGACACAACCACCACCTTATATAGGTGGTAATTACATAACCACCACTTGTATAAACCAACAATTTCATCCCAAGGAAAAAAATAAAGGTTTGAAATGACTTTTAAGATAGATAAAGAGTTATAATTGATTTATATTGCCTTTTTAGGTTAGATACATACATTGGAGTCAAGAAAGGGAGCAAGAGTGGCTATTGATGATTTTGGGGTAACTAACGATGGATGAGTGGCTATTTTATATTGGATTAGGATATTAAGGATAATGAAATTGTGGATTGTCATCCCATTGAATAGGTTGTTGTGTAATATATTTACCTACTTGGATGCATATCATAATACCTTCTAATTTATGTTTTCTCTAAAAGAGTGGACTGTCACTCTCATTGATGTATATAGGATATTTGGCTTGCCAAGAATTAGTTAGCTTGTGATCATGAGGGTTGCTACTGATATAAGATAAGATACCAATTGGGTAGAGTATTTTGGTGAGGGATATGCACCCAATGTGAGTATGAAGTCTTGAGAGAGGCTTACATGGGTCAAGGGTTCAATGATCCTAACTCTCAATAAGGTCATCATGGGTATCCTTGGCTTATTATTAGTTAGGGATAAGGGGACATACTTCTTATTATATAGTTGGGTGCCCATTTTCAAAAGAATAAAGGAGAGGGGATTAGGTTACTCATGGGATTAGAAGGTTTTGGAATGAACATACATGGACTTGTACATGATTGTAAAATTAGGATATTTGTCTATTGGTCACCCTACACTAGTCATGAGTTGGGCATACTAGTAGATGATCCTTTAAAAGTGATGGGTAGTGATAGGAGATGAGAAGGACATTAGGGCTTATAAATAAATAAGGATGACACATTTTATAGTTTTTACTTGAAAAATAGGGATAATAAAAAAATAGATGAATTGGAAATCATGCCCTACTAAGGCATGTTATGATTGTGGATAGATGAGGTAACCTATATTTCAAATTTTTTAAGAGAAAAACAAGTTAGATATTGACACTTTTAGATAGAGGTGCATCATGTGGATTAAGTACTCAAAATTTTAGGTTATCATACATATCCTAGATATCAGTGCCCTAGGTGGTATAAAACAAAGCTAGGGAGAGTAGGGATGTGTGGTTGGGCAAGTTGGGATAGAACCCCCTCACACAATGGGTTATAATCATAGGAGTAGTAGGATGAGGGGAACACAGGCTTAATAATAGATCACATGAGCATAGGATAGGTAGAAACCTACAAGAGGAGGAGGAGGTATACATATGACCATTATAGTGGCATTACTAGTTGTAAGCCATCATCTAAAACCACCAACACAATAATAAAAAAAGATCACCTATTGCAACAATATGTAATAGGTGGAGGAAATGTAGGAGGCCAATAGATGGGGGTAGGGTGACTAGCCCAAGCTGGGAGACGAGGATATCATTGTGAGATCCAATAAAGAATGGGATCTAGACTAGATAATGATGATGCACATAAAATAGCTATTTCTTATTTTAGTTTACTTATCACCTTACCTTTCAACATGGTTATTTTTCATTACTTATTTTATTTTCATCATTAGGTATTTGATGGCTATTTTGTTTATGTGGTTTTAGATACATTTAAATGATGGATGACTATGATTATAGATACTATAGTAAATCTCTTTTATATGGGTATTTGGTTGACTAAAGATCAACTACTAGTAGATGCAAGACTCACTACTAGACTAGGTAGGCATACAAAAATTTTCCCCTAGCTTATTATACATATATGGAGATCACTCACCTATAGAGGCATATAGAATATTTAGAGTCCCTAGTGAATATTTTATAAGAGGTAATTAGGGATAGAGGATGTTGGGGTTTTTTTGAGTTGATAGACAAGGGGAGAGACAACCTCCTAACTAGAGATGAGCATGAGGCATCATAGGAGTAGGAGATATATCCCATGATACTCCTCATCATAGATACCCACTTATAGGAGGAGGAAGCACAAAATTACTATACATGTAACATTTGGATGTGGGCAACAATAGTATCTAGTGGGACCCTAAGGTCACTTATTGTACATGGATATATTTAGAGTTTTAAGATATTGAGACACATTTTCCCTCTATTATTATATTAAGAGACAATTTATAAACATTGGCATATATATATATATATATATATATATATATATATATATATATATATATAGACATTGGGTTATTATGTTGACTCATCATGGTATACTTTTACTTTTAATTTTCATGTTGCTTTCTTAGATTATGTACTTTACATGAATAGATATATGATGATGTACCATGTATCTCTATTATTATCATGATAAATGATATGCATATGATTATATACTTGAGATGTGGAAACATAATGTATGCAGATGTAAATGAGATGAATAATCCATTAGGTCACTAAGGACAATTTTGTAGGTAGTGATCAAGCTAATTTTTTCATATAGAAAAAATTATTTAATATCACATCAAAGGGATAAAAGGGAAATAGGATATATGGTACAATATAAAAAAGACAAAACACACATAAAAACTTCACAAGGACTAGTAAGTTAACCTAATCATTATGAGCAAAGAGGATCTTTTTAATTTTTTTCAAACCTAATTTAGGTTCTAAAATTAAATATTAATATCATATTAATATTATACATTTGAAATGTACCAATCAAGGATCTAACCTTCAGTTTTGGACATTCCCATTGTAGAAAAGCTTGCATTGATCATATCAATATGACTAATTGCTTATCCTATAATCTGATCCTTATCATATTGATGACTCAGATGTCTAATAATGTATAAAAAATTATAATATTCATCCTTCACTGTGATCTTTAGATACTCAAATACTTTCTATCTTTTTGGACATTATTGGACATAGAGGGACACTAGAGTCAATGCTAGTGTCCAGTCCTAAAAAGTTATCCTATTTCAAATTATTCAACACCAATGGGTTAGCCTATCTATCTTATTTAACCCTATCATAATATATTTTAAAAATTTATGATATAAATAGAAGTCTAATCATTCTCATTAACCTATCTAGAAAATACAAAACAAACACCTATTCAATCTCATTCAATCAATTACATAACAAAAAAAGTACCATATTCCTCCTTGTTTTCATATCAATCATAGAAATAGTCATACAAAAGGTCTAAATAATCAAAAGATTATCTCATGAGAAATATTTTAAAGTTATAAGTTAGATCATTGAATGCATCTACATATAACATATTACACTATTGTTCACACACTACCACATATATAGGATAGCTAAATAAGTTTGAGGCCATCCTTTGAGTACTAAATATGTAGGCAATGTTGATTGACAAAGGGATCTTGGAGGTTAGATTGAGACTATGAGCCCACTAACCCAATTTGGAAAACACATCCAAAGGGTGAATAATGGTGAAGAGATAGGGTTTAATCCATGAACAAACATATATATCCCATGTTCTAAATCTAAGTAAATCAATATAAAGGTGATAGAAAACCATACTAGTAAAGTTGTTCACATCATAATCTAGTGAATATTATGTACTAGATAATAGCATCACATAACAACCATTAGTGTTGATAGTAGTGTACAAAGATAAATGGGAGTGTCTCTAGCTCTAAAAACATCATTCATATAGTTTGACAAATGTCTTAGAATCTTGATCCTGCACTCTTATTCCTATGTACAAATTAGATCTTATTTCACATTATAAATTTAGCTTAGTATCATTTCTCATTGGAATTGTAATCAATATAATATCTTTAAATTTTGGTAATTTGTTTATTTATCAAATATCATTTTTAGTAAAATTAGTACCTACTTTATATGCATGACTATATTCTAGGAAGTTAGTTTAGGTTTGGGATATTACAAATATAGTTTGTTAGTTATAAGTCTAACAACTCATATATAATAATTATTATCGTATAAATTCATGGGATTATTAACTATGTAGTAATAATTTTTGTATCACTACATAGTATGTGTGTAATCTTGAATATTTATTAATAGATAAATGCCATTTTCTCAATGTATTTTGGTTTATAATCTAAAATATATATTATCAAACTTATTTTTGATATCAGAACATGGACAACTTATACTTGTGATGGAGTAAATATTTGGGTAAAGGGGAAATGTGTACTCATTATTATCATGTGTATGAAAAATGGCTATGTATTAAATCTATATAGATTAGTTTTTACCTACTACAACATTATATACATCTTTATTGTTTTCATGCATTATGGTGTTATATGCAATGACTCAAAGAGACATGTTCAATGCACAAACCAATATTCACTTGGAACATTATTGTATCTAATTATAATCACTACAATTTTAGACACATGTGAATCCATTAGCATACGGATCTCTGTGCACTATCATTTTTTAGATCCATATGTAGTTTTATTCTAGATGTGACACTATAATTTTTTAGTTTCTATTTTATCTTTGCATTGTGCAACATAATTCTTAAAAGTATGCCCTCATTTAATGACTATTGATTTTTACCTTTCACCATAGATAAATTCATCTAGCTTGTAGTCAATCAATATGTACCTATATTTTCATGTTCTAGCTATTGATTTCTCATGTGTCCATATCAAGTCATCATTGAGTAGAGCTTGGTTAGGTTATTTTTTAAATTTATTTATACATAATTTTAGTTGTTTATGTACTTTTATTTTGATGTATTTGTTATTTATATATCATTTTTGAATAAATGTTCAATATAGTCTATTTAGATATTATTTAAAAAATATTATCTATATTATTTTATTCAATAATCAATATGTGAAATAATTAAAAAATAGGATATTTTTTATTATCTGCATATTCAATTATCATTTATGTAAAATTCCAAAATTTCATCTTTTTTTTAAATATGGATCATCACGAGTCAAAAAATAATGTTTTGTAATGAACACATTATCGATAGAAATCAAGTTCCTTTTGGTATGTCAAACTTTTACAGGGTGACATAATGAAAAAATTCAATCATGTCAAAAAAATTGATGGAAAAGACTTCCCCACATTGAAAGTAAGATCCAAGTTATTGTTAAGTAACAAAAATCTATGGGAGATTGTAAATGGTAAATCACCAAAACCAAAATACACAAATGAATCAGTCAAATGGAAGTACATGGATAAAAAAGAAACATCATTTATTAGGATAGGGATATAATATTCCTAATTTAATCATATAGACATATAAAATACTTCAAATTTCATATGGATGACATTAGACAAGTTATTTGGATCCTAAGTAGGATGTGCTATAATTTCCTTGAATAAAAATTTATTTGTACTCAATATGGAGGAAGGTGACAACATGCTAAAACACATTAATAAGTTTCATTACATTTCAAACTAGTTGGCATGAATAAAAATTGATGTGTATGATAAAGGTGAAAATTTGTTGCTAAATAACATGCTAACTAGTTATTCTAATATGGTTTTCAAACTGAGTAAAATAAATATGAGCTTATAAGATCTAATTTATTATTTAATAGATGGATAAAATAGAAATCATAATATTTATTTAGAGGAAAGTGTATTATATGGTAAAAACAAGAAGGATAAATAATTTGTTGATAGAATATCCAAATCTTCTATCAAGGAGGGATCATCTTTTAAAGATTAAAATAAATGATTTATTTTTTACTATTGTAAATAACATAGTCATTACATTGTATAAAAAAGCACAATATATATTAGACATAAATTATCTATTCATTTTTGTTCTATAATCATGAATAATCAGAGATCCTTTACTCCTAAATACAAACACCTAGGTTCTATTAATGATCACTTTAGTCTTATTCATTGTAACCCCTCCCAAGTTATTGATGATTCTAAGCTGAAAGATAAAATTATCCCTACCAAATGGTCCAATCCTACTTTGGGATGGAAGAAGATTGAATTTGATGGTGCCTTAAAAGGTAATCTAAGAAAAGTGGGGGGAGGTGGAGTCATCAATGATATTGAAGGAGCAGTTATGGTAGCTTATGCAGTGCCCCTAAGAGTTAAACTAATCATGTGGCCAAAACTAAAGGCACTCTATGGGATATGTATCTTACTTTGCACACCAAGGTTTTTAATCTCACCATTGAGGGTGATTATATAAACATTCTAAATGACCTATCCAACAAAGTTACCCCTTATCACACCATTAATAAAATTATTGATGATGCCAAATGTCTTTTTGTGTACTTTAATGAGGTGACCATTGGGCATATTTTTGGGGAAGGAAATTTGATTGATGATATATTTTCCAATATAGGGGTAGGGTACCCCTCACTAGTGACATGGAAAGGGTTTACCAACTTACCTTCACATTTATCATAAGTGATTTATAATGATTCAAACATCAAATCATAATTTCCATTAAACTTGGTCACATGTGAGAGGTTAAAA
Source organism: Torreya grandis (assembly GCA_037957365.1). Taxonomy (NCBI): domain Eukaryota; kingdom Viridiplantae; phylum Streptophyta; class Pinopsida; order Cupressales; family Taxaceae; genus Torreya; species Torreya grandis. Next base: position 136,029 of record JARHVA010007855.1, read on the forward strand.
TTTGAACATGAATATTGTAAACCCCTCTTTGAACAATTAGTATAGTGATTAAGTGAAACTACCAAGTGTAAGAGCTACTAGGTTTAACAAAGATATTTTCTATTGTGTTAACCAAACTCTCTCCATGATAACTTAGGAGATGTAAGGAAATTAATTATATGATTCAAAATAATAGAATTATATATGGTAGGATTTAGATAAGAATAATAAAATCCATAACAATAATTGGCAAAAGATCAACATACTTGAATATTATGACTGAGCCACTTTGAGGGGGAAACCTCCATAACAATGAAATAATAGAATAATTCAAAATATGATGATAAAATAATAATTAATACCTCATAAATATAATATAATTATCCATGGATATTCCATAATACAACCATACTAAGAACATCAAGAAATGCAACAGGCTAATATGAAGGTGTGTAAGCCACAAGTCGACCACACATATAGTTAGATGCACTATAGGTTAAGGGTGCAGTATGTCCCTCTAATTCAATTTTTTTTCCTAAATGTTTAATCAAACCAATATGTTTCTATATGAATGCTTCATCCTCTCATGTTTCATCTTTAGAATGCAGGTTATTCGATTTGATCAAATACTATTTAATGGTTCTGGTCCATGGTTGGTTAGTGTGCATGTGAAAGATATCCTCAGGCTTTAGAATGACTTAGAATTATTCATCTAATTTAGGTAACTAAGTATAAATTGAAAATATATGTCTAATTAATTTATTTAGGCAAGATACATGGAATACTAGATGTATGTGAGTGGCTAGGGGTAATTGTAACTTGTAAGCCACACTAACAATTTTATGTAAGATATTTTAAGGACCATAATACTTAGGTGATATATTTTTATCATTTTTATATTGATTTAGAGACATATACTTATATGTATATAAATAGACAAGGACCCAATCACCTATGTCAAAATTTTGCTCATCACGGTGATGATATGCTTGCTACTTCATTTGATTTTGTGTCATTTCTAAATTCTCTCACAAAATAACTAACACCTCTAATTTATGTTGAATGTATTCCTCAATAGCTAAAACCTTATTATGCACTATAAAAAATAAATTTATGGATGGGGGGTGATACCCATATAATGCCACAAAGGGAGACATCTTGGGAGAAGTGTGAAAAGAAGTTTTATACCACCATTCAATAAGTGGCAACCAATGAGCCCATTTATTCTATTTTTTAGAAACAAAACAATAAAGATATCCTTTGAGACATTTTTGAATACCTCTATTTATCCATCAGATTGAGGATGATAGGATGAGTTATGAGCCAATTGGGTACCCAAACATGCAAATAATTTAGTGTAAAAATTACTAGTAAATATGAGATCCTGGTCACTCATAATGATCTTTGAGTGTCATATAAGTTTTAAACTTTATTGAGAAAAGCATAAGCTAATGTAATAAAAACAAATGGTTGTGATAAGGAGAAAAATTTAACATACTTGGTGAGTATATCCACACCTACCATGATAACATTTTTACCTCAAATCATGGTAACCTTGTATTGAAATCCATGGAAACCTCTTCCCAATGCTAGATAGGGATAGATAAAGAATGCAAAAGACATAGGGTTTAATTGTTTCACATTTATTTTTTTGTCATACCATTAATTTTATCCACATATTTATGAACATCCCCTTGATTCCTTACCAAAATAAATCTTTCTTTATTCTATGATATGTCTTCAGAAATCCTGAGTGACCTTCAAGAGGAGAGGCATGAAGTTCCTAAATAATTTTATGCTTGAGGAGAGAATGCTTACAAAGGTATAATCCATATTTATACCATAATTTGTTCCCATTCCATGTAAATTGTTTAGATTCATTATAATCCTACTAAATATTTTGAATCATATCCTTGGTATCATTGTCATTCTCCCATTCTAATCTTGATTCCTCTAGCTAATCTGTTTGCCACATGGTCATGGCACATAACAATGCCTTAACTGATTCATCTTACTAAGAGAGGGCATATACCACCACATTATCTTTTCCTTATAAAATAATTAAAAATTATATCCTAAAACTTTAGTCACCCATTTTTTTTAGTTTAGATGACAAGCATTATTCTAAAACATATTTGAAGCTGTCATGATTAGTCTTTACCTGAAAATGATAACCCATCACATAAGGTCCTCATTGATTCAATAAATGAAAAATAGACATTATTTATTTGTCACATATTGGTTTGAGACTATTTTACCTTAAATTAGATACTTTAAAATGTTAGTGGTCTTCTTTTTTGCACGAGTATTTCCCCCATGCCATATCCTGAGGTGCCACACTCCACAACAATTTTTTTTGAAAAATTAGAAATAGCTAAAATAGGAGTTGTGTACATAACCATTTTCAAATATTCAAATGCCTTGGTAGTTTAATTAGTCCACTATAAGGAGTCTTTATTCATAAAATAGGTGAGTGGATTTGTAATTCTACCATATTTTTTGACAAACCTGTGATAGTAACTAGTTAGCCCCAAAAATCCATGGTAGTTCTTGAGGGTCTTGGGAACCTGCCACTCCATTATCACTTGGATTTTCTTAGGATAAAATTTCACTCCGTCATGTGAAATAATATGATCCAAGTACTCCACCTTTTGGACACTAAAATCACATTTGGAAGGTTTGACATAAAGTTGATATTGTTTTAGAATTGAAAGCACGTATTTTACATTATTCAAATGTTGTTCCCAATTTTTGATGTAGATGAGGATATCATCAAAAAATTCTAATACAAAATTTCTCAAAAATGGCCCAAAAAAAATCAATCAATCTCTAAAATTTAGATGGTGTACTTGTTAGGCTAAAAGGTATGACCATAAATTCATAATGGACTTCATGAATTTTGAAAGTTTGTTTAGGTATGTCCTCATCATGGATGCAAATTTGATGATATCCAAAGTGATGATCTAACTTGGTAAAATAAATATCACCACATAATTCATTTATAAAATCATAAATTAATGGAGTAAGAAACATATATGTGATGGTGTATTTATTGAGTTCTATGTAGTCTTGGCACATCCTCCTATTGTCATCCTTCTTTTACAACATGACCACTAGGGAGGAATAGTCACTTTGACTATGTTAGATGATTCCTACCTCCAAAATATCTTGTACCATATTTTTAATTTCACTCTTTTTGGCATATAGATACTTGTAGGGTCTGATGTTGGTTGGTGTACTTCATAGAAGTATAATGGCATGATCATGTGCATGACTTGGATGAAGTCCTTTTGGCATGTCACCAAAAATAAAAGAATGGTCATCTAATAAATTTCACAAATTAAGATGTGTAGACTATTTGGTTGGTTGAACCTCCATGAAAAATAATCATGACACAAAACCTTCTACACCTTTTTTGATAATATTCATCATTTGGTGGGAACTATCAAGTCATGTATATTTAACTCATAATCCATGTAGTTCGAGAGTCTTTCCTTCTGAATTGAACCGTAGGAATAATTCCTATAAATTCATCTCAATAGTGCCTAAAGTAGTGAGCTGTTGCACTCCAAAAACAAAGTTAGCTCCTCCCATGGGAATAGAAAACATAGGGGAATATAACAAATAATCTCCCATAACAAACTTAATACTATGACATTTTATATAATATTTGACCATACCACCATCTACAATCATGACCCAAAATTCTAAATTTGGGTAAATAAAACAATTTAAATGAGTAGCTAACTTAGTATTGATGAAGTTATGTGTAATCCTAGAGTTAATTAACATAATCAAATTTGATTTATTTATGAAACCAACCACCTTAAGAGTTTTATGGGTAATAATTATTGAAAGTGTATGATAATAAATAGTAGGTTAAGAATATTTAGATTCATCCTTAGGTTATTCTAACCCTTCCCCTGAAGCCTCCTCATCTTCTTCCTCCTCACTGGCACCATCAATATAAAATAACTTATTTTCATCACATTGATTCCCTTTTACTCCATTTTTTATCGTATCCCAAACATAGACCTTTTTCACACTTTTCTTCCACTTACTAAGGTGTCAATCTAGTAAGTTGATGAAATGATGGTCCTAGGAAAGTGTGTTCACAAACATTGGTGAAAGGTCTTCATATGATTATCTCTTTTTACTTAGATATGCATGCCATTAGTATGGATTTAGATATAGTACTAGGAAGAAACATGCAAATCTCTAATTAGATGCTATCATTGAGGCCACCAAAAAATAGGTCAGTCAAAATTTACTTAGTGATGTCTGCCACATGTAAGGAGAGATTTTGAAATTGATTAATGTAGTCCTTGATAGTCTCATTTTAGCATAACTTGCATAGATAAATGATGTATTTTTTAGAGACATTATTTTGATAGTGGAGGTTCAACTCCTCAGATAATATCAATAATGAAATTGGGACACCCTTCTTTTTATTTTGAGGATAAAACCAATAATACCAAATGAATGGCTTAGGATCTAAATATAGAGAGGCCATAACCACTTTTTGTAAACATGGAGTTTGATGTAGATAATTTTTTTAATTTAAGTGATTTGAGTTAGTGGATAATTACCATTAAAATTTCATAGGTCCACTTTTGGAAACATCATCTTAGGGTTAGAATTGGTATTAGTATTGTTTAGAGGAGGAGAGCCAAACTGAAGTGGTGGATGATTATTTTACAATCGTTGAGATGACAAGTTGGATAATTGATTAAATATTTATTTTAATTGATCCATCACATTATCCAAGTCCCCTCTCAACCTTGTAATGTCACCTTAAACTATATCAAAATCATACTTTTTCACCATGCCCTGTAACTCTGATTTAAGTTGTTGAACTACCTCTATAATAGATGGATAAGAAGTTTCAAACTCAATGTCATCCTTGTGAGGATTTTTTGGAGTTTGTTTCCCTTTCATACATCCATGAGTGTTTATACCAACCATGTACAAACCCTAGGAGGGTTTAAACCTAAAAAAAATTTACTAGTGGAATACACTATTGTGATTATCTCACTGAGATGAATCTAATTACTTATATTATACAAAAGGTAAAAAAAAATCCATATTTTTTTATTTTTTTACCAAAAAAATATTTTTTCTTTTTATTTTTTAAAAAACCTCATGAACAAAACTATGGTGATGAAAAAAATCAATTCCTCCCAGATCACAAGTTAAGTTTCTTCAGCCTTATAGAGCTTAGGACACTAGATCTGAAGAAAAATTTTGTGTCATAGAAACTTTCCCAAATCAAAGATTTGATACCACTTGTAATGAAATTACTTATATGATTTTCAATAATAGAATTTTGTATGGAAAAATTAAGAGTAGAATAAGTAGATCCATAAAATTATTAGTGAAAGAGTAGAATACTTAAATATTATGAGTGAGCCACTTCGAAGGGGTAATATTCATAATAATGCAATAAAAACAAAATTCAAAAGATGATGATAAAATACTAACCACTACCTTCTATATATACTCTACTTAGACATGGTTATTCCATAAGCTAACCATACTAAGAACATCTATAAATGTAACAAGATAATATCAAGGTGTGTAAGCCATAAGTTAGCCACACATATCCATAGAATAACTATAGTTTAAGGGTATAACAAGAGAATTGTAATTATAATATAAATTTGGTTGGCAAGAACATTAAGAAGATGGGTGGAAATATAGGCTGATTGAATCCATGATTTTGCATAGATATTCAAGGCAATGTAAGAGTGTGGAGGAAGTTCTATAAAGGTATCCTAACTAAATACATGCAATAGATAAATGAGCATGATGCATAGACGGCCAAGGAGTTCATCACCATTTGGAATAAACATGAAATTCATATGTATGGGATACAAATTATTGTGATGTCGGAGCACATTATAGAAATCACTGATATTAGTTGTGAGGGAGTTAAATCTTTCAAGGTTAAAATAATAAATCTAGAAATTATGTAGAATTTTTTTCCAACTAATGTTATTTTGAAGACTGAGGATAAAGGCTTCCTGAGACAAAATCTACCTTGATGGTGGACCAAAGTCTATCTCCAAATTATGAAGTACCTCACTTTTGAAGGAAATTCCACCTTAATATTCTCCCACCATTTCTTACTATTGAATCATTCTCATAGACATAAAATTAGTCTCATGTTCTATATTTTAAAGTCCCTATAAAGTACTACCTTAGCCTACCAAATTAGTCATGATAATGAAATTATTCACCAACTCCTAATTTTTATCTTGGTGAAAAAATGGGAATATTTGAAAGGAAAGAAGATACAAGTTATCCCAAGGGATAAACAAGGGACATCAGAAGAGGATTATGGGTACCTAGAGAAGGAGGGAACATATACCTAACAAAACAAGCACATAATCTCCTTGTCTACCAAAACCCACCTCATTAAGACCCCACCAATGTCAAATATATAGATTGTAAGTGTGAAATCCCTTATGCTTTAGGGAGAAAATACCAAAATCCATTATTATCTCCTGGGATGAGAAGTATGGAAGCAAAAGGAAGGAAATTTATGACTTATAAGACCTTGATTGAGAACACAAAAGGAATATACATGACTTGAATGAGAAGATGAAGGAAATAGGTAGGGCCATGGTAGGCCTCATAAAAAAAATAGAATAACATGAAGGGATAAAATTATAAAATTAGGATGAATTTATCCATTGAAACTGAGGAAGAGACTTAGATGAAGGATAAATCTACAAGTCAGTAAACTATTCAAAAAGAGGTTGAAGTCACTCAGAAGATCTCCAAAGACATGAGAGAAGTTATATCTATGAAAAATAAAGTCAAGAAGGGACTCACTGAAGGATTGTGTAAGTGAACTTAGGGTAGAGTAATAAAGGATTAGTTGAAGGACAAGAATGAGGAGATATAAATGGATACCTAAAATGGCCATATAGACTCCAAGGAGCCTTCTATCTAAGTTTCCCATTTATGGTTTAATATTTTTATTTTGTCTAGGTATTTTTATTTTTTGTTTTACCTTTATCTATTTGGTTCAATTCCATGTATTATTCAACTTGTATGGATTTTAGTTCATGACTCTGGGTATATTATTATTTAATAAAACTTTGTGGTTTTAGGATCCCTATAAAACCTAATTTTTACCCTATCAAATAAAATATAATCAACATAAAGCTAAAATAAAATTCTATACATTTTGATGAATAAAAATATAATGATTATGATAATGCCCATTAAATTAATGTAAGTAATTAAGACTATTTCTATTAAATGAATAATGTATGAGGAAGGAGGTATTGGAAGAAAGGGTCTATTTAACACCTCTTGTTAGCCACTAATGATGGGTCATTTATCCTATAGTGGTGTAAGTGTTTTTTATTTTCTTGTTTGTAAGTGTGAAAATAAGTGGTGCAATTCATATTTTCCCAAATTTTATAGTTTATAAAAAATGCCATGTTTTGAAGATACATGAGTGAAGTTTGAACATATGTAGATTTATTATTCATATTTCCCACACTAAATTTGATTGATGTATTCCCAACAATGAATGATAGATGAGAGTTTAATGTTGTTTTTTCCCTCTTTGACATCATACAATCATATAAAACACAAATTACCATGTAATTTATGAGGGTGGGGGGGGATGCTATGAAAGTTAGTACTTACATTATATGCATGACTATATTCTAGGTAGGTAGTTTGGGTTTTGGATATTATAAATATAGTTTGTAAGTTACAAGTCTAATAAATCATATATAATAATGATTATATAAGAGATTCATGGGATTGTTAACTCCATAAAAGTAGGATTTATCTCACTACATATTATGTGCATAAGTTTTTATATTGAATAATGGATAAATATCATTATTGTGTGCTCAACATATTCTAGTTTATACTCTAAAATATCTCTTATTAAAATTATACTCAATATTATAATTCATAATATTGATTTATCTAAGTTTGAAATTAATTATCCTAATTTAGAATATTTTTACACAACCTTGAGTATAGGCTATTCTACCCCATTAACACTTCACACAATATTTCCAAAAAGGGTTAAACATTAGGTGAACATGACCTATGAGTCTCTTTGATGCATCAACACAATATAACTAATTTTTATTTCCTATTTTCCATAATATTTTTATTCTCTCTTTAACTTCTCATGAATTATATAGATTATTTTGACACATATGATGAATAAACTATCCATATTTTATATAAGTGAAATCAAAAATATAATACTTCTATCTTCTAAATTTTACAAAGCCTCCTTTAAAATCTTTAGATGGTGATAGATACCATCTCTCTAATCAGGTCCATGTTATCACTACTTAAATGGGTAAGGTGTCACATAATATGATTTCAAAGAAGTCAATATGTCCTTTCTCAAAGCCCTCCACCTCTAAAATCTCCCTTAGATGATATGTGTATGCATATTCAATCTGAAACACCTAGGGTTTGTGATTTTGAATCCCTACAATAATAAATCATCCTTATGATCAAGTTAATAAAATAGTTGTAAAATAACTTTAGTTTAAATATTAGACTATTTAAAATTAGATTTTGTACCTATAGATTCCAAAATATTCTAGTGTTAATCATGTGTTTGGATCCTCATCTAGAAATGTTATACCCAATAAGGTTTCATATCAAAATAAGTAGCTAAAAGTGAATTATATGAAAATAGTGATTCAAAAATTGAACAAAATTATAATAATATTCTAAGTGAAATCCTAAGATAAATTATTCAAAACAAATGTATTAAACTACCTCCTTAACATCCTACAATGAGATCCAAATACTCTTGAACATATCATATAATGCATATTAATCATACATATAATTTTTTAGATTTGAACCACAAAATACAAATAAAAAATGATAGTGGTGATCTTATCATTGATATATCAAACAATAAACTCACTCACATTATGCAAAATACTTTACAATAGAAATGAAAAATAACAAGAATGGGTACTAATTATTAATTATGATTTTGTATCCAACCATAAAACCATGTGTCATGTTATTTAAATCTCTTATTTCCTCATAATGTTTAGCATAATTTTGAATGATGAGAAAACTAAGGGATGTGTGATTGGTTTTAACTACATACACTTTATTCCTTTTAAATTCCAAAGCTACATTGAAATTTATTTTGGGTAAAATTCTAGTGTCACAAGCATAGGTGCTAATTTTCTTAGAATTAAACCTTCTTCATCCAAATATTTGATGAAGAATGTATAGTTATAGTAATTATTCATGCATGGGAATTTTACATATTATTATAGAGGATTGAATGCCATGACCAATATGTTTCCAAGAGCTTTTCCACCTACTAGAAGGAGAGAGTGGTAAAGATTAAGGGGGTCTCCATTGAGGTGACTGAAGAGATGAATACTTAGGTGATTGGTTTGATTATTTAAGAGTTTAAATACACCAAAAATATCAAGGATTATAAATTTGAGAATGAAAATTTTATTTTGGAGAATTAGGATCTCACTACGTATAAAGCAAGATAACTGAGAGAGAATTTCCATCAGTCTTATGATGAGGTTCCAAGAAGATTATGAGATACATCACACTTGAAGGTAGGTATATGGTGGTTAATTTTTATAATTTATAAATCATTAATTAATTTATACATCATATCCCAATTATTTTACCTTTTTACATCCTTCATTACTTGGAGATATTGACTATAGATGTCAAGAAAGGTAAGAAAAATTACCCTTACATCAAGGAGTAATCTATTTGATCTACAAATATTTTCATAGTATATATATATATATATATATATATATATATATATATATATATATATATATATATATATATATATATATATATATATATATAGATATAGTACCTTCCCACATACCCTCTTTGGGATATTCTCATCCCAAGGATCTTAGTGGCTATAAAATAACCATAAAAATATTTTCTAATGTAAAATAGGTTACTAAGGAAGTATAAAAGCATGATGACCATTACAAGGAATGTCTCTAGTAAGGGAAAACCACTTAGACATATTTCAATTTAACCATGGATTATGATGAGAAAATTCAAGAGGTTATGGGAGGTTTAGAAATTCTCAAGGATGGTAGAGGGGATGAGTTGAGTATTCCCCTCACTAAATTTGTTAATAAAAATAAGGAAAAGAGTGGTGGATATATTAACACCATTATTGATAAGATAAAGGAATAGAGAAAGATGGAAGAGATAATTGAGGAGATATAACTACATAAAGATTTATTATGTCAGTTTATAAAGGAAAACAATAGGATAAAAGACTCCATTAATTATATCAACTAGTAAGGAGGTGTCTTATGCTCTAAATTAGAGTTTCAAGAGGTTAACACCTAGGTGAAAATATTGAAAGGTAGAGTTAATATCTTGGAGAAAGAAAATGAAATTTAAAAATAATTTTGGGAATTATAATTAAGTTTATCAAAATGGTTATGTATAATTGTATTACCAATATGGATGGCCTTAGGCACCTTATCTAGAGGGGGGGAAAGGAGGAAGGACATAGTAATGAATTTAAGAGGGCCAAGGGAATGATAAAGGAAATGGAATTTGAATCCAAGTCTTAATGACTTCTTCATATAGAAAAATTCATTAAGAGAATCATGCACAAGTGGGAAAAAGAGTTTGGTAGAAGTAATATTACTTGACTTTCACCTTTTTTTTCTATTGTTTTGGTACTATTTTTCTACCATTTTTTTGTTCTGATCCTATTTTATCTAGTTTTATACTATTTTGGGTATGTTCTTATATTATATCTAGCTCTCATGGCCAAAATTTGATGCTATTTGTAAAGGGTAGGGTCCGTTTTTATACCCAACTTTACCAGGTACCAAAGGAAAATTAAGATAAAAATACTTGTAACTGAAAAAATTAAAGAAATAACATATTAAAAGGGAAAATGTAGGTAAAACAATATTAAATAAAGATCAAAATGAAAAGGAAAAACTAAAAAAAGAAAAGTTACCAAAAGATAAAGAATAGATTTTACAAAATCGAACTCAAGATAAGAAAAAAATCATTATTAAAAATAAGGTTTCTAATAAATTAGTTTTTAAATTTATACATGCCTATAAAATATAATGATACAAATATGGTTTCTAAGGATCCAAACATCATATCTATTTAATGCATAGTGTTGGGCCTAGTCTATCTCACCTTGAACTAGTTATCACATAGCTATAACCTTTACAAGATCATTTGAGGTGTAAAATAAAATAAGATCTAGGCTTGGATTGTGTTAATTATTGCAATGAGAGAGCAAGGTTCACAAGGAGAAAAAGGGGGAGAATACTTGTTATATTGGGGAACACACAAATATACCATTATAAGCCATCCAATAAATAAGTATAGATAAGTGTACTTTTATTATATTAAATATATGTTATAGAAAATTGTATATTATTACATTTTACACACTATGTGATCTCACTATATAATTTAAAGATTACTCACAGATCTTGTCTATCCCTATTTTAGTATAATAGTAGTGTTCTACCCTACTTTGCTAGGTTAAGGCTCACTAGATCTCACTATCTATTATCTAACACTCTCTCTTAGAATATTATCATATTTAGTAGATTATTATATTTTTATTCTCCTATCTTTATCATTTTCCACTTAAACACACATTTGAATTTCTAGCTTAACCTAACGCTAACTACCATGTTGTTTATTGATGTACCATAATAAATATATGTCTATATCCATAGATAGCCAATCCACCTATCAATTTCCCCCAAAATATAATTTAGTTCCTATTTTAATCACAACCATTAGGGGGTTAATTAGTGTTAAAACATTTAATTCAATTCCATTCATCACTCTTTAACCATTCAAACTAGCATAGAGTTACAACAATGCATATAAGAGCAATCACATAAGCATGAAGCAAGATATCAACACATAAAAAATAATTATATATGGGAAACACTCATGGGGGATAAAACCCAATAAAACACCAATTTTAATAATATCCTATAATAAATGTATCAATATTTAGTGAGGCAACAACCCCACAAGGAGTTCCATCCCTTACCTAGTCAAGCACCCACTCAACTAGTCTTTAGAAAACACCAACTTGCAAGGAGGATCCAATACCCTAGTGACATGAAAAAAACCCATAAAATTTAAGGAAAATTATTAAATATCCAACCTAAAATTATTATACAAATCCCTCTTTAATAATAACCAACCCAACCAAGACAAGCTTGGTCACCTCAAGACACCTTGTTGCTCAACCAACATATGGTGACCTCTTCTTCAACTCCTATATCTTTTATATATATATATATATATATATATATATATATATATATATATATATATATATATATATATATATATATATATATATATATAATTTAAAATATATATCATGCACCTATAATACATATATGATGAATATATTATGGTATCTCAATATAAAAAAACTCATACATCTCTCTTTTACCTTTTACTCCTCTAAAATAGCCTTCTAGACTCACTAACTCAACATGCCTCTTCTAGGCTCATTATGTCAATTGGCCTTATCATATACTTAAAAAATATATGATATGTGTTCATGAATGATCCTATGAATCTTATTTAAGGTATAAATTACCTAAATTTTCTCCTCAAATATCCCTTTTATTCTCTTATATTCTTATTTCATCAACTAGCTCAAATAGGCCTATTTTGCTTTGTATTTATAAAAGATTATTACTCTCACCCATCTTGGTCAGAAAATAACCTTTAAATACATGTATAAAAATTTAAATAGGTAATATAACACGTTTAATAGGTGAAAAAATAATCACATAGGTTGGTCATACCCCTTAAGGGCCAAAACTACCATTAGGCCTAAAGGAGACCTAATGCAATTAGGTTTGTCTTAAGTAACACATTTCACTTAGCCACCTTGAAGTAACATGAGATTATAAAAATGAATGAAAAGATTAAAATATAACTTAAATATAAAAATTATGACATTCACATAGGTACACACCATATTTAAGTCAAATTCACCACTTGAACCATGTTATTAGGCCTTCTCACTACTTGAAAATATGTCTCACAAAAAATAAGTATACAATAAATTTTCTAAAACAAAATCATGAAAAAATCACATTAAAATATACTTAATGATCTTAGGGTAATCACTATGTCCATTAGACATCACCAAATAGGCCAAAAGGCCTCAAACCCACTCTTATAACATGACCTCTCAGAATGGTCAAACACTGCCAAAGTAGAGTCAAGAAAATTTGATAACTAACATAATAATATTATATTATCATGAATAAAAACAAATTAATATTTAAATAATATAATTATATAACATATTTATAATTAATTTATTATTCATCTCTTGACAAAACATTTCAAACTCACCTCTGTAATATGACCACTCAGAATTGCCTATAGCTTCAAAAACATAGTCATATAGAAATTTGTCTTTATAAATTGTAATGGAAACTTAAACACTTATAGTTCACATTAATAGTTTATATGAGACATATATATATATATATATATATATATATATATATATATATATATATATATACATATATATACATATATATATATATATATATATATATATATATATATATATATATATATATATATATAGTCAACTATTGGTTTTACAGACAAATTTCTCAAGTCTCTCTTATGCAATGCATACTCAGCTAAATATGCCATTTTGGCTTGCACATATAAAAACATTATATATATATATATATATATATATTATAAAAATAATTAATGGGTCATTTATGTATTTAAAAACAACAATATATTCATTATATGTATAATATAAGTGTAGATATCCTCCAACTCACCATTCTCACAAACTTACACACGATTGCACATAGGCTCCAAAAGTCAAGATTATTTGAATTTTCATGAGTTTCTCATGAATAATTATAAATTAAAAATAACATATGATACCTATTAAAAAAGAATGTGAATTTTATTATTCAACTCTATCCAAATCACCTTGAAATAATCTTTGCAATAAGCTCTCTCAAATCTACCAAAACCTAAAAAAAAAAAGTCAAATTTGACAATAAATAAGTTAAATTGTAAGGAATTTCATGAATATATTACACTTTGCTTTTTTTCACTTTGAAATGTAATAAAAAAATTATTTTTATACCATGCCAAAATTCTCAATATTTTGGTTTCTACATGCATTCCTTTGGTCACTAGTTTTTATGGTTTTTACCATAGTCAGAACCTTTGAATTTAATCTACAATAAATTAAATTGTATGGAGAGTTAGGAAATGAAAACACATGGAGGATGATATGCATGAATTCAAATAAAACTTTATATTTTACACTAAGTTGATTTGACTAATAACCTACCTTCTACAATAATTTATTTGCTCACTAGTCTCTTATGCATACATAGTCATTTTAAATCCAACATTCATATTTTTTAATTTCAAAAATTATTTCTTGAGGCTTAAATTTGATGATGTCTGTCACATCACAACCTGCTAAAACAACTTTCTAGGCTTCTAACTTGAGCTAGGGATCTCTTCAATACACCAAATTTTTAGGTTACCTTCTTAGCAATATGAAAAAACATCTTGAAAACCATTGACTCAGTTTGAATTTATGAGTAGCTATAATAAACACATAAACTTTCTGGGTTATTCTAATCTCTATGATGTACACTGATGGTCTTGCTTCTCTTAAGCTAGAAGATGCATGTTTCTATTTCCAAATGATCAAATGACATACCATAACTTCACCAAGACATATATGAATGACTCACAACATATTTTATATCCTAACTAACCTAAAAACACTTTGTACTCATGACAAAGCTGATATACAAATAGTTTATCACCACCATGCCTCAACAAGCCATTTCCATGCTTAAGAACTTGGCCATCAAACAATCCTACTAGATACCATACCTATTTGATACCTTCTTAAAACTATATATTCACTTTGAAACTCATTCTCAAGCCAAACTCAATCTCAACTATTACCAATAACAACTCCACATGCTTGTAATTACTCTTTTCATCATCCCTTACTATGCTTCACAAGACACTTGATTGGATGACTTCAGAGATCACACTTATCAGGCTTAAACAATCATCTTCATGTTAATTACTAATCTCACCTTGACACCAATGATATGATCAAACATATGACATCAATGAAAAATTATAATAATCTCCTCCTTTATCATTAATGGCAAACCACATTGATGGAAAACACACTTCAAGCTGACTATCCTTTCAACCAAAAAACTTATTAATCAATCTAATATTTCTCCCCCTTTGAAATTAATGACAAAGGGTCTCTAAAACTATCACCTTATATTTTCACTCCTAGATCAATAATTCTACTAGAGAAACAATGACCAAATGCTTACCTTAGAATGATTGAGATGTATCTCTTAACTTGACCTATTTATCATTAGCTTAACATATAATTGTCATGACTTCAAAAACCTTAATTTTATCTCATTATCTAATCTTGATCTTACTTTTGCACTTGATCCTTGAACCTGATCATCTCACAAAACAAGAAAGCTCTCCCTTTGTTCATGCATACTTCTCTTCAAGCTTCCTAAGAGACCTGAGTTAGTTCCCCCTAACTCCATGTTCCACCTAGATCATTACATTTGAAATCATATAATAAATATTTAAAAAAAATACATATCTCATTTTCAACATGTCAACATTTCAACCTTTCCCTTTATGACCTCACTATGTCACTTTGATATATGAGAAACATTACATTCAATGACACAACCTCAAAGGAACACTACAATTGTCTTCTTTCAAGTTTTAAAGATTCATGTCATGCTATAGGAAAATTATAACTTATGTAACTTTATGAAAATTTTTAGGGATTAAAAAAAATTTCATCTCACTCTTAGAACACCACAATACCTTGGATCATTTGATCAAACAATCTTTGCCTTTAATAATACTGGTCTTGTAGACCAATCTTCAACTCTTACTCCATTAGTTATGTCATTGGATTATTAAACATCAAATTGAGTTTAAAAATTCATTATATTTATGATATATTTTTAATGAAACATTAAAATCATTCCATATAGCAATCACTAAACTCTAAAGTCCATGAATGAGTTCTTTTGCCATAAGAAAACATACCTAGAGTTTGCAGTCATAGTTCACCTTGAAACCCTCATATATTTATCTTTTGAGTTAGAAATTATCAATTTGGATAAATATAACCATAAATAAATAATTTATATATTATATTACCTTAATAATATTTTAAAATACTTATAACACTCACTTTGAGTGACCAAAATCACTACACAACTCACAAGGATACCTCTATCTACCATTCTAAAGGAATAGTCAACTTTGAGTAACATTTTCACCATTTTCAATGACTTAAAAGAATAAAAAAAAATATTAATATGATTAATAGGTATTGAAAAATATCCTTAATAAATTATATCCATCCCTAATAATCTTCAACTCATTCCTAAACACATTCTCACTTTGACTAGTTTTTTCCATTGTCTTACTCATTAGGCCTGTTTAGTGATAGGACAAATTTATTGACTATTTTATCAAATTTTTTGGTATTAAACCTAATCAAAAAATTTCATTGGAATTAACTAAAAGTATTACAATCATCCTCCATCCATTTGCATTCTTTGACTTGGTCAACTCTACCTGCTACATCAAAATTCCTAGAAATAAGAGTTTTTGGTGGGTTTCACTTACTATCCTAACATAAACTTGGAGATGCCTATAAGATTCCTATACCACATAAAATCATAAAAATATCCTTAATAATCAACTCTAGGCCATTTCTTACAAAATATTTCCAATTGGGTCATTAGAAGGGTTTTGAGAGGGTTTTAGACTAGTTTTGATTCTTAACTTATGTTAATATAGATCTATCCTTGAAACCAATTACTAATTCTTGGAAAAAATAATCATTTAAATATTCCATATCTCCCAAAAATATTATGACACCATGTAACTATCACATGTGCCAATGAGCATAAGAAAAAGCTTCTTGAGCTTGGAAACCTTTATTTTGCACACATAAGAGACATTCAAAACTCATTTTATTTATTTCTCCTTAAACTTAAGACATAAAACTTCATAAAAATGATATAATAAATATATTAAACCTATATAAAATCTCACATGCACTATAGGTACCTTGGGAACTCATCTTGACACCTCATCAGGCCACACTAGGTTTCTTTACACACTAGGCCTAAGACTACCAGTATGCTTGGACCTTGAAAACACCTTGTAATCCTCTTTTAATGATATAAACACCTCATTAACATGTAATAAACCCTTAAAAAAATCTTAAATAGGCTCAAAAGTCTCAAAAACTAATCATGATGCCTCATCATGCCACCTAGAGTCTTGGGACAAGGTCTATGAGAAGACCACCAATGAAGGACATACCCGTTTAACTCACTCTAAGAGTCATATGACTAACTAAACACATTTCTCACATTACCTTAGAACTAAATTTAACAATTTAAATATTTTACATATTCATATAATTATTATCATGCCTCCTTACCTTTGATTATTAATCATTAAGCCTTATTAGGCTAAGTATGGTCTAGGAGAGGTCTAGGTGTAGATCTAGACTGAAGTACCAAACATCATAGGTTCACTTTAATACCATCATAATATATCCTATAAATTCATTAAAATACCTTAATACTATCCAAATAAGACTCCATTTTCATATACAATCATTTCATCATATTTCTACCTACTCATGCATCTTTGCTTGCAGTTGCAGACCTCTTGAAGACATCATTATTCAAAATATCTCTATCTGTATTGAGGATAATACAAACACATTCTTGTAATTTAACTCATAATAATACTCAATAACCATCCACCAAGCTTTCTTCTTCCACAAGTTGATAAAAAAAATTGATCTCGTAACTCACCTTCACAAGCCTATCCATTTTGTGCTTCTAGGATCACCTTCAAGTTGTCAAACATTCATTGAAGGACCTGATATGATCCAAAATTTTGGAAGCACAACCACTGAGATAGGGGTTTTGGTTCATTATTTTTAAAAATTTTCATTCAATTTCATTCATCATTCATTAACCATTCAAACTAGCATAGAGATATAACAATGCATAAAAGAGCAATCACATAAGCATGAAGTAAGATATAGACACATGAACACAAAATATATGTGGTAAAACCTCATGGGGGATAAATAAAACTAAAAAAACACTATAAATACAATCCTATAATAAATATATCAACATTTAGTGAGACACCAACCCCATAAGGAGCTCCAATCCCTACCTAGTCAAACACCCACTCAACTAATCTTTAACAAGCACCAAATTCCAAGGAGTATCCATCCCCCTAGTGAATTGTCACCAACCAAACCACTTAAAGGATAATTTTTAAAGATAAAACCTGAAATTTATCTCAAAATACCTCTTGAATAAGTATCAACCCAACCAATACAAGCTTGATCACTTCAAGATACCTTATTTTTCAACCAACATATGGTGACCTATTCTTCAGCTCTTATATCTATTCTCTCTAATTTAAACTCTATTTAATACAATAAAAATACATATATAATGAATATGTGATGATATCTCAATAATAATCAACTCATATAATTCTCTTTGACCTTCTACTCCTCTCAAATAGCCTTTTAGGCTCACTAGCTCAACATGCATCTTCTAGGCTCATTAAGTCAATCGAACTTATCATATACTTGTGTAATCTATGATAAATGTTCATGAATTATCATATTAATCTTATTTATTTTATACATGACATAATTATAATCCTTAAAGAGCTATTTTATTCACTTATATTCTCATTTCATCAACTAACTCAAATAGGCCTATTTGGCCTTGTATGTATACAAGATTCTTACTCTCACCCATCTTGGTAAGAACCTTTACATACCTAGATCACACTTTAAATAGTTAATATCACACATTA
>JARHVA010007855.1:160000-165000 GCA_037957365.1 Torreya grandis
TCATAATAAAAACCTTTTTAGGCTTGGAAACCTTCATTTTACATACATAAGAAACCTAAAAAAATCATTTTATTGGTTTGTCATTGAACTCAAGAACTTAAAATCTATAAAAATTATTTAATAAACCTATTAAACCTATTTAAAATATCACATGATCTATAGGCACCTTGGGAACTCATCTTAACACTTCATCAGGCCTCACTAGGTATCTTTGCACGCTAGGCCTAGGACTACCAGTCATGCTTAGATCTTGACACATTGGAATCCTATTTTAATGATCTAAAAAACTCATTAACATTTCATACACCCTTATACCAAGATTAAATATGCTTATAAGTATCCAAACCTAATCATGATGCCTCATCATTCCACCTAGAGTCTTAGGACAAGGTCCATGAGAAGACCACTAATGAAGGATATGCCCCTTTAGCTCACTTTGAGAGTCATATGAATGACTATAAAAATTTATTACATTAAATTATAACTTAAATTAACACTTTAAATCTTTTACACATTCATATTATAACTTAAATGAATATTGATCACTAAGTCCTATTAGGCTAGGTATGGTCTAGGAGAGGTCTAAATGTAGATCTAGACTAAAGCACAAAACATCATATGTTCAATTTGAAACCATCATAACATCTCATATACCTTCAATAACATACCTTATTACTATCCAAACATTACTTCATGTTTATATACAAGAATTTCATCATCTTTATACCTGCTCATGCATCTTGGCTGTCTCCTCAAGCACTCTTGTAGACTTGTAAACCTATTAAAGACCTCATTATTAAAATTATCTTTTTTTGTATTGAGTATTTTTAAAACACCTTATTTTAATGTAACTCATACCAAGACTCAATAACCATCCACCAAGATTTCTTTTTTCACAAGTTGATAAACACATTGATCTTATAACTCACCTTAACAAGCCTAACAATTTTATGCTTTTGGGATCACCTTCAAGTTATAAAAAAATAATACAATGACCTAATTTGATACCAAATTTTTGAATCAAAACCACTTAATGGGGGGATGAATAAGTGTGAAAACATTTCATTCAATTCCATTCATCATTCTTCAACCATTCAAACTAGCATAGAGATATAACAATGCATAGAAGAGAAATCACATAAGCATGAAGCAATATATAAACACACGAACACCAAATATATGTGAAAAAAAATAATTTGGGATAAATATATTTAATAACCACTTATAATATTATCCCATAAGTAATGGATCAACATCTAGTGAGGCACCAACCCCACAAGGAGCTTCAACCCCTATCTAGTCAAGCACACACTCAACTAGTCTTTAACAAGCACTAAATTACAAGGAGGATCCAATTACATATTTAATTGGCAAAAAAATATCCACTTAAATTAATATTATTCAAGATAAAACATACAAGGCAGCTCCAAATCCCTATTGACTAAGCACCAACCTAGCCAAGACAAGCTTGATCACCTTAAGACACCTTGTTACTCAACCAACAAATGGTGACCTATTATTTATCTCTTATATCTTCTCTATATGATTTAAAATATATATAATAAACATATAATAAATATATTAGTAATATATGATGGTATCTCCACAGCAATCAACTCATAAAACTATATTTGACTTTCTACTTCTTTCAAATAGCCTTCTAGGCTCACTTGCTCAATATGCCTCTTCTAAGATCATCAGGTCAATTGAAATTATCATATAATTTAATAATATATGATGTATGTTAATGACTGATACTCTTACTCATATTTATTTTATACATGACATACCAATTATCCTCGAAGATATATTTTATTTGTTTATATTTTCATTTCATTAACTAGCTCAAATATACTTATTTTGCCTTGTATTTATACAAGATTCTTACTCTCACCCATATTGGTAAGAAAATAAAATTTATATACATGTATCACCATTTAAATAACATCACACATTTCATAGGTGAAACAATCATCATATAAGTCAATCATAACCCTTAAGGGTCAAAACCACCATTAGGCCTAAAGGAGACCTAATGCAATTAGGTCTGTCTTAAGAAACACATTCCACTTAGCTACCTAAGAGTAAAATGATCTCTAAAAATTAATGAAAAATTTAAAATATAAATTAAATATAAAAATTATGACATTAACATAGGTTGCTATGAGGCCTACTTGCCATTAGGCCTTTTCACTGCCTAGAAGTCTATCTCACAAAATAGAAGTATAAAATAAATTTTATAAAAAAAAATCATGATAAAATAAAATTAAAATATCATTAATTACCTTAGGGTCATCACCATGTCCATTAAACATAACCAAATAGGCCAAAAGGCCTCAAACCCACTTTTACAACAAAACCACTCAGAATGGTCAAACACTACCAAAGTAAATTCAAGAAAATTTGATCACTAACATCTGAATATGAAATTATCATGAACAAAAAAAATTAATATGTACCTTATAGACTTATATAACATCCTCATAATCAATTTATTCTTCAACTATTGATAAAACATGTCAAACTCACCTCAATAATATGACCACTTAAAATTACCTATAGTTCCAAAAACATAGTCATGTAGAAGTTTGTATTTATCACTTGTAATGTCACTTTAAAAAATTATAATTATTATTATTTTTTTTTAATACCCATATATAAATCTAAAATATACATATAAATATTTAGTGTCAATTATTGGTTTTATAGATAAATTTCTCAAGTCTCTCTTATATGGTGCATACTCAGCCAGATAGGCCATCTTGGATTTCACATATTAACACCTTAAATATATCTATATATCTTATAAAAATAATTAATATGTCATTTATTTCTTAAAAATAAATAGTATATTCATTATATTCATCATATAAGTGTATAGATCCTCCAACTCACCATTCTCACAAACTTACATAGGACTGCACACAAGCTCCAAAATCCCAGTCAAGAGTATTTAATTTTTAACACATTAATAGGAGTTTTTAATGCATAATAATAATTTTAAAATAACATATGAGACCTATAAATCAAATTAATGTGTATTATATCATTCAAATCTATCCAAATCACCTTGAAACAATTTCTGCAAGAAGTTCACTCAAATCTTCTAGAAACCACCAAAACATAATCAAATTTGACAATAAATAAGTTAAATTGTATGTAATTTAATGGATTATACTTGGAGGTTGTTACTTATGGAGTATAATACAACTTTTATTTTTATACCATGCCAAAATTATCAATATTTTGGTCTATACATGCATTCCTTTACTCACTAGGTTTTTTGGTTTTTACCACAATCAGAACATTTGAATTTGACCTAAAATAAATGAAATTGTATAAATATTTAGGACATGAAACCACATGTATGATTATATTCATGAATTATAATACAACTTTATATTTTACACCAACTTAATTTGACTAATAACCTACCTTATACAAGAATTTATTTGCTCACTAGTCTCTTATGCATAGACAGTCATTTGAAATCCTATGTTCATATTTTTGAATTTCAATAGCTATTACTTGAGGCTTAAATTTGATAGAATCTAGAACATCATAGCATACTATATAAACTTTTGAGGATTCTAATTTGAATTAGGGACCTATTCAATACACCAAATTTGTAAGGTGCCTTTTTGGCACTATGAAGAACAACTTCATGAAAAAATTTAACCAAGTTTCATTATATGAGTACCTAAAATAAATGCACAATCTTGTTTTATTAATATCTCTATGGCATGCAGTGATGGTCTAGCTTCTCTTAAGAAAGAAGATACATTTTTCTCTCTAAATGATCAAATGACATACCATAACTTCACCAAGACATCTATAAAAGCCTTACAACCTCTTCTTTGTGCTCATTGACCAACAAACACTCTGTACTCATGCCAAAGCTCATATATTAATATTTCATCACCACCATACGTCAAAAATCCATTTCCATTCATAATAAATAAGACATCAAACAATCCTAATAGGTACCATACCTCTTTGAGACATTTTTACCACTATATATGCACTTTGAAACTCATTCTCATGCCAAAATCAATCTCAACTATTACCACAAAAAAATCCACATGCCTGTAATTATTCTTTTCATCATCCCTCATTATGCTTCACAAGACAATTCATTGGATCACTTCAAATATCACACTTAGTAGGTTTAAAAAATCATCCTCATATCAATGACCACTCTCACCTTGACATCAATGGTAGGCTCAAACATATGACATCAATGATAACTTACAACATTTTCCCCCTTTGTCATTGATGGAAAACACATTTCAAGATGTCTATCCTTTCAATAGAAAATATTCTCCATAAATATGATCTTTCTCCCCATTTGAAATTAATGATAAAGGATATCTACATATATCACATTGTCTTTTCACTCCTAGATCAATAATGATACTAGAGAAAAAATGACCAAATGCCTACCTTAGAATTATTGAGATGATATCTCTCAACTTGACTTGTTTATCATTAGCTTGACATATGACTGTCATGACTTCACAAACCTTCCTTATAGATCATTATCTTTTATTTATCTTACCTTTACACATGATCCTTGGAATTGATAATTTAATAGAATAAGCAAGCTCCCCCTTTATCCATGGATACTTCTCTTCAAGATTCTCAAGAGACCTGAATTATCTCTCCCTAACTCCATGCTCCACTTAGATCATGTCATTTGAAACCATAGACTATACATTTAAAAAAAATACATATCTCATTTTAAACATGCCATCATGTCAACCTATCACTTTATTACCTTATTAGGTCACATTGATATCAAATAAGCATTACATTCAATGACACAATATCAAAGTAACACTACAACTATCTTCTTTCAAGTTTACAAGATTTATGTGATGCTAAAAGAAAATGATTACTTTAAAAAATTAATGAAAATTTTTAGGACACAAAAAACTTGTCATCTCACTCTTTAAACACCACAAGACCTTAGATCATATAATCAAACAATCTCAATCTTT
>JARHVA010007855.1:170000-235000 GCA_037957365.1 Torreya grandis
AAATTCATTAATAGGTAATTTAGGTCTAAGAAAATAATAATACATTAAATATATTCATCATCTAAGTGTATAGATCCTCCAACTCACCATTCTCACAAACGTACACAAGACTACACATAGTATCCAAAAAACCAGTCAAGAGTTTTTGAATTTTCACACCTTCATAGGAGTTTATCATGCATAATGATAGATTAAAAATAACATATGAGACATATAAAATAAATTAATGTGAATTATATCATTCAAATCTATCCAAATCATCTTGAAATCATCTCTGTAATAAGCTCACTCAAATATATAAGAAACTGTAAAAACATAGTCAAATTTAACAAGAAATAAGTTCAATTGTATGGAATTTCATGAATAAATTCCATTTTCAAGTTGTTAATTAGGTATTATAATAATTTTTTTTATACCATGCCAAAATTCTCAATATGTTGGTCTCTACATGCATTCCATTGCCCACTAGTTTTTTTAGCTTGTACCATAGTCAAAGCTTTTGACTTTGACTTGAAATAAATGCACTTGTACAAAGAGTTAGGACATGCCACCACCTATAGGATGATATTCATGAATTCTATTACAAGTTTTTATTTTACACCAACTTGATCTAACTAAGAACCTACCTTAAAAAGGTATTTATTTGCTCACTAGTCTCTTATGCATACATAGTCATTTGAAATCCAAGGTTCATATTTTTGAATTTTGACAGCTATTTCCCAAGGCTTAAATTTTATGGTCCCTAGCACGTCACAACCTACTAGAGTAAATTTGGAGGTTTATAATTTGAGACAGGGATCTCTTCAAGACACCAAATTTTCAGGGTACCTTCTTGTCACTATGAATACCAACTTCATGAAAACCTTTGACCAAGTTTGAATTTTTTATTACCTATAATAAATTCACAAACTTATTGGGTTATTCATATCTCCATGAGTTTCAGTGATAGTCTATATTATCTTAAGTGATAAGATGCATGTTTATCTCTCTAAATGATCAAATGACACGCTAAAACTTCACCAGTACATATATGAATGCCTCAAAACCTCTTATTTGTCCTCAGTAACCTAAACACACTCTATAATCATTCCAAAGCTCATATACAAATATTTCATCACCACCATGCCTCAACAAGCCATTTCTATGCTTAGAAACTATACCATCAAACAATCCTACTATGTACCATACCTCTTTAAGACCTTACTAACACTGTAGATGCACTTTGAAACTCACTATCATGACAAACTCAATCTCAGCTATTTACAAAAACAATTCCACATGCTTGTAATTACTCTTTTCATCATCCCTCATTATGCTTCACAAGACACTCCATTGGATCACTCCAGAGATCACACTTAGTAGGTTTAAACAATCATCCTTATATAAGTGACCACTCTCACCTTGACATCAATGATAGGCTCAAACATATGACATCAATGACAAATTACAATGGTTCTTATGTCCACGTGGTTGATTTTACATGGGTTCTACCTCATTATCATGTAGAATGTGTTGGCATGATCTTGAAAAGTGACATTTGATTTTTTTTAAATTACATTCAAGTTCCATGTTGGTTATGTAGTTTGGAGTACATATGCCTATCAACTAGTGGTGGTGAATTTTTACTAAATCATGAAAGTGCATGTTTTTATAGTACTTAGCCAACTTTGGGGGTCAACATCACACCACAATAAACTAGTTATCCATCCATAAAAAATGGGGTTTCCTTCTATTTGCTCTCCTTGTGAAACTAAGCTACCCTTAAAGCTTTATCATAAGCACATTTCTATAATCCCTTTCCCTCATGACTCCTCTTGAAACACTTTCCTTTATTAGTGACATTTCTATGCACCCTCCCATTTTTTATCCCACCCCATAGATTTATTATTGTCCTCTCCTTTAGTTTAATTTCTTTCTCACCAAGTGGTGTGACTACTCCAAGATTACAAATATTTCCCTTAATATTCTAGGGTATTATTATTTCATCTTTGAGTTCCCTATAAAGGATTACTCATCCCTTACCTATCACCTAATTTATAGGTTACACTTATCATTAATCTTCTTCTATGAATCCCTATATGAAGATATATGTTACCCTATGATTTTGAGTACTTATATATCACTCCTAACATCCTTGGGAGGGGTGCCACTTTCCTTGATTACTGAGTATTCAAGTATATAGATTTATAAAGGGAAATATATCTACATTTAGTTGAGCAAGTGAATATACATCATAGTGTGCCAATTGGGTTTCCATTAAGATAAAGGAAAATTTTCTAGAAGGTCTTCCATTTCATCTTTCTTGGCCCTAACATAGAGATAATTCCTATCATCTCCTAATGAGTCTAACTAAATGATACTTAGACTAGTAGTGAAGAGTTGTGTGGTATTATTTTCTTATCTTTCCACCTGATCTTCTACTTAAAGTCCCTAGTTACTCTAATTGCACAACACAATTGTACACATCCTTAGGTCATGGCACAATCAAATTCCATCATTGTGAATTCACACTAATAAACTTCAATCGATCATATCTATTAGTTTATATGGGATACATGTGCATGCTCCTTCTAAATCATCCACATATTCTTTGGCACTATTAAACCTCTGTGCATCTATGATTCCACACTAAGTTATTCTTCCACTTGACTCATTCCTTCAATTGATAGGATCCTTATTTTTCCACCTACCTTTTTAAGTCTCTATTTTTCCTATAATATATTGATATAAGAGGGATATTCGATTATGAAACCTCATTAAAATAAATTGATCCATGTCCATAGTTAATCATGGCATCTTAGGCTCCTTGTCTCTAGTTCATCATATCCAGCCTTTTTATTTTCTTAGATTTATCTATTATATCTCTGGTAGAAAGCCTCCAAAGACTACCTTTTTAACATATCATTGGTATCTTATAATTTAAATTATAATAAGGAAAGTTATACCATGGGCCATCCATCCCATTCATATATATAGGTAAAAAATGAGTGACTAGTTGATCTGGTTGGTAGATTAACAATTGTCCATACTAATGCCTATTTCCATTTAAGCATATGGTATCCTATCTAAGTCATGCTTCAAAATTTGAAACTCTTAACAGGTGGCCAAGATTTGATATGCCTAAATCCTTCACATGCTTTTCCTTTTAGCTCTAAAAATAATAAAATTTTATTATGCCTTAGATCATGTTAGTTTTAATGTACATCAATTTAACCACCATTATTTCTATCCATCAAGATATCTAACTACTTGTAACTTATTCCTTATGCAATGACATGACACCTAGTTTTCCTATTTAGATCTTTGACTTGGTCAACACACCTTTTTTGTGTTTTCTCTCTCTTTCATTCACTTCCCCATGTTTTCTTCTTCACACTTTTTTTTCATACATTTTTGATAGACACCTATTTTCTCTTTTCACCTTGGCACCATCTCATACCCCACACTAGAATATAAGTCTAGTCCTACAACATAGTGCTTCATTTGAAATGTGTTTGTTTACATGCCAATTTAAAATTTATTTTTGGTGGTGTAAACATACATTTTATGATTTTAAAGTGTTCCCAACCTCACCAAAAATACTTAAATGTATGGCATGGTGACTATTCAAAGAAATTTATTGCTTGACTCACCTAGATATATATTAAGAGGTGAGTGTGTCTTATTACCCAAAACCTTTTACCCACCAAGTAAATTGGGAAAAATTAAATTGGATAAGGGATTATTATTACATGATGGTGACAAATGCCTTATTACATGATGGTTGTCAATTATCCCAAAATCTAAGTCGATGAAAGTCAACAACTTTTGAGGTGTTGATGTGTGAGGGTTTTGGTCTTGTGATACTAATTAGTTGTCTAGTCATCTACAAAATCATGGCCAATTTATTGATTATATGAATTTAAATATGAAATGGCCTTGGTTAGCCCTTCCTTTGTGATTTGGGGCACCTTACTCACCTTAGGTGCATGTGATAACTCATGCATCTTTGATCTTGAAATTATGACCATTAAGATGAGATAAGGCATGAGGTTGACTAGTGGGGTGAAAATTTTCTAGTTCTAGAGTAACACTAATAGATAAGGTGTTATCTCGTTCTTTAGGAGTGTTATCCCCATAACTTTATAGTCATGGTGATTCTCTACTAATGGTCTATTGTAGTTCTTAACTAGTTCATTGTATGGATCAAGAGGAAAGCATAAATGCACCATGCCACATCCATATTATGATTCCACATAAGATTTACATACCTAAGGGACACATTCTATTCTGATAGATGATGTTATGGATTATTTCCTACCTACATATTTGGTAAGACTAGTGAAAGACATTACCTTCTTTAGGGAACTCACTAGGTAATCCTCATCTAGGGAATAATCCCTTATTGGGTTCCCATCCCTCACAGTCAGAAAACTATTCTAATTCTTGCAAGAGTACCTATTCATGGGTACTCAATCTTAACTATTTTGGGTCTTATAGCTTCATGAGCACACTAATCATTAGGGGCAGTAATTGACACTCTCACCTTCCTAAGTTCTAACTAAAGTAACTATTGTCTCTTATAGGCTATATAGAGTTCACTTTACAAGGCATATATGATCAATATCACCTCATGCAGTTATTTTGATAGTAACACCTAGTGAAAGTAACTATTTTATGGGCACATACCCATTTATACTACACTTTTATGTTTCTTGGGTTATGGTGTAATTCTAATCCTAAGATATTTTGAGGCTTTCTTTGCATGACATGCCTTCTTGATCATCTTTCTTAGCTTAATTCATTTTATAAGTCTAACATGGAATTTAGAACACTCATCAAACTTATGTTTTATTCATGGTAAATCATGTTAGAGATGGTCTAATGATCTAAACTTGGATCATGAGAGTGGATGGTATCATTGGCTACCTTGACCTCCTTCTCAAGTAGTGTTTATGGGAAGATTCTTTTTGGAAGATTGTGGTCTTTATCCTTATACTTACCTTCATCCATCAAGAATCAAACATATTTCACTATCACTAGTATTCTATTTATGGACATATGATCCCCTATGTGATCCATGTATTATTAGGCCACCATTCCTATCCCACATTCTAACATTCTATATAGTCAAAACTTGCTACAATTATTGCCTTATCATTACAACTTGCACTTCCAATCTCAATGAAGATTCTTCCTAGATCTGATGTAGGTGTAAAAAATTATTTCATTTACATTACTTCATTCATATTTACTATCCTTATTCACATTTACACATGTTAATTAATTCATTAAATTACTATTTACCCTTCCCAACCTCCTAAATCTCCGAAAATCCATAAAATATCGATAAAATATAAATTATTCCTACATTCCAATAACGTACCCTCAATAAAAAAAACTTGTGAAATAAATTAACAACCCCCTCCTCAAAATTACCCATGGTTAGAACTTCCTAAGACACATTTTGCCAAATAAAGGTGGAATTGTTAGCAATTCTTCATGATCAACATCAATTATTTTTTATTGCCTTTGATTACTTATAGATAGTCATAACTCACCCAAATAGATCCCAAAACTTTGTTACAAGGTGGTCAGAATCCTTAGAAGATAAATAATGATCAAGAGATTTTATAGTGCATACATTACATTGTTACATTGAAGCTTTAAATCTTTGAAACAACTCTATGGAAATTAGAGCACATCCCCAAATCATAACATCATCCTAATACAATTCAAACATTAGTGGTGTATTCTATTTTAGAATAATTTCATTATTTATCTTGTTCTTCATGATAATACCATTAATTTACTCCTAGACCCTCCTAATTATATTTAGAATTTATTTTCTCAATCCATAATCTAACTTCTTAATTTTCTCAAGAAATTTACTGGAATTGACATCGATCATACTCATTAACATTGATCTTGCTAAAATTGATATCAATTATATGAATCATCATCGACCCATATCAAAACTCTCAAGTTGTAGAATCTAAACCCATTTCCATGTATTTTTTCTTCACCTTGGTCTATTCTGATCATTATATTTTATTCCAAACATTGACCCTACATTTTGATGACTATTCAAAGAATACCTCATGAGATAATTAGTATTTTTTATATACCAAACATTCCCCAACCTCTCTTCACAAATATAAGTGATATTGTGCATGAGTTGAGTCTCTATGCTATTACATTCACTCTAAATATTGATGACATTTCAATATAGCTAGAAATAATCTAGGAAGATATTGACATCACACAATATTATTGGATCGATTAATTTGATTACATCAATGCAATAGAGGAAGAATAAATTTTTTCTTTATCTTATGTTATATAACTATCAAAAAAAACATATAATTCACATTATCCTTTGTTATCAACTTAATTATTAAACAAGTGGATCAACATCTATTAAAGCAAGCTAACCACTTCTTGGAACTGGTATTTTACCAAGCAATCCTCCTTATTTTATTAATCTATCTTGTCTAGTTTTTTATTTATGTGCATATAATCCTTCTTAGTAAAAAATGAGATCTCACAAAAGGTTGGTCAATGGTGCACATTTGATCCTATAGGTACACCTCATTTTGATTAAAACCAACTTTTATCTCATTTTCTTGTTAGTTTATATTATAAAAGGAAAATTAAATAAACATTATAGCACACCCGATGGGCCCCTATTGGGCCTCCTAGTCATTAATTTTCACATTAAGTTTTATTTGATTTCATTTTTAGTAAAGTGTTCATTATTATTTTCATCAAAAAAGAGAAAAATTGATCTAGCTTTATTTTAGGATTTAAAAAGGATTACATTCATCTAATTGATTACTTTCTTAGATTATTCACATATCATAATTAGGAGAATTAATTTATCATTGTTGTCATACTTATTTTTCACACTAAACCAAACCCAAAAACTATCAAAGATGCAACAAAATAATCCTACCCAAGTAGACCTATTTAGATTTCATCATTAAGGGGAAAATCGACTTGGTGTTTTGACCAAGTATAATTTTTTTTGATAGTATCTTGGCTAGTTACCTACCACCTTTATCATTATAGGGTCAATAAGTGAGGGAATAAGCCACAATATCAATACACATACCATCACTAACATAGATCTAGGACTCACATACCTTTGGGTATATTGAGGATACCATTCTTAAACAAAACTAAAACTAACCTTAGCAAACAACTTCCTAGGTCTTGAGTTAATCCCAAATCCCCATCATTTTCTAAAGCATAAATTTTAAAATAGAAAAAAATAGAAAAAAAATTAGGTAAAATTGATTAGATTGTGTGATTTATCTTCACTAAAGAGAGAAAAAAATATTTTTATTTTATTTTTCATTTATTTTTAATTTTGTTATCACTAAATGGTTTTAACTAAGTAATAATAATAGAAGAAAACAAATTCACAAACACCATATTCATCCATGAAACATTCACCAAGTCCTCCTACCTTTCATAAATCCTTTGGGGGAGCGTATTCCTCAATATTATCCATAGGGAGGACCAAATTTTTCCAACATGCTAGATAATAATCCATGCACCCTTAGTTATTTTCTTAATATGCAATCCATAAATATTAATATTTATCTTCATGCCCAAACCTCTCAATTCATTTATGGTATTCCACCATAAGGATCTGAAGAACATTCAATATCCATGGTTTCCTCTTCAGTTCATCAATCACCACTAGTAACTTTTGATTCCAATATAGGTTTCATTCCACCCCCTAGTACTAATGTGACAAAACCCATAGTTAATCAACAACTAGTAGTAATCGCTAATCCATCTACAACTATTATCCAAACCCAAAATGCCACTATACCCTAACTCACATCCACCCAAATACCTTCCTCCTCACTTAAGAATTTAGTTGTATCAATCCCTTCTACTCTCCTATATATTCAAACACACATGATCACAAATCCAACTCAAAATTTATAAAATATTCCATTATGTCAACCTTTCCAACTACAAATTTTTCCACCACCAACCACCTAAGACCTCACTCCATCACAACCATTAACATGTACCTATTTTAATCCACATTAATAACAAAACCTATCCCCTCTATTCCCATATTATATTGTTGTATCTCAACCAATAATTACCGCCTTAGTTGTTTATCCTATTTTAGAACCATTTCTCACTTTGTATCCCCTTCATCATCATTTACAACTGAATACATTAGGTAAGCCTCAATATAATACCCATCCTGACCTCATGCACACTCTTATGGATAGGTTGGTGAACCTCAAATCTTATCCCTCTGAGAAGAAGAATATGTTATCATATGAAAAAAAAATTGTAATAAACCTATCAATATAATTATCCTTATTAATCCATATCCTTCCTAATGGGAACTTCCCAAGTTCACAAAATTTAAAAATAAGGAGGACCCTCATCAACACATAAGGGCATTTAGACATTTTTCAACCTTATATCCCATGATGATGATCTCCTCATGAGAATATTTCCCATGTCACTAGTTGGGTCCACTTTTGATTGGTACAATTACATTCTACAATAGTCTCTATTCTCTTTTGGCTAGCTAGTTCAAATATTTTTAGAAGGAATTCCAATCAATATCACAAGAAGGGTAGCCATCACTAATTTGTATGCCATTAGATAGTTTTAATATGAATCAATTTCTAACTTAATTACAAGATGGAGAGGAATTATAAACCAATTATCTTTCTCCATCCTTTAAATAAATTTAATCAAACTTTTCATAGGTCATGCACCAAACACATATCATCCATGATTCAGGTCCAATATTTTAATAACTTTGATGGAGATTTTACCAAGGCCCATAAATTATAAATATGAGCCCTATAATAAGGAAATTTTAAGTTACAAAATGAAAAAATTAAACTTTATCCTTCCAAAGGGTCTAATAGTTCTAAACCAAAAGGCATCACAAACATTGTTGTCCTAAAATTAGATCCCCTATCAATGAGAAACCAAGTTTTTCTACCTCCTAGACACAACCACATAAAAACTTAACACAATTTCCACCCATGCAATACATGCCCTTGGGATAATCTTACGCTCCCATTTTAGATAAACTATTGAAAGCATTAGTTATTGAGATCCCTCTATTTAGGCTCATTGATGAGACTCTTTATAAAAATAATTGGTATAAAGAGAATGAATTTTTCACCTACCATCTCATACCTAGTCATGAGATCAATAGATGTTATTTCAAGATTTTGGGCTAGAACCTTATCAATGGAAAGGAACTACAATTAGATGATCTAAATGGTCCTTCAAACCAATTACTTGATATATTTAAACAATCATTCTAAAATCATCCATCTTCATCCAATTCTATATTAAAAAACACAAGAAACACCCAAGATTAGGAAGCCCATGTAATAAATACCATTCATGATCAACTTCTACCTAAAGAAGTTTGTAGCATACTTGAATCCTCTTCTAAATTAATAAAAATTATGGATCTCCTTAGAGGAGATATTTTATAAAAACCCATGTTGTTCAAACATATTTATACCATCTATTTTGACCTCCCTAATCTCATTACATGGGATGTTCCATAGGAGGTGTCATCAAAACATGCTCAGGACCACTTATGAACAATAGAAGGTAAAAGGGTTACTCTAACCACATGGGACAAATTCCTTGGTATACTGAAGGATAAAACCCTAAAACACACACCTATAATACTTTAAGTCTCTTAGACATAAAAAAAATGAAAAACCTCATAAAGACACCCCTATGACTTCTAATCATGATAAAAAAAGGGAAGATGACTATGTGATAGATTCAAAGTAAGCCATCCATGTTAGGGCCTCATCTTTCTTCTAAGATAAATATCATAATTATAGAACCATCTATCAAGGGACCTAATATAGCTCAAAAATATCCACCCATGTTACTAAAACCAATACCCCATATCAATCCCTTAGATTTTTACTACCCCCTAAACTTATCTAAGATATTTCTACCACCCATTAAGACCACTCATACAAACAGCATGAAAAATGAAGGTGTGAAGGTAAGCATGTTCTAAAAATTGATAACCCAAAAACTAACAAAATCCCATCAAGACCTAATATGATGATCATATTCTATCATCCTTGATTAACTTCTTAAAACTTCCCTGATCATGTTACCACCCAACAAATATTTTAACCTTCATGTCCAAAAGCTGGCATGGTACAAGGGAAATAAGATATGTGACTACCATAGGATACCATGACATGATACCAAGAACTACAATGCTCTCAAATCCATGATCTAGATCTCTTGGAGGAAGATGACCCATTAATTGAACAACCTTGTCCTAATCATATTTTTAACCAATACACTAAAACCACAACCATGTTTGAGACTAACGTGGTATATGCCTTAAATACTTTACAAGCAAAATCAAAACAAGCATCAAAAGGCATGGTTAATATCCTTAAGTCCAACCTGACCAAGTCTTTTCCAATAGCTCTACAAGTCCTCTAAATATGAGTAACATTATAACTTTAACAAACCAAACATTATTACAAATTAACATAATAAACATAGGCACATGGTCTTAAGTATAAGGCTCAAAAAACCAAAATCCAAATAATATCAAAATTTCAATTACAAAGACCACTGCCTCTAATACATAGACCTCTAAACCATCCATTTCAAAACCAAAAACCATTTTAGGGATAAATTTAGATAATAATACCTTAGAATTTATATACATATTTATTCTAAAATAGCTCCACCAACTAATCATAAATATGTCCTTATATGACCTTATCTAAAATTACACACAATACCATCAAGGTATGATAGAGGCACTACAAACCATCTAAGTACAACAAAATGAACCTCAAACTTTATTATATTTTATAGGATTATTAAAAACATACTCATCCATTACCTTTCATGACTTTGAAGTATCCTCACTATAGTTTGAAGACTAGGACTCACCATTATTTATCACTTCCCAAGTTAATCAAACAATACTCAAAAGGGTCATGATTGACAAAGGGGCCAACATAAAAATTATCTCATCACACACTTTAAAACTAATCTAGTTACCATAATTTAGCATAGACCAATCCCTAACTATTCTATGAGCTTTTCATGATAGGATATCTCCTATGTTAAGAACTATTATCCTCCCTATATAAGCTAGTACATGTATCACATGTATCCTACTTGAGTTATTTTATGTTTTAGAAAGGGAATTTCAATATAAAATTGTATTAGGGCATCCTTATATCTATGTTATATATTATGTCCCCTCCACCCTACATTGATACCTCAAATATGAGTACAAAGACAAAATCCACATTGTCCTAGTATATCCTCATCCATTTAAAAACATGAAATTTAACTTATCAACCTAATGATGTCTTAATCCCTCTAAAATAATCAACCCCATCATCATCAAGTGAGTCATCATCTAGTGAATTAATGCCCTCATTATAAATTCCTAATAACTCCCTTGACTCCATGATTTAACATTTCTCATGATGGGAATATCAACTATTGACACTTAACACCTTACCTACTCTTCAAGAATATGGGTAACCTAAAAAATAGACCCTATATTATCCTAACCTTAGAGAGGTTATCCCCTTTGGTCCTCCTCACATTATTACCCATTTAATATATGGAGGGATAGATCAATCTACTTTATATCATGAAAACACATATCGTACAAAACTATTTTCCTCAAGTTTCTCTTTCCTTGCTAAGTTGCAATTTACACAAACCTATTTACAATGATGTGCTTAGAGGGGATTCAGCATATGACAATATGAAAAAGGATTGAATGAGGTCATAGCTAATTATCTTATAAAACTAAATGAAAAAAATGATCTAGGTTTCAAAAAACCCCTTCAATAATCTCATAATCCACATCTCCATACTAACACCTCTTTATCACTACCCAACACTACTTCAGATATCCATGAAGACCCATCACCATCATCATCTAAATCCCCTTCAAAAAATAATGACATCATATCCATCCCATCTAACATTTTTTGATCAATAATGTCAGCCTAAGAGCCCTCATGTGCCAACATAATAATGAAACTAAATCTATTCTCCTAACTATCCCTGACATGATAGAACAATACTCTCCATCAATGTTAATTCTTCAATGTCAAGATGATGACTGTATCTTAACATATTTATGGTAGGATATATGTTCTTACAAAACTTCCTTCCATATTAAACTCTTAGTTTCCTAAATATAGTCATCATTGATATTAATATTGGGATGCAAGAAACCTTGAAAATTATCAAAGTTAGTCAAGTCTTAGATTCCAAATAACATGAAGATTTCACTACATTCTTAGTTGACCATAACAAAGATTTTTCCTAGTATTATAAGGTAATTTCAAGAATCAACCCCTCTATATTTGTCTATAACATTATCACCATCCTTGAAACTAAACCAGTAAAATAAAAACTTGAAAAAATGCACCTGCATGTGGCACTTCTAGTCAAGGAGAAACTATAACATAATCTATTAGTCAATTTCATCCAAACCTATTGATTACCCTCAATGTTTGTCTAATATTTTTGCTATCACAAAACCATCCATAGGGTTACACCTTTTTACTAATTTTCATGACCTAAATCTAGTTTGTGTTAAATATGATTTCCCTCTACCTATTATTGATTAGGTTGTAGACCTCAATCCTACCACGAGATGTTATCTCTCATGGATGGATTATATGGGTATAATCAAATACTTATTTCCCTTGAAGACAAGTACACAAATTAATTTGTTACCCCATGACAAACTTTCAATTATAGGGTCATGCCTTTTGGTTTAAAGAATGTGGGAGAAACTTAAGAACATGCCATTACCTATATATTTCATGACCTAACTCACAAGATCATTGAAGATTATGTGGAATATTTCCTTGGTAAATCCAAACTCTAGAAGGACCATCTATCTATTCTCAAGATAATTTTTTTCATTTAACCAAATACCATGTCCATCTCAATCCGCACTAGTGTGTTTTTGGGGTCTTGTTAGACAAGCTCTTAGGTTTCATTATATCCATTTGGGGAATCAAATTTTATCTAACTAAAATTAAGGGCATTTTAGAAATTCCACCCCTATATAATATTAAAAATCTTTGTAGTCTACAATGGAAATTATAGTCTATCTAACACTTTATTTCATAATTATTAGACTGATGTCATCTATTCCATGACTTTCTTAAGAAATAAAATTAGTTACAATGGGATGAAAATTATCAAAAAGCTTTTGATACTCTTAAGAACTATTCTCTTTCTCCCCTTGTCCTTGTTCTTCCTAATGAGGGACATCCATTTTACTTATACATCTCAGCTATAGATCATTCCCTAGGCACCATGCTTATCCATTGAGATGAGAAACATAGATAAAAAGAGGTTTATTACATAATTCTCATCCTCATTTATTATGAGACTCATTACATGCATATGGAAAAACTATGTCTCACCTTGGCCTTTATAACAACTAAGCTCTATCATTATTTACTTAATCATAAAACATATGTAATTACCAACACCAACACTCTTAATTACTTTTTATCAACATAGATAAAAAAATTCTCGAAGGATGACATATTGATTTGAAAATCCTTCATCCCTGGACTAACATTGGAATGATCTAAGGTGTAAGACACCTGAACTCAAACTAGGCCTCTAGTTTTGATGAGGCTATCTCTTCTGATGTATCACTTTGATCACCGATACTAAAACCTATTATGATTTTTGGGATGAAAAGGGTAAGAGGGATAATAAAAGTTAAATATTATTTTATTATTTGTGATACACCTATATTAATGTCTCATCCACTCTACTTGAACTCACAAACCACTAATAAGATAAAACAATGACTAAAGCTACAAATCTAAAGTCTCTTATGCATCAATATTTCATATAGAGGTTTCATAAATTGACCAAAATATGAGGGAAATTATGGAATAGGCCTGATTTAAGGCACTATCAAATCAACATATATACACTATTAGCTTTAATCAATCAACATCAAATGTTGAATATGACCCTCATAATATGACAAACTAACAACTAGGTGAGATCAAGACCTATCAAGGGAGAAAAGTCTACACATGTGAAAATAAAACTAATATTACACACTATACCAACATATATTAATCTTGAAACAATCATTTTATTTCTCTCAAAAGGTTACAAACCTCAATCTTGGCAAAGTCTAGTCATGCCTAAGAGAGGGATCTTGCTAAATTGGCTTCAAAGCTTGAATATAAAGAAAAATAGAATTAACCATATCCAATGTGGTGTAGAGGGAAGAAGATGAGGTGAAATTCATCTTAACTCAAGTTAAATTTTATTTCAAATTGATAAAATTTATCTTCAATATATCTCTTTAATGTCCTTATCTTGCATGAAACTTCTTTCGGCATTAAAAAGGAGTGGTGGGCCCTTTGAATTATTTTGGATCCTTTTTAATTATCTATATGACATATTTTTGTGGATAAATCCACTTTAAACTGATTTTAAGACATGTAAAAGTGATTAAATGCCTTATTTTTCATGAAAATCAAGGAATATGCATGATAATTAGTCAACTAGTCAACTAGAGTAATGGCACTTCAAGACTAGTTAACTGCCTCTAGCCCCTCCTTGCATGGAATGTCTCTTGAATATTATAAATTTAATGATATATCCATTTTAATATAAGATATGAAGTGTGACAACTCAAGAATAACTCTTGGATAGCCTTCCAATGCTAATTTCAACTATGATTCTTTGACCAAATAGGTCTATTAGGCCAATTAGGCCTAGTAACCTACCTATTAAACTTGAACACCATTATAACCTTTAAAAAACCATGAAACCTAAAAAAAAATAATTTAGACTTGTAAAACTTCCTCCCACCATGAATTATGTGTTCTTTATGAAGAATCTCTTGCCACTCAGTCACCATGGTTGACTAGGTCAATTCTGCCTCATTTTCCTATAGAGTGGCTATTTTAAGGAGATTTTACAAGAACTTATAGGAATATTTATAACCAAATACTGATCTGGGGATGGATATCAAGTCTCAAGATTCAACATCCATAAATTATATTTCATGTAAACTGCCTTGTACCTCATTTGTCATGCTTTTTTCTCTAAAAAACTTGATTTTTGATCTGATCCATATATTTCTGTACAAAAAATTAGAATTTTTGGAATCATCTTTGAGTGTGATTAATTTTTTAATAGGTTTTATATTTATCCATGAGGTTTTAATGGCAATAAAATCAACTTTTCCCAAAATTGGTCATTATGAGGGTTTGAGAGGGTTTTAGAGCTAAATCTTCTTAATGATGATTCATGAAGCACAAAAATCTAAAAATAAACTTATTTATATTAATTTTTATTAAAAAAACCCTAAAAATCCATAAAAATATTGGGTTCCCATGCAAAAGGTATGAAAAGATATCACATGAAGGAAATTTGCCTATAGGGTTTTACTTACATTCTAGACTACTTAGTCTCTTAACACTTGTTCATTAATCAAAAAACATAAAAAAAAACCTCAAACTTTAATTAATTATAATTTAATATGGGTATTAAATTCAATATAAGATCATTTATCCAAACTCTTCACGTGGTGAAAGATACGAGCATTTGATCAGGTGGCTTGAATGGGTGTTTGGAACTACAAAATTTAAATTTCTCCTCTTGGATGATTCTAAATCCTAAATTGTTTATCCATGATTTAAAAAATCATCATGATACCTATACCATGTCATCAAATAATTCTAAAAGTCTCATATTGTTTGATAAGTCCAAAATTGCCTTTTGGCCTATAAGCTTATTTGCTTATTTTAGCCCTTAGGGGCATGGTTTTCATATAAATTGGAGTGTTAACATTATTAAAAGGTTTAATAAAGATTAAATAACACCATTTAATTATTATTAAATACTTTATTTAAATTTAACCCTTTAACACACCTTAAACTCCTCATTACATTTGCCTATACCAAAAGTGACTGTCAAAAGACATGCTAGTTATTGTGCTAAAATAATAAGGTTATACACTAGTCATTTGACCTTATAAATATAATTTATTATTATAAAAACTTATAAGTACCACTTTCACCAAGTTTAAATCCTAGATCATGTATATCTTATTCTATAGGTGGATTTTCTTAACATCTAGTAGTAGGTTGCATGCCATCTTAGTCTTAGGACTGAGTCTTCCTCATTTTCATCTTGGATTAAGCCTAATAATGATGAATATTATTTTAAAACATCATGATAATACCCCTTTAAATTATTTCATACTCTAATAATATCTCTTTAACTTTCATGTCTCCTCTTTGAGTCCCTATCTCCTGAGAACTCTCAACGTGATTGTGTTACTATCACTATTGTAAGTGATATTGATGAGACTTGAACATGTTTAGTGATAATTCCATATTTAATTAGTGTTTATATAATATTTAGACTAATTTATATCTTTATACACATCTCCTTCATATCAACTTGACTCTTAAACAAGCTTTTAGGACTTTATACTATTAAAAATCCATACAATAGTTGTGTACTATCACTTTCATGAGTTAGCATTGTCCTAGATATTGACCAATGTATTGGATATGAAATTTTTTAACTTGAAATAACTTGAAAACATTATAATCCACTTGGACTTGAATGATATTGAATGGCACTTGGTTCCTCTATTGACACTTAACTTTGTAAGAAGATGCCATGTATGGCTGCAATATGTCTTTTAAGTTGACTTTGATTGAGTGATTAGGTTCCTTTATATCCCATCATTATGTTTGGATTCTATATTCATAATTTATTAACTTAATTACCCTTTCATGATCAAAAGACTTCTATGCACCAATGTGTTCTCATCTTCCTTCATGCTTGAAAGCCTAACTATATGCTCTTATGGCTATAGGTGGTGGTTTTTACGTGAACTTGAATATGGTACTAAGTTTTTAGAACTCTATTTAAAATGATCTCTAATTATTTTATATCATTGGTTCTCTTGAAACATCCTTTTGATCATCAAACCTATTTCTTGCATTATATTATCAATTTGAGTGAACTAGCTAGGTCTACTTTGGTAAGACTATATGTGTACATTTCAAGGTGTATGACTATATTAGATTTCACCTCTTTCATGATCTCTTAGTCTCATTCCATCATGGACTACTCTTTTCCCATTTCATGATCAATAAAATAACTATAACACTATATTCTTATTGACACTATATTCTTATGGATTACTCTTAGGTGGCTATAGGTCTAGCTTGATAGTTACTTTGACTATATGCTTGGGTGTTTGGAGTTGATTAAATTTTATCCTTTAGATGATTTCACTAGATTTGTTCCAATGAATCATTATAATCATGAAGCCATAGAAGATGAAGAATCCCTACCCTCATGCTCTTATAGGTTGGATATACACCATTTTTTTGACTGCAGGTGCCTTCTTAGACTACTATAGGTGGTTATAGGTGAGTTTCTTAGGGTGAAAATGAATGTACAACTAGGTGGGTCCCTTAATAACTCATTTAACTTAAACCCTTGACCTCATTTACATGATGTTTATGAAACATCTTCTTGATGACAAACCTCTTTTTATTTTACCCTAAACTTGATTGTGTTTCATCTTTACAAGCTTTTACAGATTGAGTAAAAGTCTATACTTTGAAAAAGACAAAAATAAATGATATAAACATCTCTTTCTTTCATTAGTGGTCTTCTTACGTTTTAAAACCTATCTTAAAGCTTCAAACCCTCCCTCAAAGGTCTAAGCTTAGTTTTTATTCACCTCCTTTATCATTGTCTATGTGTTGATTACAATTTTTATATATTATATAGGGATTGAATGTGGCTTGGAGTGTTTGAAAACATGATAATATGCCCTTGAGTTTATCCTTGTATGATTATTTCTCTAATAACTTAATAATCCTCCTTGAAATGTCTTAGAATATTGAAAACCTCCTTAAGCACTGCTATCCTAGCTTTACTATAGCATGCTCACTGAAGTTGGCTATAGGTCACATTGATTACTATAAGAGGATAATCCAAAACTAAATTTTTATTTTCTTTGAATTATGAGTTTTATATAAATCCTATGACCTTCATTTCAAGAATACTATCTCTTCATTACACCATACCCTTTCAAGAACACTAACCCTTCATATGATACTTGATTATACCCATGTGTATGGACTAAGTAATAGTCCCAAATTTAAGAAAAAATAAAGTGAAGTCCATGATCCTTTGTTTCTTTCAATAATATTCTTCATAGGTCTCATTATTTCCTTGAAGTCTTATATCCATTAGGCCTGGTCAATAACCTAATTCATTATCTTGACTGCACCCTAGATCTTAAGGTTAGATGTAAGTTGTCTATAGGGACTAGATATAGGTGCATTTATTACTCTTAAGCTACATTTTAAGGCTTAACACATCTTTAATTAACTACATATGCAAACTAAATAGTCTTCATACTTTATAATACTCATGATGGTCAATGAGTCTTATCTTAAACCTAAAAGAGTTTTCAAACTTGTTAAGTAGGCTTTTGTGAGATGGGGCAGGTTTATTGATGGTTACATGATGTCATATTGTATGGAGGGAGAGTGATTTCAGACTTGGAGAGGTCCTCTAACATTATTATGGTCCTTTATCCTTTATAATCTTGATTATATCTTTATATATAGACCATTTATGAATTGATGTTATTCCAATATTGATGTTCTTAGGAAACCATGACTATACTGATCTCGTTATTGGTTTATATCCATGGATGTAGTTTGATGGTTTGCTTATCGTATTCATCTTTTTCATGCTTGTGGCAACTTCAATCAACCCTTGGCTCTCTCTATTAATGAAACATGGAATGGATATGGGTGAAATTGTGGTG
Organism: Torreya grandis; assembly: GCA_037957365.1. Lineage (NCBI taxonomy): Eukaryota > Viridiplantae > Streptophyta > Pinopsida > Cupressales > Taxaceae > Torreya > Torreya grandis. The sequence goes on from JARHVA010007855.1 coordinate 188,884, forward strand.
GGGATGAAAGATGATGAAAATACATTAAAGGAGGGTGGGAAAATCACAAAACATAGTTAGAAGGCAATGATAAGACAATGATATGGGGGTGAGTGAGATGGAGGTGGAAATAAGTACTTGTGAGCATGACAAAGCCAAGATGAGGAGTTATAAGAAAATATGGAAACATAATCCCAATACCATATCAATTTAGATGCCATTAGAGGAAGATAAGGAGGTGAAAATGAAACATAGGTTTCTAAAAAAACCTAAAAATATGCAAAATTTCCTTAAAGTATGCTAAACTGGCCTTTTGAGACACTTTGAGAGCACAAATATGGGCTAAGACATGATTTTTTTGATAAATTATTTAGGAAAATTATATGCAAACATGAAAACATGAAGGGAATTAATGCCATGGTTCAAAATAAAAAATCTTGAAAACTTTCACTCTCTTCAAAATCATATAATTTCTCTTCAAAGGCATGTCAAACTATAGATTACACTGCTTGTATTTGATATCATTGTTTTACCTTGAAATGGGTGATGAAATAATAAAGGAGGCCAAGTAAGGGTGGATTAGGTCTCCAAGAATCTATGAAAACTTGAATTTTCTTGAAATACTACCCTGGTGAGGAGAACTTGAAGAAAATTAGTTGCCTTCATAGATTCAGGACTACAAAAATTATCTTGACTTAAAATGGATTATTCATGAGGGATAATTGACAAATTATAGATCCAGTTTTTCTATCAATAATCCCTCTAAGTCTACTTTCTTTGCCCAAAATTTTAGACTTGTACCTACACTCTCTAATCTATACCAACAACAAACTTGAAGGTAGGTATCTTTGTGCAATATTTCCAATTACTTGGAGATGATTGGTTTTGGGCTTATATGTATTCTAATTTCAATGAAAATATTCTATAATCCTTTTCATTTCTTTGTCTTGATATTTCATTCCTCAAGTGTATGTAATTCCATATGGATCCATACTTCTCTTTGCAAAATGAAGGAAATAAGATTCTTTTTAGCCTTTTAAAGACAAGTTAAGCTTCCACCACCACAATTGGAAGATAGTTAAAGCACTATGAGTCATTTATCATGTAATTCACAAATTTTTAACCTTTTTGATTCTTTAGGAAGCTAAAATTGGCATGTGGGAGTCAGAAAAGGCCCTTTTTGACTTAAAAACATATTAAAACATCCTTTTATAGTATGAAACCTTGGACCAAAGTAAAAGTTGTGTATTTTAACATATTTAAAGGCACTTTGGGATAAGTAATGAATTTTTTATTCCAAGTTTTTACATTTAAATACCAAAAATTACTCTTTAAAGCCAAAATACACTTATTTGACTAGCTTACAGAAGCTATTGATAGGATACTAGAAAGTTTTAGATTATAGATGTTGGTATTAGGCCCTGATAGGATAAATTGCCAAAATTTATAGAAAATATCAAGCATGACCAGCCTTCTAGTTAAGAAAATGTAGAATCTCTAGATTATATCAGATCTAGACTATATATGAAAATTGGAAAAACTTGTAGACACTGGCACAAATAAATAAATAGACACAAGCACAAACTAGAAATAACAACTGACTATTGAAATAGAATAACAACTAAAAAAGCATGTATTTTTTTACTTATAGGAATCAAAATATGACTATGTACAAAGGAGTGTCTCTCTTAATAACAATACTTGAGGAATATCCCATTTATAGGAATATGAAGTTCCTCTCCACTTAATTTAGATAGTTAAAAATCATTAATTTAGTTACAATCAAAATGCATGGTATTTATTTTAGCCTGAAGTGTCTCCTCTTTGATGAATTTAAGCCCATAGGACACTCTCCTAATTAGAGTAATCTAGCAATGTCATCCATATGGAAGGATGAGTAGTTTCAACTTCATGCTGAGTGTCCAAAAGTGTCAAAATCACTTCTTTTTCATCTTTCACATATTCTAAAAGATGTTCACATAATCCTTTAACTTGTACCAAATTGTGACCTTCAATTCAATGTCATATTCTATGAACTTAGTGACCCATTAGTCTCTTTTTTCACTTAAGTCTCTATTATGGATGAAATATTTCACACTAGGATGAGCTACCATTAGAAAAATATTATTATTTGAAACTGGATGTCTAAATTTTTTCAAACCTATTATAATAGAAAGTATGTGATTTAAAAAAAAATAATACCTCTCTTCATATTCCTCTAAATATTGATTGAAAAAAGAAATGGTCTACTCTAAACCTTCACTATTATATTGCATAAGCATGGCTAAGATTATTATACTTGTAGAAAAAGCATACACAAATAAATCCTTATTGAAATCAAGATTGAGATAATTAGGATCTTGGATAATGACCTCCTTTATGGCCTCAAATATTATCTTACCCTCTTTACTCCAAGTAAATTCTTGATGTTTCTTTACATTTGAGTGAGTGGCCTTACTAGTTCTACAAAACTAGGAATTAATCTTATGATGAAATTGATCTTTCCCAAGAATCTCTACAATCCTTTATTATGTTTAGGCAATGATAGAGTAAGTATTTATTCTATTCTCTTTGGATCAATGGAAAGTCTAACTTTGGACATAACATGCCCATGATGTCTTCCCTTATGCACTACAAAAATGTACTTCTTTGGATTCAAGGAAATTCCAAATTGTCTACATCTATAAAAAAAACCATTCTCAAGTGTGTTAGATGATCATTAGGCTCACTTAAAAATATAATAATGTCATCAAGATAAAATAAAACTATTTCACTCAAAAGACCATGAAAATTAACATCCATTTCCCTTTGAAAAGTGGCTCTAACATTGGAGGGTCCAAAGGACATCTTATATGCATAAGTACCCCATATGGTGGTGAAAGCTATTTTTTATTGTTCTTTATCTTTCACTAATATCTGGTTTTAACCTAAGTACCCATATATTAAAGAGAACCTCCATGATCTTGATACTCTCTTCAAAATTTGATCTATGGAGGGAAGAGGATAGTGATCTTTTAGTGACACTCTATTCAGATATTTGAAATCTACACATATTCTTATCTCTCCATATTTATTTATCATAAGTACAATGTTTTCTACCCATGTTGAATGCTTGATAGGGAAAATTATATTTGATTTGATCAACTTTGTAAACTCCTTTATCATGAGGATTTCAACCTTGGGGTTGATTTTCCTTTGCTTCTATCTTAATGGTTTTGCATCATGTTCAAGCTCAATTGTATGTTATGCTAACCTAGTATAAAAAAATTTCAAATAATTTTATTCAAAAGTAAATACATCTATGAACTCCTTACATGATGAAATGAAATATCTTCTTTTAGTATTAGTGTTAACTTTCCTAACTTAAGTTGCTTACCTTTAGCTATGACAATTTGCTCATAATGTTATTTCTTGGAGGATATGATTACCTTGTCCTTTATTAGATGATCATATTCATTAAAAATTCTTTCTAAAGTCACCAAACCTTTAGGAATCTTTTCTGATCTTAACTATAGAATCTGATTTTCATATTGATCCTACAATTTATCATGATTCTTTGGATAGAATTCTACCTCATTCTATAAGAAATAAGCTATTTGGTTATCAAAGTCAAAAAATTTCCAATTTAAATAATTATTTAGAACTAAATTCATACATATAACCTTTATTTGGGTCTTATTTTTAGTGTCCTTTAGCTGATCCATAATGTCATATTGTTTTCCTATGGTAGCAAGTCTATCTACATGCTCATTGGCTCCTCTAGGAATGGATATCAAATGCTTGGAAATATTCATTGAAGTAAAAAAAATATGTTTATATACCTATAGAATAGAATTATTTTCTACAATTAAACCTCTTTCAATGAACTACCAACTCACTATCACCTTTCACTTGACTTAATACCCCTCTTTCTGCCCCACTGAATGCCATGAATAAGAGCTTCAAACTCTATGGTATTTTATATAAAACTGAACTAAAATCTAACATAAGAATAATAAATTTTATTTTAAGGTGAAACAAACATTACACCAGCCCCAATAATATTATTTCATCTAGATCCATCAAAGGACATATTTCAGATTTCATATTTTTACCCTTTGAGTAGATGCCTGAGATTTCCTCATCCAAGTGGCACAATGGAAACACCTATAGGCTTATGGGTAGCCTAAGGATGAGGTGAATCTATAGATAGGGATAGCTCCCTTGATATACCACTTTGGAACACAACTACACCTAAAATTTGGGGGGGCGGGGTGGGGGGGGGGAAGGGAGAGAGATAACTGTCATCTAAAACCTTATGGGAATGAGCCATCATGATTTGTAGTCCAAAAAACTCTTCTTTCATGCACCCTACACACTTGTTCTTAAATTTGGATTTATTTTATCATGAAAATATATGGGATGGAGTTTATGAAAATTTTTAAGACCCTCCATGGCCTTATAATCATCAATCACACCTTAAAATCACTTACACATAGAGTTTTCACACTTCTCACTAGCTTGTCTAGCATGCCAGTTTTGATAGGTTGAGATGAGAGATATTTTTTTCACTCTTATAATTTTTATAAAATAATTAAATTTACATATGGAGTTATTAAAATTACTAATATTCCCCCAAACTTGGTTTCATCCTCAAAATCCTTTTAAAACCTACAAAACACACAAAATGGTCAAAAATACCCTATTTTACACCCTATCCATACAATTAAATATAACCCAATAGGATGGTGTGGATCCTGAGAGAGTCCTATACAATTTTAAATCATCATCTTGAGCAAAATATTCCATTATATTATCTTTTGAACTCCATCTTCTCAAACTGGTCACTAGCAAGGGTTTTTGAGGGTTTAGGCCTATTTCGCCTTCCTAATGTTTGTTCATAAATATGGGACATTTAATATTACAAAAAAGTAAACTATAACATAATTTAAGACATTAATAAACTTCCCAAAACTCGTTATACCCCCATGCATAATCTCCATAAAGATGTGAGCATCCAAAACTAGCCTATCGAGCTCTTCCTTCCATTTCTTGCATGCTTAAGTTGGTTTATGAGCCAAAAGTGACATTTTAATAGTTTAATTTACATCTTAAAAAATTTAAAACATATTATATTACCTCATAAACATGTTCCAATGGGTTTTAATGCATGTCTCATGATGAAATTAGAAGTGATTCCTCATTTGGCTTCTAGGCCTAGTCATGCTTAGTAAGCCTATCTATAAGTTTAAGCCAAAAATGAAAATTTTTATGGATTAAATACATTTAAATACATATTAAAAATATATTATTTCCCTCATAAACATGTATATGTCCATTGGAATTTGCTTCTAGAGCTAGAAGTGGCATTGGCCTCTCATTTGGAAACTAGAATTCACCATGTTCAATAAGCTTGTCTGCAAGCTTAACCACCTAAGCCATATTTATGTGTTAAACAATTATATGAGGTGTTATTAATGTTTTTTTATATTTAATCCATCCTCATAAACCTTATTTAAAATTTCAACCACCACCTGGTTCATCCTTTCATCTCTATTTCCAAAACTACTAGGGTTTGCACCTAAGGGGAATTACCCTCTTTCTGAGACAAAATAGAGGGTACTTGCACTATTATTTCATTAAAATTAAACATTTTATAATATTATTTAAGTTTAAATATTATATCCACAAAATTTTATCCCTTTTTCTTAAGCTTAGGCCCTCCAACTTCAACAAAACCTCAAGATAGGCTTGTTAGAGGTAGACTATGTGTAGAAAAGGCATATGAATTGTATGTTGTCCAATTTGGAGTTATCATACCCATATTTCATGGTATAAATGTAAATTAATATTTTAATAATAATTATTAACATTTTTCATAACCAATAATTACCCTAAACTATCACTTTCTTCCTCATGGACCTTCCAAATGGTAGGGATTCAGTGTAAATGTTGACTATGTTTGCTCCAAACATAATACCTGTATGTTATTTTGAAAGTTTTAGGAATTTAAAATAGTGTAAAATATATAATAATATCTTCAAATATTTATTCCATTTATTCCATTACTTATCTCACACTTTGGAGGTTGAAAAACTTTGAAGACTGGTCAAGACTAGTTGACTGTGTACTTTGCCTCTCTTTCCCAACAGTGAGTCATGTAGGTGTTCCTTACATGAATTAGTCATTGGTAATTTTTTTTATAAATTTATTGAATCTTACTTAACCATTTAACATTTATTTTATCAATTTTAACATTGAGATTAGCCTAAAACATCTTTTTGACATACTGTCTTAGCTAATTGTCAACCTACAGTCACCTACAGGTGACTGTAGGGGACCCTAAGGTGGCTTTTATTCCTAGAACCTATGCTAAAAATTCATTATAAAAATTATAAAATAATTTTAAAACTCTCTTAAACCACTAATATTGGTAACTAAAAGCACCGCTAACTATGGATGGTATAGGCTAATAGTCAGTTGTAGGAGGGTGTTTTCCTATAGGAGGACACCTATGGGTTTTTCATGAGGACCAAACATAACATATTATCCCATTTAGATTATATTTAGGTAATAATTTATATTTTAAACCCTTTTTAAACACTCATACAAGTGGAAAGGTCTAGTTTATAACCTTGGGTGAAAGAGGTCTCTTTGAGGTCTAAGCCCTGTAGACATTAATGCTTGAAAATAATGATTAAATGACAGTTGTGAGGTCTCCAATAGGATATCTCACTAATATTTTTCCCATAAATTTTTTTGGAGTCATTTTAATTTATATATAATTTAATATTAGTGTAATAGTGTGTATCAAAAGTTCTTGTAACCATGTCATATATTTTTCACAAAATTCTCATGGGCTTTTATTTTCACCTTTTGGGGATTATTTCTCTGAAAGCACAATCACCTTATGATCATGGTTTCTCATTCTAACATGTACAAATAATATTTGTTAAGGATGAATCATGATAAAAACCACATGTATTGACATCAATTAAGTTTATATCACTTATTTATATGCTTCAATACAAACTCCTCAACTCTCTAAGGTGTCACCTATAGGTGACCATTATCCTATACATGAAACAAGTGTAGAGTTGTAAACAAAGTGCATATTTTTTAACCCCCATGAGTTCTATCCTTATATTTATATCTTAAAATTTACTCTTTACATATCACATAATTTGAAAACACTATTGAGGACATCATCATGGAATGCATGTATGTGCATCTCAACTGGTATGTAGGTAGCAGTTACAAGTGTGAATAGTATGTATTGAATTTGGATTGAAATGAGTTTTAGACCTATTCCAATCCCTCAAAATTAATTTTCAAAACCTATAAATGGGTTGAAAAATTTGTGATCCTAGTTTCCACATGGTTTTCTTCCTCTAAACACCTATAAGTAATCATGTTCATGGCTACCTAACTGAAAATGTTACATATGACTTTAGTTTCATGAAGAGTTGCCTTAGGAAAAGAGATTTAGAGGTAAATATTATCATTAGGACATGAAATAATGTAAAAAATACATATTCACCCTCCAATGCCACCATCAAAATAAAAAAAATTCTCTAAATTATGAAAAAACTACCTATTGCATAGAAAAATGCACCCTCTTATAACTTAAGATGATTATCATATTAAAAAAACTTGAATAATAAACCAATAATGGAGATAAATAGATAAGGATTGAAATATCATATGGAATAAACATCACCAATTGATTCATATGGAATTTCCAAAAATGGAGCAAAACCTATAGGGTACATGAAACAGGAAGCAAAAAAACATAGTCAACTTCATGAGGATGGTTCATAAATCACAGGCCACCATTCTTCAAACTATTGTAATTAAAATCAAGGTATTTAAGTTTAATTTCACCTCCCCAAGGAATTTGATCTGAAACCTCCCCTACTAGCCATACCAAGTATAAACTTGAAGATTGGTTCTATGTGCCTAGAAGGTTGAAAAAGGAGTAGAATTATTTTGGGCCAAAAATGGCACTTCCAAAGCTCTTAAAACATGGAAATGAGATTTAATAATCTTAAAATATATTATATTATCTTCTCCCATGTGTCACACTTACCCATGGGCCGTACATGTGCCAAACTCACCTTTTTTCTTAAAAAAACTACTCTTTCTTATGAAGCACCTACCACTTTTAGTTACCAATAATTGATTAAGATATTTGAGAAAAAATGGCACATTAAATAACCTTTTAAAACCTTTACACTTCCCAAGGAATTTGTACAACTCATTAAATGTCCCTTTTTAAACTTCAAAATGACTAAAAAGACTAAAATGACTAATGACCAAGGTTAGTATAACATTAAATAACATTAATTAACTTATAAAACTCCTTGTGACATATGTATTAGACCCTTAGAACACCTAAAAATCAAATTTTTACCTATAGGGGTCCTGATTTGACCTAAAAGTTAAATTTGGTCAACAAATTGGTGACTCATATGGGTAGTATGCCTGCTATACTAACTAGACCATTAGCCTTATTAGTCCATTGTGATTGGGGAGTCATTTTAAATCTTAAAATAAAATAGACATCTAACCATAGGATTTTATCAAGACAAGACCACTTGATTACCTCAAAAACATAAAATAAAAAACACACACCAACAAAACAAACACACTAACAAGACACACACACATGTGCTCAAGGCATTTAGGGGAATTAGAAAATAAAGTATTATACACAAATATAAACTAATAATGCCTAATTTTATAGGATCAAAAGGAAATTTTCTTGCATTTCCTTCTTCATGAGATGAAACATGATGCCAAGCATGTTGCTCTTTGGATTGAACACTTGATAGATCAGACCTACTTATTGGCACCTCAATTGCTATGATCTCAAGTAAACCATATTAAAATAGGTATGCAATGTAAATTTATTCTTCTTGTCCTTGTACACATACCTCATATTGTTTCCCACTCTTTATCTCATGATCAACTTGCATCTTCTTTGTAGGCATGATCTCAAGAGGAGTAGTTTCTTGTTCTTTTGAAGGTTAAGGGTAGGACAAGCTTGTCTTGACCTCCAAAGGTTGAGGTGAACCTTGTTCTTGATCATCTATGACATGTTTGATAGTGTATATTTCTCATCATCACTTATAATCAGCTCTAATGAAATAGTATACCCCTTGAAAGACTCAAATTCATTGCAAATGTTTTCAAACTACTGCCACAAATCCTCATCCTCTTTTTAATCAACATTATGAAGGGAAACAACAAGAGGGGATCCTTCATCCTCTTCCTCTTATTCAACACTTAGGACCTAGTTAGGGATCTCAAATTTTATCTCCACTATCATAATCTTATCTTTATTCTCAAGGGCTTCAAGATTTTCAATCTCTTTCTTTATGATTCCAAGACTAGGAATCTTGAAGTCATGCAACTTAGTCTAATGAGAATACCAAGGAGATAGACTTATTCAAGCAAGAGTTATAATTTTTTATCAACAAAATTATCTTTCTTAGGTTCCCATACCATAGGTCCATCAAGGTAAATGGTGATTGAGTGAGATTAAGATGAACTAATTGGTGGAGGTGTCACATAGAAGTCAAACTTAGATTGAAAGTGAAGTGTAGGGGATTCTTTTATAAGATTTTAAGGAAGGGGAGGTAGACCTTGGTCTAGGATAGATTAGTTATCTTCATTCCAATTTATAATCAATTTATTCACATCTAAATTAGATTTAACACTTTATTTAGGGAGGTTAGATGGGGTGTGTTTAGGCATATGATTATCTTTTGTGTCTAAACCTTCCATCATACCTTGACTTAGAAATTTCATCTTTGGCTCTAACTCTTCAATTTACTTGGCTAGGTTCTCTTGTAAAATTTTTCCTTGAATTTCATAAGAATAATAATGAGGATAAAGAGTAAAATATGGTTTACATGGAACACAATAAGCTTCTTGAGAAAGGGTGGGAGGGACTTGCAAAGGATCAAATTCATTATCAACTTCACACTCCTTACCAATGCTTCTATCCTCTTTCTTTCCCCATGATTCCACTATCTTACTATAGCTTAGGATGTTAGGATTAGAAGTATTTTATTTATATGGGGATGAAATTGGAGAGGGAAATGAGGGCTTGGATTCCACTTATTTTTCTAATGACATGGAATATTGCATATGCATATTATTCAACTCAATCTGCCTATCAAGATTAGCTTTAAAAACAAGGTTTTTTTTTCAACTCTCCCTTCCAATTGATTGGGAAAAGATGACTTTAGTAAAATTTATTGGAATCATGAATAGGTTTAAAATAGGAATAATATAAATCTTGGGGGAGTGGATATCAAGGCTAATATATTTGGTGAGGGTGCCTTTCAATAATTCTTAGCCTATCTTCCAAAGATGAAACTAGGCCACTCAAATCAAGCGTCTCACTTATGATCCTTTGATAATTGGCTCTCTCAATAGGTTCCCACTCTCTTTTGACTATCTATAATACATATCTCAACTTATTAATAAGATGACTAGGGACCTATAAACCATACCCACTTTGAGTGTCAATATCTAACATGTACCTTTCATAGCCTAAGAGTGTTTTCTTGAAGGTGAAAAAGGATTAACCTGAGAAGTGGATAGGTTAAGTAGGAGGAGCAAGATATTGATAAAGCTAGATATAAGACTGATACACTTCATTAATAAGATAATAAACTTCATGTTGGTTTTGTTACACTTCATGATAGGGTTTATTAATAACTTGTTCTTGTTGATAGGGAATACAGTAAGCTTGAAATGTCTCACCAACTTGTGTAAATAGTACTCAACACTGAGGTCAGCCATCAAACTTCATTTAGGAAGTAATAAAATAAGGAATGGTTAACAAAAATATTCAAAAGGAATACCTAGGATGCTTGACTAGCTAGTTTAACTTTGGAGTCACCATTGATGCTTTGACAGATGCCTCTAAAGGCTGATTGTTGAAAGACAACACCAAAAATCTTTCAACCTCTTAGACCAAGATTCCCACTAAGTGTGCCAAAAACTATTTTCACTTAGATTTTTACCCTTTTAAGAGATTCATAAGCTCTTTTCATCCAAGTTACATAATGGAAACAACTCTAGGCTTGTGGGTAGCCTAAGGATGAGGTGAATCTTTATATAGGGCTATCTCCCTTGATGTATCAATTTGAAATAAAACTACACCTAAAATTTTGGGTGTAAAATGGAGAGAGATAAATGATATAAAACTATTATAATATATGTGAAACACCAAATAATATGATGAATTCCAACTAGCAACATGTTACATATGAGAGCAAAGGACTAACCAAACATACACTCCTTCAATCTACATCTTCTCACATCAATGTTATATTATGAGGTTATAAATGAATGTGAAAAGATAAGAAGACTATACAAGAGGATTTTAATGGCACTAGTGAATATACTAACTTAATCAATCCTTGACATTTCCTATAACACTTCACATGCCATACAATAAGAAGCTTTCCAACTATAAATAGGATGAAAGAATGAGACAACATGCTAAGGAATCCATAGTCTAAACTAAGTAAGATCCAACATTCAAGTAGAAAAAACTATAAAAAATAATGAAGAGGTAAAAAAATAAGTATTCTTATTGATCAAATGGTATGAAAATGAGTAGGGATTCACCATACTCAAGTGGAGCATATGTTATAATGGCTAGTTCTTATAGAACTTGAGAGAGAGAGGATAAGAGAGAAGTCCAAGGGTCACAAGGAAACTTGTAAAGATGATATAATTAGTTAATTTTTCATGAGAAGAGGATATGGTATGAAATATGAAAGTTTAGGAAGTAAAAGTGTCCATACAAGACATGAAACTCATGAAAAGTGGCATGAAACTCCTCATTTTGGCTCATAAAATTGCCTTCATGATTTTGACCTATTTTAACATCACAAAAATGATTAGAGATAATTATGATGATTATAATTAATGTTAATGGTTACATTAATGCCTCTCTATGAATTGGTTATAGGCCTAGTCATCTGAAACCTTATGGGAATGATCCATCATCATTTGTAGTCCAAAAACTCTTCTTTCATGCACCCTATACACTTGTCCTCAAATTTGGATTAAATTTCTCATGAAAATAAATTTTAGGGAGTGTATGAAAAGTTTCAATATCATATATTTCCTTATAAGCATTAGGCATACCTTAAAATCACTTGTATATAAAGTTTTCACACTTCTCACTAGCTTGTCCACTATGCTAGTTTTGACTGGTTGAGATGAGAGTTATTTTCTACACACATAAGTTTTTTAAAAGAATTAAATTACCATAGAAAGTTATTAAAAGTCATAATACTCCAAAAAAACTTTATTGCATCCTTATAATCCTTCTATAACTTGCAAGACACATAAAATAGTAAAAAATACCCTTTTTTACACGCTATTTATACAATTTTGTACAACCCAATAAAATGGGGAGGATCCTAAGAGAGTCCCATAAATTTCAATCACATCCTAAGTAAAATATTCCATTATATTATATTTACAACTCTATCTTCTTAAACTAGTCACTAGCAAGGGTTTTTGAGGGTTTAGGCCTGTTTCACCTTCCTAAGGTTCGTTCATAAATATGGGACATTGAATATACCAAAAAATTACACTAGAACATATTTAAATAACTTTATCAACTTAATCTAACTCCTTAGATCCACATGCACAATCTCTAAAAATATGTGAGCATCCAAAACTAGCCCATCAAGCTCTTCTTTCCATTTCTTGCATGCTTAAGTTGGTTTTTGAGGAAAAGTGACCTTTTCATAGTTTCATTTTAATCCTACCAGATTTAAAAAATATTATATGACCTAAAAAACATGTCACAATGGGTTGTGTTGATGTTTAAAATTGCATTTGTTCTAACAACAATAATGGGAAGTTTCAAGATGTGGGACTTGCGACTTGAAATAACCTCTAGATTTTTAAGAAGCTGGTCTCTTCTTTATATCGAGTGTATACTGGGAAAAGGGATAGGAATTTTAATAGAAACACAAATGCAAGAAATAAAATTTAACTATGGCGATGCACCTAAATTTAGTTTGGCCTTAATCCTGAGCGCAGTGAGACTATATGTAAGATTCAATTACATTTAAGAGCAAACAAGTGCATGATCAATGTAAAAGATGGAAACAATATAAATAGAGGCTCACATCATAGACTGCTTTTGTAGTGATACATAAAATATCATCAAAGGTATAGGGTTCAATCTTCTTATTTGAATTCTCTAGTCACATAAGAGGCACAAAAACACACACAATTATATAAACCTTCCAACTCAAGAAAATGAAACAAAGGCAAATGACATTCCTAATCATAGCTCTAGAAAGTCAAAACTCTTAACAACATAGCCTAGACTACTTTTGAAATGACACAAAAAGTATCAACAAAGGCACATGATTCAATCTTCTTATTAATTATCCAGTCACATAAGAGGCACAGAAACATGCACAGTTACATAAACTTTCCAACTTAAGAAAATAAAACAAAGGCAAATGATATTCCTAGTCATAGCTCTAGAAAGTCTAAACTCTTGATAATAATTATCTCAAAAAATTCTCTTTGGTATCTGATTCCCCCATTCTGGTGATCTCTACACCCTTATTTATAGCCTTGGATTCACTCTGAATTGTCTGCTTGTCAGGGATTACGGAACACCGGAAGCATACAATTGATTACCAAATACCAAGCAACATAATATGCGGAAATAACCAGATTCACCAAGTAACTAGAATTCAGAATAACACAGCATATGAGAGATAATACACAACTTGTATTAACACTTTATACAGAAAAGACTACAATAAAGAAGATGCCACTTCTTCTCCACCACCTTACAGAGGTTTCCCACACCTCAAGTGAACAGTAATTCTTCTCCCCAAAGCTCTCCCTCTCACAGGTCCCAACACCCAACTCAAATACAGAGTTGGTGTTCACCTTCCGTGCTCCACGCACAACACAAGTGCTCCACACACTCCACAAGCACTCCACGTGATCCATAAGTACTCAAGGTACTTCAAGTAGATCTCCCATGAACCTGCAATAACCTGCACTTCAACATACCATACTTATGGAAAGAACTCCCTTGCCTTCCTCTTTGCTCTATCTGAGTACACACCTGTACTCCAAGTACATCCTGCCTGATACTGCTCCCTATTGTGTTGCTGTCTATATGACCTTGCACACCTGTAAATCAAACAATGGTTTTGCTCACCTGTGAACCTCGACCTTGCACACACATACACCTACAGATCAATGATCTTACTTACCATGTAGATCTCCTATATAGGCCATGCAACTGTGACCAAGATCCTACACTCCTGAAGAACCCAGCCGGCTCTCCAATCCAGCACCAACACACCTGGTACTGAGGCACTAGGAGGAACGCACCATTGCTCTACCTCACACATAGAAGGAGCTTATAATTATGCTCTCTTACTCCCTAGCACACTTTTCCAATACAACCATGAGTCTATTATATAGATCTCATCAAACAATAATTAGACATCTAATTACAATAATTAGATCCACAGCTATGAGTCTAAAATTAGCACTCATCATGAAAACACTTGGTTCATTAGCTAACTGCCTGTAATTAGCTCACAGTCGAACCACACAGGCGACCGACGTCGGTCCCTGTCTGCCTAGAGGTGACCGACGTCGGCCGATATATGACCGACATCGATTGCTTCCCTTTGCTATCCTGCCGACGTCGGCTGATCAGACTGACCCTAACTTCTCTGCAACTCAGCAACCTTCAGCAACCTCCTCTCCTATTTGCATCAGTGAAGCTTTTAGCTCCACAATCCTAACACTGCTTGTTCTTAATCTAATGGCCCAACTGAAATCTAACTAAATTGGAAATGTCTAATAGAAGATATTTCTCAGATTCTAAAATGCTCTATCTTCTGGTAGTTCATTGGTTGAAATAGATTACAGGACACTCCCTTCTCTTAAATGGAAGATGACACAACCAATTCTTTAAAAACCTTCTTATTACTTAGGAGACACTGGAAAATGACACTCGGCATGTTCTGCAGCACCTATCGAAGACACGTGACACTTTTCATGTAACTTATACTCTTTTATGTCTTTGCTTATGAGTGTTATACCTTTGACACCTATCACAATCCACTTCCTCAAAAATTTAACTACTTAAAATAAAATAAGACCTATAGCCTTTCTTGCTTGAGCAACTTGAAAAGGAGCATAGGAACAGGTGGCGATTTTTGCTTCTTTCAACAAAAGATACATGGCAATCTCTGCTTTACTTAACTAGGGTTATGTGGTGGTCTCCACTTCTTTTAGATACCTTTTTAGAAACTTGCAAAAGGTGACACATGATGGTTTTCTCTTTACTCTATTTATATCATAGAA
Source organism: Torreya grandis (assembly GCA_037957365.1). Lineage (NCBI taxonomy): Eukaryota > Viridiplantae > Streptophyta > Pinopsida > Cupressales > Taxaceae > Torreya > Torreya grandis. The sequence continues at coordinate 204,238 of JARHVA010007855.1, forward strand.
ACAATCAAGTCTCATTTCATATTTACATGGACAGTGGCTCCTGGTGGCTTCCGCTTGCTTCAGAAACAAAACCTGAGACCCACCATAGTCTTTGCTATATTGGTGAAGCAAAATGAACATAATTTAGATCTTGACATGTGGTGGCTTCTGCTCTCTTCAGCTAGGATACGTGGAAATCTTCCGTTGCTTTTATAAAAGCAAATTGAAACCTTCTGCGATTGCCACTTGGTGCTTTCCACCTAATCTTAATACTTAGCTTGTTGAAACCTTTTGCTGAAAAGAGATGAAACAAGAGTGCCGATATGAAATGTGGATGCTGACACTTATCTCATTCTACTAAGTTGCTAAGGGACACATGGCATGTTCCATGGCCTTATTGAAATTATGAAAAGTGCCTCAAAAAATGACACTTGGTAGCTTTCCCTTGACTTCAACACTTAGAGAAAAATGAATCAAAAGGAAATTAGAGCTCGTGCCCTATTTCAAAACTTCACTGTTTCAGACCAAAGTATGTAGGAACAAAATTTTTTAGTGCACAACTGAATAATAGAATGAAACATATAGTATTTTTTAATTTATAGGTTGGAATGCATGTCTCATGATAAAAGTAGAAGTGACTCCTCATTTGGCTTATAAGCCTAGTCATGCTTAATAGACATGTCTACAAGTATAAGCCAAAATGAATTTTTTGATGTATTAAATAAATTTAAATATCTCATACACATATTATTACTCACATAAACATCTCTAAGTCCATTATAATCCACTTCTACGGCTGGAATTGGCATTGGTCTCTCATTTGGAAACTAGGCTTCACCATGTTTAATAACCCTATCTAAAAGCTTAAAAACCTAGGTCATATTTGTGGGTTAACTCGTTATTTTAGGTTTTATTCATGTTTTATTATATTTAATCTATCCTTTTATACCTTCTTTTAAATTACAACCACCTCCTGGTTCACCCTTTCATCTCCATTTCTAAAACTATCAAGGTTTGCACCTAAGGGGAAGTACCCTCTATCTAAGACAAAATAGAGGGTAATTACCCTATTTTTTAAGAATAATTAACCATTTTATAATATTATTTAAGTGGAAAATATTATCTCCAAAAAAATTTTCTTAAGCCTAGACCCTCCAACTTCAACATAACCTCAAGACATGCTCGTTAGAGGTAGATTGTGTGCATAAAAGGCATATGAACTATATGTTATGTAATTTAGATCTATATTACCCATATTTTCATGGTTTAATGGTCCCTTAATATTTTCATGTGTTATTAATATGTTTCATAACCAATCATTACCCTAAACTATCCCTTTCATCCTTATGGACCTTCTAAATGGTAGGGATTTAGTGTAAATGTTGATTATGTTTGCTCCAAGCATCATAATTATGGGTGATTTTGAATTTTTTAGGAATTTTAAATAGTTTAAAATATATCCTAACAAGTTCCAACATTTATTCCATCTATGTCCTTACTTATCTCACACTTTGGAGGTTGAAAAACTCTCAAGACCAGTCAAGACTAGTTGGCTATGTACTCTGCCTCTCTTTCCCAATAATGAGTCTTGTAGGTGTTACTTGCATGAATTAAGCCTTGGGAATACTTTTTATACCTTAATTTAATATTATATGATAATTTAACACTAATTATACCCATATTCACTTTGATCTTAGCCTAAAACATCTTTTTGACATGCTGTCTTAGCTAATTATCAACCTATAGCCACTATAGGTGATTGTAGGGGACCCTAAGGTGGATTTTATTCCTAAAACCTATGCTAAGAATTAATTATAAACATTTAAAAATAATTTTTATTTATTTTAAAAATTCCCTCAACCACTAATATTTGTAACTCCAAGCACCACTTACTATGGATGGTATAGGCTAATAGTCAGTTGTAGGAGGGTGTTTTCCTATAGGGGACACCTGTAGGTGTTTCATAAGGACCAAACACATCATATTATCCCATTTAGATGATCTATAGGTAATAATTTTTCTTTTAAACCCTTTTTAAACACTCACATAAGTGGCAAGGTTGGGTGAAAGAAGTCTCTTTGAGGTCTAAACCTTATAGACTCAATGCTTTAAAACAATGATTAAATGAAAATTATGAGGTCCCCAATAGGATACCTTCACTAATATTCTACCCCTAAAATTTTTTTGAGTAATTTTAATTGATATATACTACAAGATTAAAATAATAGGATGCCTCAGAGTTTTTTTAATAATGTCATATATTATTCACAAAATGATCATGGGCATTTATTTTCACCTTTTGGGGATTGTGTCTCTGAAAGCACAATCACCTTATGATCCTGGTTTCTCATTATAAAATATACACATAACCTTTCCTAATTATCCATCATGATAATCACCACATTTAATGACCTTAAGGAATTTTCTATTACCTATTTATATGCTTTAAGAAAAACTCTTTAGATCTTTAAAGTGTCACCTATAAGTAACCATTTTACTGTGCAGGCAGCAAGTGTGGAGTTGCCAACAAAGTGCATGTTTTAAAACCCCCATGAGTTCTAGGCTTATCTTTATATCTTAAAATTCAATATTTACATATCATAGAGTTTGAAAACACTACTAAATCTCTCATTCTTACATGACATCATCATGAAATGCCTGTATGTGCATCTTGACTGATATGTAGGTAGCAATTACAAGTGTGAATAATATGTATTACATTTAGACTTAAATGAGTTTTAGGCATATTCAACTACATCCAAATTAATGTTCAAAACCTCTAAATGGATTAAAAAATATGTGCTCCTAGTTTTCACATGGTTTTCTTCCACTAAACACCTATAAGTAAGCATTTTCATGACTACCTAACTGAAAATGTTGCATATGACTATAATTACATGAAAATTTGCCTTGGAAAAATAGATTTAGAGTTGAATATGATCAATATAAAGTAGAAGCATGTATACCAAAACATAGTCACCCTCCAAGACCACCATCAAAATAAGAAAATCCTTTAAATGGTGAAAAAACTACCTATTGCATAGAAAAGTGTTGCCTCCTACAACATAAGATGATTATCATATCAAAACACATTGAAATAATAAAATAAACATGGATTTAATTATATAAGTAATGAAACATCATCTATAATAAACATCACCAATTGTTTCATATGGAATTGCCAAAAATGGAGCGAAACCTAGAGGTTGCATGAAACAAGTAGAAAAACACAATCAACTTCACGAGGATGGTTAATAAATCACAAGAAATAATTATTCCAAATATTTTAATTTAGATTAAGGTCTCTTAGTTTAATTTCACCTCCCCAAATCATTTGACCTAAAACCTACCTTGCTAGCCATACCAAATACAAACTTGAAGACTAGTTCTATGTGCCTAAAAGGATGAAAAAGGAGTAGAATGGTTTTGGGCCAAAAATGCCACTTATAGAGCATTTCAAATCTATAAATGAGATTTAGGAAGCTGAAATGACATTATATGATCTTATTCCTTGTGGCACACTTCCCCATGTGCTATCCAAGTACCAAACTCACCTTTTTCCTAAGGAAATTGCTCTTTCTTCTAAAGCACCTTCCACTTTTAGTTACCAATAATGTATTAAGACATATGAGGACACATGGAATGTGACATAACCTTTTAGAACCATCACACTTCCCAAAGAATCTATACAAATCATTAAATTCCCCTTTTGTAACCTCAAAATGACTAAAGAGACTAAGGACCAAGGCTACCATAACATTAAATGACATTAATTAACCTATAAAACACCTTGTGACATATGTATTAGACCCTTAAAACACCTAAAAGTTAAGTTTTTACCTATAGGGGTCCCAATTTGACCTAAAAGTCAAATTTGGTCAACAAGTACAATAACTCTGGAATTGCTTGGAGCATTAAGATTATATTACCTTGATTGAGAATTCTATCCTTATCCTTGATGATTAGGTTGATATGGTGGCCTATTATATTGGTAATTTTTATTGGTATTCTGGCAAGTCTTGTATGGTGGATGTTGATTCCTTTCCATTTTAACCAATGTGTTGTTTTTAGCTTTGAGAAGACTCTATATCTTCCCTAATCTATCAATTTGATTACCCTATATTTAATAAAAACTTGATGAATATAGAATTAGAGAAATAGTAGGAGTAGAAGGATGGATCTCTAGAAATAGAGGCATAGGTGGCCTTGGAGACAACTTCCCTATTTTTATAAGGAAATTTTTAGCCTTGATTGCTACTTCAAAAGCCTTAGGTATAGTATTTCCTCTCATGGATTAGATCATCATAGCCATGTCCAAATTGAGAGCCTTTACATAGTATATAGATATGTAGTTTGGATTATGCTTGATCACTATAGGAATTATGTTCTAGGTCTTCTATAACTTGTAATTGAAATCCACCATGAATTCATGGGTAAATATCTTGATTGTTTTAAGCTACTCCACCAGTGAAATATGATCACTTTTGTCCTTAAAGTGCTTGCACAAGACTTCTCCAAATTCATCCCAATTATTGATTGATGTAGGTGTCAATCCTCTATACCAATGAAGTGCTTTTAATTTTTATGAAGTTGTTAATAACCTCATTGATACATTTTTTGAGTCACATGATGCACTAAATAAAGGTTAGTTATATCTACAATATGTTTTATAGGAGTAACTAGAATTTCTATTGTAAAATAAGGAAGAGACTTTAGAGAAAAAGCTTGAATATCATCCCATTGATTGATATTCAGGGGGATACCACCATTGAATGGTACACATTCTTATCTCCTAAGAACAACCATGTAAGTTATGGGATTTACAACAATGTTTGGATGAATTATATTGGTCTGAATAGGAGGATTGTGAGCAAAAATAGGGGAAGTAAGTGGTATAAGATTTGGATTGGACTAAGAGGATTTATTCTTCTTTTTTGATTAGAAAGACAATTTAGTGAAATATATCTCTTTCCATTTTTTAGAGGATCTTGTGACCACTCTTGGTGGCATGAAATGTATGCAAATCTAAAAATGACACATTGAGACTTTTTACTATACTTAGATATATGATTCAATTTCTATGAATAAGTGGTCCCATCGAGCATTCCAAAACTATTAGAAACCTAAATAGCACCATAATTGAATTCTAAAAAATTATTCTAAAACTCCTTTACACTTATACTAACATTGGAATTATCTAAGGTGTGGGACACTTGAACTTAGACCAGACCTCTAGTTTTGATGAGGTTAGCTCCTCTGATGTATCACTTTGATCACTGCTCCTAAAACTTACTATAATTTTTGGGATGAAAAGAGTAAGAGAGATATTGAAAGGGAAATCCCATTCTAATATTGGTGATACACATGTATTTTTAGTTTATCCACTCTACTTGAACTCACAAAACACTGATAAGATAAAATAATGACTGAATCTACAACTTTAAAGTATCCTATGCATCAATATTTCACATAGAGGTTTCATAAATTTACCAAAGCATAAGGGAAATAATGGAATAGGCCTGATTCAAGGCACTATATATTCAATATATCCATTATTATCATCAATCAATCAACATGAAACACTAAATATGACCTACATAATATGACAAACTAGTAACTAGGTGAGATTAAGACCTACCAAGGGAGAAAGTTCTAATACATGTGCAAATTAAAATAATATTACACACTATACCAGCATATAATAATCTTAAAATAATCATTTTATTTCTCGTAAAATGTTACAAAGCTTAATCTTGGAAGAGTCTACTCATGCCCAAGAGAGGGATCCTACTAAATTGGCTTCAAAGCTTAAATATAAATAAAAATAGAAGTGACTCTAGTTAATGTGGTATAGATGGAAGAAGAAGAGGTTAACTTCATCTTAATTCAAGTCAACTTTGAGTTCAAATTGATAACAATTATCTTCAATATATTTCTTTAATGTCCTTGTCTTGCAAGAAACTTCTTTTGGCATTGGAAAGGAGTGGTGAGCCCTTTGACTTGATTTGGATCCTTTTTCATGATCTCTATGCCACATTTTGGTGGATAAATCCACTTTTAATTGATTTAAAAAAATTTAAAAGTGATTTAATGTATTATTTTGCTTGAAAATCAAGGAATATGCATGATAATTAGTCAATTAATCAACTAGAGTAATGACTCTTCAAGACTAGTTAACTACCTCTAGCCCCTCCTTGCATGAAATGGAACTTTAAGATTGTAAAGCGAATGATATATCCATTTTAATAAAATATATTAAGTGTGATAACTTCAAAATAACTCTTGGATAGCCTTTTAATTCTAATTTCACGTTTGATTGTTTGACCAATTAGGCCTACTAGGTCAATTAGGCCTAATAGCCTACTTATTGCACTTGAAATCCATTAAGACCTACCAAAAAACAAACAAAACTAAAAAACAATGAAATTTATACTATTAAAAACTCATCCCACCATAAGATAGGTTTTCTTGATGAAAAAACTCTTACCACTCAGTCACCATGGTTGACTAGGTCAATTCTACCTTATTTTCCTATAAAGTAGATATTTTGAAGGATATTATAGGGGAAATTTTAGGAATATTTATAACAAATTTATTATTTTTTGATGAATAAAAATTATTAGGATTAAATATCCATGGATTTGATTTCATGTAAACTACCTTTTACCTCCTTTTTCATGCTTTTTTCTCTAAAAAACTTGATTTTTGCCTTGATCCATATAGCTTCATACAATAAATTGGCATTTTCAGGATCATATCTAAGTTTAATTTATGTTTTAATAGGGTTTAAGTTGATCCATGAGGTTTTTATGGCAATAAAATCAACTTTTATCAAAATTAGTCACTATGAGGGTTTGGGAGGGTTTTAAATCTAAATCTTCTTCATGATGATTTGTGAATCAAATAAATAAAAATAAAAACTTATTTTAATGAATTTTTAGCACAAATAACCTCTTAAAATCCCTAAAAATATTGGGTTGCCATGCAAAATGTATGAAAAGATATCACATGAAGGAAATTTGCCTGTAGGGTTTTGCTTACATTCTTGACTGTTTATTCTCTTAGTGATTGTTCATAAAGAATAAAACCTAAAAAAACCTCAATTTATCATGAATTATAACTAAATATTTTTCCTAAAATCATGCTAAGATCATTTTTCTAAAATCTTTATGTCATGAAAGATACGAGCATTTGATCAGGTGGCTTGAATGGGTGTCTAGAACTGCAAAATTCAAATTTATCCTCTTGGATGATTATGATTACTCCATTTTTTTATCCATTATTTAAAAAATAATAATTATACCTATACCATGTCATAAAATCATTCTTAAAGTGTCACCTTTCATGATAAGTCCAAAATTACCTTTTGGCTTATAAGCTTGTTTACTTGTTTTAGCCCTAAAGGGCATGATCTGCATATAAATTGGAGTGTGAACATTATTTAAAGGTCTAATAAATATTAAATAACACCCTTAAATTATTATCAAACACTTTATTAAACTTTAAACCCTCTAACACACCTTAAACTCCTCATTAGGTTTACCTGCACTAAAAGTTAGTGTCAAAGGACATGTTGTTGAGTATGATAAAATAGTAAGGTTTTACACTTATAATTTGACCTTATAAATATAATTTATTGTCATAAAAAACTATGAAAACCATTTTCACCAAGTTTAAATCTTAGATCATGCATATCTTATTATATAGGTGGATTTTCTTAACATCTAGTAGTAGGTTGCTTACTTGCTTAGTCTTAGGATTGAGTCTTCCTCATTTTCAGCTTAGATTAAGCCTAATCCTGATGATTATGCTTTTAAAATATCATTAAAATACCCCTTAAAATTATTTCATACTCTAATACCAGCTCTTCAACCTTCATGTCTCTTGTTTGAGTTCCTATCTCCTAAGAACACTCAACATGATTGTGTTACTATCACTGTTGTAAATGATCTTGATGAGACTTGAAAAATTTTAGTGACCATTCCATATATAATTAGTATTTATTGAATTTTTATTTTAATTGAGATATTTATACCCATATCCATCATAGCAACTTGACCCTTAAACAAGATTTTAGGCCTCTATACTATCAAAAAATTGTACAATAGCTATGCAATATCACTTTCATGAGTTAACATTGTCCTAGATATTGAAAAATTTCTTGGATATGAGAAATTTTAAATTTAATTACCTTATAAAACTCATACTACACTTGGAATTTAATGGTATTGAATGGCACATGGTTCCTTGAATGACACTTGACTATGTAAGAAGATGGCATGTATGGTTGTAATATGTCCTTTAAGTTGACTTTGACTAACTGCTTGGGTCCCTTGATAACCCATCATGATGCTTGGATTATAAATTCATATTTAATTACCTTAATTAACCTTTCATGATCAAAATACTTTTATTCACCATTGTTTTCTCATCTTCCTTCATACCTATAAACCTAATGGTATGCTCTTATGGATGTAGGTGGTGATTTTTAGGTGAATTTGACTATGGTACTAAGTTCTTAGAAACCTCTTAAAAATTATCTATAATTAGTTTATATTATTTTTTCTCTTGAAACATCCTTTTGATCATCAAACCTCTTTCTTGCATTGTATTATCAACTTGAGTGAACTAGCTAGGTCTACCTTCGTAAGATTGTATGTGTACATTTCAAGGTGTATGATTGTATTGTATTTCACCTCTTTCATGACCTCCTATTCTAATTCCATCATGGATTACTCTTTTAATTTTTTATGATCAATAAAACAAATATAAAACTATATTCTTATTGACCCTTGAAAAATTGAAGGTAGCCTACCCTTAAGTGGTTATAGGTCTAGCTTGATAATTTACTTTGATTGTATGCTTGGGTATTTAGAGTTGATTACATTTGATCCTTTAGATGAGTTAATTATCTTTTTTTCCAATGAATCATTTAAATAATTAAACCCTATAAGATTAATAACCCCTACCCTCATGTTCTTGTGGATTGGAGATAGGCCATTTTTTTACTATAGGTGCCTTCTTAGACTATTGTAGGTAGCTGTAGGTGAGTTTCTTGGGGTGAAAATGACTATATAACTAGGTGGGCCCCTTAATAACACATTCAACTTAAACCCTTTACCTCATTTGAATTATGTTTTTGAAAAATATTCTTGATGATATAACTCTTTTTCCTTTACCCTAAAATGGATTGTATTTCATCTTTACAGGCTTATATAGACTGAGTACAAGTCCATAACTTGATAAAGACAAAATTAAAGGTTATTAACCTCTCTTGATTTCATTATTGTTATTAAAATTTTTAAAACCTATCTTGAATAAATAAACCCTCCATTAAAGGTATAAGCTTTATTTTCAATCACCTCCTTTATCATTGGTTGTGTGCTGATTTTCCTTTGTACGGATTAGGTAGGGATTGAAGGTGGATTGGATTGTTTGATAACATGAGAAGATGTACATGATTTTATCCTTTTATTATTATTTATCTTATATCTCAATAATCCTCCTTTAAATGTCTTAAAACCATGAAAACCTCCTTAATCACTATTCTCCAAGCTTTACTATAGCATGTTGATTGAAGTTGGTTATAGATCACATTGATTGGTATAAGAGGATGATCCAAAACTAGGTTTGGATTTTCTTTGAATTATGATTTTTATATAAATCCTATAACCTTACTTTAAATAATACTATCTCTTTATTACACCATACCCTTTCAAGAACATTAGCCCTTCATATGATACTTGACTGTACCCATGTGTATGGACTAAGTAACATTCCTCACTTTGAAAAATCATAAAGTGAAGTCCATGATATTTTATTTTTATCAATAGTAGTGTTTATATGTATAATTAATCTTTTTAAGTCTTATGTCCTTTAGGCTTGCTCAAGAACCTATTTCATCATCTCGACTGCACCTAGCTCTTAAGGTTGGTTGTAGGTTGTCCTTAGGGGTTGGCCGTAGGTGCATTTCTTCCTCTCAAGACACCTTTGAAGGCTTAACACATCCTTCTTGAACACCATATGCAAACTAAATAGTATTCATAATTAATAAGACTCATGATTTCCAATGAGTCTTCTTTTAAACCTAGAAAACCCCTCAAACTTGCCAGGTAGGCTTTCCTTGTGATGGGATAGGCCTATTGATGGTTACATGATGTAATATTGTATTAAAGGAGAGTTATTTAGGCCTTAAAGATGTCCTCTAACATGATTATGATCTTTTTTCCTTTATAATATTTATTATATAATTATATCTAGACCATTTATGAAGTGATCTCATTCCAAGATTGACATTCTTAGGAAATCATGACTATAATGATCTTGTTGTAGGTCTATATTTGTGACTGTAGTTTGATGCTTTACTTGGCAAATATCTTGTTGTCCATACTTATGATGGCCTCAATCAATCCTTCATTCTCTCTAGTAATTAAACATGGAATGGATATGGGTAAAATGGTGGTAGTAATGAAATATGATGAAAATACATGAAAGGAGGGTGGGAAAAACACAAAACATAGTGAGAAGGTAGTGCTAAGATAGTGATATAGGGGTGAGTGATATGGAGGTGGAAAGGAACACCTGTGAGAATGACAAAGCCAAGATGAGGAGTTATAAGCAAACATGGACACATAACCCCCATACCATATCACTTTGGATGCCATTTTAGGAATATAAGGAGGTGAAAATGAAACATAGGTTTCTATAAAAACCTTAAAATATGTAAATTTTATTTAAAGTATGCTAAACTATCCTTTTGAGACAATTTAAGAGCACAAATATGGGATAATACATGATTTTTTGGAGAAATTATTGAGGAAGCTTGTTTATAAACATGAAAAAATGAAGGAAATTCATGCCATGAATCAAAAAAAGAAATCTTTAAAACTTTATTTCTCTTCAAAATCATACAATTTCTCCTCAAAGGCTTGCCAAACTACAAATTGCACTACTTGTCTTTGATAGCTTTGTTTAACCTTGAAATATGTGATGAAAGAATAAATTAGGTCATGGAAGGGTCGATTAGGTCCCCAAGAATCTTTGAAAACTTTAATTTTATTTAAATACTACCATAGTGAGAACTTAAAGTAAATTGGTTGCCTTCAAAGATACATAAGTGTAGAAATTAGGCTGACTTCAAATGGATGATTCATGAGGGATAAGATACAAATTCTATAACCACCTGATCCATCAAGAATATCTCATAGTCTACTTTATTTTCCCATAATTTTAGACTTGTACCAACATTCTCTAATCTGTACCAACAACAAAATTGAAGGTAGGTCTCTTTATGTAATATTTCCAATTATCTGGAGATGAAAATTTTGGGCTTGAATGGCCTCCAATTTCCATGAAAATCCTCTAGAAGCCTTGTCATGTCTTGATACTCATATTTCATTCCTCAAGTGTATGGAATTTTGTATGGATCCATACTTCTCTTCGCAAAATGAAGAAAAAACCTTCTTTTTAGCCTTTTAAAGTTAACTTAAGATTTTGATGCCATAATTGGAAGATAGTTTAAGCCATATGAGTTATTTACCATGAAATTCACAAAATTTTAACCTTTTCAACACTTTAGGAAGCCAAAATTAGCATGTGCGAGTTAGAAAAGGCCCTTTTTTGACTTAAAAACATATTAAAACACCTTTTTAGAGTAAAAAACCTTGGACTAAGGTAAAAGTCATGTATTTGAACATATTTAAAGATGTTTTGGTATAATTAATGACTCTTTTATTCTAATTTTGACATTTAAAGACCAAAAATTTATCTTTAGGCTAAAATACACCTATTTGACCAACTTACAAAAGCTATAGATAGGATACTAGAAAGTTTTAGATTATAAGGGTTAGTATTTGGACTTGATATTACAAATTACCAATAGTACTTACATTCAAAACCATATCATAATAAATGAATGGAAGTGTGGATTATGGTCCTCAATGAATTTGACCTTGAATTCTTCCACTAAAAATTAATTAATGGACAAATCATTGTGGACCAGTTGGCAGAAACACCTCTAGATGATAATCAACCATCTAATTATGAATTTTTAGATGAATCTATAACCTCCTTATCTCATATAGATATATAATATCAAATGAATTTGTTATTTTATGGATATAAATGTGAGCATGGAGGGGTAGCATGGATTTTTTTAATACATATAGAAGGGGCCCCTATACCATTATATTTCAAACTTGATTTTTATTGTACCAATAATATTGCATAATACAAATCCCTAATTATAGGACTCCAAACTACTTTATCCTTAAAAATAAAAAATCTTAACATTTATGGGGTTTCTCAACTAGTGTTCAATCAAATAAATGGCATATATCAATTTAAAAATGATATTATCCAAAAATACAAAATCTTAGCAAACTAATTATTGGTATCATTTGATCTCTATACAATTCAAACCACTCCACAATCAACTAACAAGTTTGTTGATACCACCATGGCTTCTATAGCCTCTTTCATCTCATCATCCTCATAGGAATATAATTTTTTTATTCTTATCCAAAAAATAAACCAAACTTCTTATACTAATGTTTATTTCCCCTCTCTTTATAATGTGCAAGAAATTCAATCAAAACCATGGTACACACAAATATATAATTATCTTTCACTAGGTTTAATTATTCTCAATCTTTTTTAAAATGGTAAATGTGCCTTCCAATAACATACTAATCATTATAGTATACTAGGGGTGTTATATATAAATGATGTTTTTATGTCCTTCTCCTTCTATGACTCCAAGGTTTGAAAGTAACCCTGGAAATCAAAGAAACACAAGATGGAATATGTGGACATATTAGTGGCTTAGCTATCACCAAAACAATTATGTATTTAGACTATTATTGGCCCATCTTAAATCATAATTGTTATGGATATGTTAATAAAATCCCTAAATTTTAACAACATGCAAACTTATCACATGTCCTTAGTCATGCTTTATAAGTGGCTAGATATTTTTGGCCATTCTCTCAATGGGGGTTGGATCTCATTGGTCAAATTAAACATAAATCTTCCCAATGACATAGATTTATCATTACTATTATAGAGTATTTTAATAAATGGGTGGAAGTCTTTCCTCTTATTTTAACTAAGTAAGACACAATTATGGATTTCATTCACCATCACATTATCTATCATTTTGACATTCCTCATAAGATCATACCGACAATGGAAAATCCTTTAAGAATAAGAAAGTCTAGCAACATTGTGATTTTTTTTTTATCATGCTTAGTTTTTAATCACCATAGTATCCAAAAGATAATGGAAAATATAAATCTTATGAAAAACTCTTAATAAAATCCTAGCTAAAGTGTTCAATGTGATTGGGAAAGACTAACATCTCCAAATCCATTTCATGTTATGGGCCTATCAAATGAGTATTCACACTCTAATAGGTGTCACCCTATTTTCTATAGTCTATGAAATAAGGGTTTTTATTCCTCTAGAAATTCGAATCCATTCTCTTCAAATTTACCTTAAAGACATCATTTCTAAATAAGACTACCGTCAATAATGACTAGCCCAATTAGAACTATTATATGAATTCCAAACAACAACACTTGACCACCTACACATTTATAAGGAAAGAATAAAATGTGCGTATAGTAAAAAATTAAAATAACAAGAGTTTAACATTAGTGACCTTATCCTTACATAAAATTAAAATATTAAAAATATGAAAAGGAGTAAAAGAGGGAAATTTGTTCCAAATTAGCTTGGACCATATATTATTACTTATAAATATGGATCTAGGGCATATCACTTGGCCTCTCTTGAGGGAAAACTAGAGGACAAGCCTCTTAATTCTTTACATCTATGTCATTTCTATTGTTAATAATCATTTAGTAACCATAATCAACATTATTTTTCCCTTTGCCCAAAATATATATCCTAATAATCATCTTAGTATCCAAAAAAAATATACCCAATAATGATATATAATCATGTGGTTATCTAACTAAATATCCATCTCATCCTTGAATATGAAAAACCTAGATCTATTTATGTAATCATCTAATTGGATAAGCTCTTCCTATATCTAAAGAGACCTAAATCATTATTTCCCCAATCCTTCATATTGGTTGGGTAAAGCTTATTTGTGATAAAAATACCACCTTGTGCAATTTCTTTGCCTATTGAGATATAATAACTTGGGTCACCCTAAGATAATCCATAAAAAAAATTCATGCTGGGATCAAAATATGAGAATTAAGAAAATGGTAAAAATACAAACTGGTCCTTGAAGGACAACTATTCATATAACTACAAAACTATATCCAAAAATATAGACTAATCCCTTGAAGGATGGCTATCTAAATATATACATTACAGAAAAATTCCTATATTGATCAGTTTTTAAATCAGATATCATGCCCTTCAAAATATCTAAAGTTAAAATAGAAAAGTATCCCATAAAATCTTCCTGCATTGATTAGATTTATTAAAACCATAGACTTTCCACATCATTCAATCTACATAATACATGGGTTAGCTCCAAAATAGGGTCCTAAGATCATTAATCCAACAATACTTAGTTCACATACATAGGGTGGGGTATTAATCATGTGAAAATTAGTTCATCTATATATTTCCTAACAACTTAGTTACAATAGGGTTATTATAGTCTTATTAATAGTGGATAAATGATGCTAATGAAAATGCTACAAGAGGCCTATCTTTGGTTATTGTCAAAAGTTAATATATAAGTTAAGAACCTCTTTTACTCTTTTACCAACAAGAATAATCACCCAATCGTAATTACTATTTAAAATTTAATAAAAAAACATATTACATCATCAAAAAAATGTAAAGAACATATACATTTACATAACAATATCCATCAAAATTAATGCAATATAACATAAGCATAATATAATAAATAAACATAAGCGTATGAAAAAGTAACATATGCTCATAATATTCTTAAAAATGTTCATATACATGTAAATAAAGTTTGTACATCATAAAAGTATCATATATTCAAAATTACATGTACAATATCATCCTTTGATCAATACAAACTATGTGGTAAACTTTAAGAGGATAAAATCAATGTTCCCATCTCTTCTACCTTGCCTACATACCTCCCACATCTCCTTCATCTCCCCATCTATCCCCACCATCTATGTCCCATGCCACAATTCCCATACTAACTAACATAGTTGATGTTTGACATGAGGATATACCTTGACCAACTAAACAAGTTACATACCATGACACCTCTAGAAGGTGCTCACAAATAATCTACTCATAGTATCACATCTCTCCTAGCACATCTTGTTACTTATCCACACTCATCATCCTCAGTGGCCCCATCCATGTACCCTATGCTACTCCTCCACCTATCCATGATACTATCACCCCAACCAACCCTCCCAATATATGAAGTCTATCCCTCTAACTCTGGTACTTATCTCAACCATATGTTTCCTAATCATATCTAGCTTATAATATAGTCATATGTCCTTGTAAATTGTCACATTGTGCCCTCAATACATCCATCTCCATAATAATACCCTATACATCCACCTCCTCTATAACACCCTCTTCCCATCCTCTCTCCTCATCATCTACCATCTCCTCATCCTTACCCTCTTACCATTACTATACTTCCCTCCCACATATGGCTCCTATCTAATCTCCCCATCAAAAAAGGAATACTAATGTATATCCAACATCATCCACATCTATCCTAATAACCTCCTCTTCTATTAATAATTATATCCCTAAAAAATGAGCCTCTAGTAACTCCACCTCAAAATCCTCCCATATATACCACTATGGTGCATCTGATATATCTTATATCATCCTAAACTATTTCCTTGCCCTCCCAAATTGAAATAACTACAAATGTTCAAATTATTTCCCCTAGAACCATCTATCATGTATTTTTGTTTCCAAATATCACTACTCCCTAGGCTAAGAAAGAATATCACATATGGCCTTTGAATCACATCTCCATTCTGTAGCTCATCCATAACTCTTCTATAATAAGACAAATCATGTACAACCCTATCATCATATGGTCTCACCAAATCATCCTTCCATTAAAGGACTCCTAAAATATAAGCTATATTATGCCATCTCATCTAGGGAATCCCTAGTGGCCACATTACTCTTCTATGCTCATATGCCCAACACTATAAAAAAATGTAATATCCAAACCAAATATCTATCATATCCTCCATTCCCATCACTCTCTATATAACTATGCTAGGATTGTACGTGTCCATGAAAAAATTGTTTGATACTCTAAATATCTTCTACTACCCCTATTAAAAACTCCTATGAAATATCCATTCTCCATAATCTAGTATTACATAATAGGAAATAGGCAACATCATCACTAATCTCCCCTCTACATCCTCTTCATATAGCACCTTAAATGTAAACCCCTCGTCATAAAGGTTACGTCTACAAAATCTTAATCATATAATCATGTTAATGCCTCCCTACATCCCATCTCATCAATTGGTTTGATAACTCACCCCTATATCAATAATCATAAGATCTTGTAAATGCCCTCCACAATAAGGGTCATCTCCTAAATTGGCAATCAGAAAGTCCTTATTGCTGTATCTCACTACTCCAATAAGGCCACCAATAGATTTACATCTCTATGAATCCTCTGGTAATGTCATAATCCCCTAAGACTAATTAAATCCATATGGGAAAATTATTCATCACTAATAACATCCTAAAATTACTCTAACAATGGTGGCACTCATGCTTATATCATCAATAACTCTCTTGCATGCAAAAACATAATTAAGTAAAATATCTTTTTTCTACCTCTATCCTAACACCTCCCATAAATTGTTATAGATTATTTTGAATCAATGATGATTGGTATTGATCAACCATGATTTATCTTGATCGATATTGATCTAGAAGCCAATTTATGATTATCATACATGATTTTCATAAATCCTATAGGCTTCACCATGTATCCCCTTATTTATATAGGAAAATAAAATAAAAAACAAACAAAAAAATAAAACTTAAAACTTAAAATTTCATATACATCCCCTACCTTTCCATGTGACCTTCATCTCCTCCATCTTCTACCACTCACATCCATCACCATGTGTCATAGTTTTGTCTCATAGCTCAAGTTATTTATTGTACAAAAGTTACAAATGATCCTTTCCAATTGTGGGTTACACTATATATATTGGTTTCCTCAATCGATGCCAATCTATAAATCATTGGTAATTTTATAGATCGATGTTGATCCTACATCAATCATTGGTGATCCCCTCAGATCATCATTATTCATTAAATTTTCACTATTTGGACCCACTTCTATACACATCATTTTGTTCTAAGGATCCACCAATTTACCCATTCACTTACACTATTTTATACAACATCCTTGATCTATGGACATGACCCACTATTGGTCCCACAACCTACAAAGGCATACATTTTATTAGGAGTGTATCCCATACATATCCTAATATTTTAATTGAACACAAACAAATACCTATAGGTCACACCACTATTTTTTCACACTAGATGCTTTAGTTGGTCCATCATATCCTTTGTTCTCTTGGTTGACTTTGCTTACATACTTGATTTTTCACATTTGGGGAAATTTATTTCATGGCTTCCCAAATACATCTCTATGTTTTATTATCCCTATCTTAACATTGAAAAAAAGTTTACTCATGCAACCAAACCACATCCTTGGCATTTTTCATCAATCACATATCCACATCCCACTCTTTTCAAACCCATCAGCACCTTCTTCCATCCACTGGTTCCTAGTTTAAATAGGAATCCCTCATCACTCACACTTGGGACATCCACTCACTCTAATTTTTGTCTCATGACTAATTTCTATTCATATACTTAACAAAAAAAGGAAAATATAGACACTTATTTCATGTACATTACTTAATAAGTGTCTTTATACATCATAATTCCCCTTCATTCATATTTACTATCCTTATTCACATTTACACATGATAATTACTTTATTTTTTGGAAACAAGATGAATAAGAGGGGAGGTGAATCAATATTCAAAAATTTTCATTTTAATTCCATTTAACCATTCATGAACCATTCTAACAAGCATGTACATCTTAGCAAGCATAAGCATCAAATCATAAGAGCATGAAATACATGAACATAACATATACATGGGAAACCCTATAGGAGAAAAAACCCTAATGATTAATAAAATGGAATATAGTCCTATAAGATAAACATCAACCTTTAGTGACACACTAACTTCACATGGATCACCAACCTCAACTAGCTTAACACCAAATTAGCTAGGATTTAGCAAGTACCCACTTGCAAGGAGGCACCAACCCCCTAGATGAATCAACACCAAATTAGCCACCTAATTTTTTGATCACCTTAAAAAAAATTATTTATTATATAATAGATGATGATCTAAACCTACATATATTTCCTCATTATGTTCCGCTCAAACTGATCTTCAACCTTCTTCACTCAACTAACCCTCTTTATAGATTGATTAGGTCTTTTAACCTTGATCTTCATATAAAAAACCTTTGTTAGATATTCGTAACAATTTTATGATGGTCTTCATGACCTAATTATTTTAACCAATGTTATATATCATTAAATTATCTTATTTTTCTCTCCACACTTAACATCCTCTAATATTTACCCCTAATCTCACACAAAATAGGCCTAAATTACCTTGCTTTTATAAAAGTCATTTTATCATATCCTTCTTAGCTAGCTACATATTCAAATCACTTAGATAATCCATGAATAGGTATTTTAATATTAAAAATACCATGCCTTAATCATCAATTAATCAGTATAATAGGTTGGTCATACATCAATTAGCCTTTACTCCTCTTTTAGGCTTATGGAGACCTAATAGGCCTTCTTAACAACATGTTACCCTTTGATATTTATTGAAGCATATACAAACACATAACATGGAAGAAAAACATCATAAAACACTCAAATATACCTTATACAACTTACATTTATGTCTATAACACCTTTTAAGTCTAATCACCACTTGAACCCTTACTCAAATCATTGTATATAAAAGGCTTGTGTATATACTAAAACACTATCTTGAAAAATTGAGGCATATACTCAATTTTTAAAATCAAATATGGAAAATAATACATATTAATAAAAACTATTACCTTAAAGTCATCACACACTTAATATTATGATTTAACTCAAGCTAAACAGGCTCAAATACTTCTCTGTAAGATGTTCACTTAAAACTGTCAACTGACTCTAAAACATAGTTAAGAAAAACATGAACATCTAACACATGATTAAATATTTTAAAGGATTTAAATACATGAAAAAATATTATAAAATAATTATATTTACCTAAATCAATTATATAATGATATCTAATGAAAATTATTGGTCTTACAGACTAATACTCTAACCTTCTCTTTCACATACTCTACTTAGATAATCCATTTTGGCTTAAGTGTTTCAACCTCGTACACTAAATTAAAATATTATAAAAATCATGTATATATAATTCAAGACCAACAAAAAATTATCATGCATTTTAATTCATCAATATTACATGAAAACACATCAGGAAACATCTTCTCACTTATGTCTAATTTCCTTACTGTTTGCACCACTAGGTTTGTTAGCGACTGACCAACTTGGATCATGAAATTTACAAACCTAAGATATGGAACCTTACCATAAATTTTCATCAAAATAAATACAATAGTCACACTTTGATATTAATCCACTTATCAACTTTGACTAAGTCAATTATATTTTCTATAGCAAATTTTTGAAAGATAAACACAATTCTATAGGGTCTGCTTACTCACTTGAGAAACCAATCACACCTAGAGATTCTTGAGAGAGTTGCATTAAACCTATTTTTTTTTTAATAATATCAAACTATTATGATATCTTTAGAATAATATATTCAAAATTAGGTCACTATTAGGGTTTTATGAGGGCTTTGACCATCTTTTAATATTAATGATCATTCATAAAACTTATCTCTTATTTTGAAAAAAAAATGCTTGGAACTTTGAGATAGAATACTTCATCATCTACCATGAACATATTAGGTTCTCATGTATATGATTCACATGACAAAAAGAATTGATAAAACCTTCTAAGGTAGATTACTCTTCATTCTATACACTTAAAAAAACTTGAAATACTTTTCAAGCCATTTATTTCAAACCATGACCTAAAACATAATTCACATAATTAAAACAACTTGAATCATCTCTTTCAATGTTTAATTGCTCACCCATGTCATGGAAAATGATCCTATTACCTCATCTAGATACCATCTCTCTTTTTTCATTCTAAGCTTTGACCAACAAATCTTATTATGCCTTGAATCTGACCTTCTAGACACTCTATAGGCTTTACCTTGAAACTCTCTTGTGTTTCAATGTATCTTATGTATGCTCAAGAAATTGCATATACTCACTCTTCTTTGGAACTTCAATAGGACCTATTTGGAGTTACTTATATATCTTTAGATCTCAACTATAACATCTTAAAATTTATGTAAACAAATCTTTAGATCTAACCTTTTCATCATTTGGAAGGTCCTAAACACCTCATGTACAAACTAAAACAACCTCTCTCATTATCAAATATTGTCAAGAGTTATTCAGGTCATTCTCTTCATAGCATTATCATCTTTATAGCTCATTTAGAGCATCTTCAAAACTCCTTACACAAATCTTTAGAGCACATAGTTTCTTCCTCATAACTCACTCAGTTCATCATGCCACCTAAAAATACCATCTCATAAGGTCCATAATAAGCATTACAAGATGTTGTACATTTTTATACTAACCTATACTTATTCATGCTAATTCTTAAGGATTTCACTCAAGCTGACATTAAAATATTCTTCAAATAGTATTTTATCATCAAAACAACAACACTTACTATGATGACAATTATAACTCATTCATATACATACCTCAAGGATTACATGACCAAACATATTCACAAGAACCTTTGACATCAATGATATTAGATTTAAATAAATGAAAGAACCATGCATATTCATAAGAACCTTTGACATCAATGACAACACTAAATATCAAAGCTTAACACTTAATGACAATGATCAACAATCTCTTCCTTAATAAATGACAATGTTTAACAATCTCCCCATTTATCATTGATGGAAAACATACTAAAAAAACTCTGTCAACCACTCTTAATGGAAATCATCTATTAGACCTAATTCTTTCCTTTTCTTTCTCCCTTTTTGACCTTGCCCCTTTTTTCATATTTTTTGATATTTCTCCTTTTGCCATATTTTTTTATCTTTTTCCCCCTCTAAAATTAATTACAAATATATTATATGAATCTCATCTATTTTAGAATGGACTCAAATTACAATATCACTACAACATAGATTAATCTCAGTTAATAACTTGAATATCTCCCCCTCAAACCAAGAACCCACCATGCTTCTATTATCAGTAGACATCAAAGATCATCTAAAACTAATAAAATCACACTCTTATCCCTATGAGATGATACTATCTCTCAAATACACTAGATGACACATAGACCTCAAAAACTATGGCAACCACCTATGACAACCATTCTCAGAAACTTCTCAATTAGGTCACTATCCTATCATATTCATAAAAATATCAACATATAGAGTCTATAAATCATCTCAGACACAATCTTTCCTTAACTTCATGTATATAAAAAAGTAATCACTTTCTTTAAAATGAAAATAAAGCTACCAATCTCCCCCTTAGACCAAGCATATCTTCTTTGATAAGAACTAGGAACTCAATATCACATACCTTTCTTGACATGGTTAAATAATATAAAACTCTTGACCATACACAAGCCTATCCCATACTAAATACCTAATGTAAAAATAGGGAATCACCATTTATATTCAAAAATCTAGATCAATTACTCATAACAAATAGATCTCAAAAGATTACCTCTTATATACCAATTTTTTGCACTTTGAATTTAGATACATGATACTAGCCTTAGATCTCTTATCATGATACCTTATACACTTCAAAACATAGATATATAAACATAGTAATGGATAATATACATCTTCATCTCCTTGATTACAACATATATAACCTAGAATATTTCTCAAAGGTAACCTTCTTTGATTACACCCTCATACTTCTATTGATAGAAGAATATCTCCATGAAGCTTAATGGATCCATCCCTTTTCATAAGGCACTAAAACAATATGAACTCAAGAGATTCCCATATCTCCATATATTTAAAAGACTAAATATTCTTCAACATTATTCTGGGCTTGAATATCAACTTAGGCTTGACCTTTGATTTAACCTTTTCATCATCCATCTTATCATCCTTCTTTTCTTTGACTGCCTTGCCAACACATGCAGATAACAAGTGTTCTTAAAATTTATTAAATTTTGATTTATGCTCTATAGTAGAAAACATCCCACCTTGGTTTATGATTTATATCATGACTCACCTTGTCATCCTTTTTCTTCTTAGTGAACTCTTCATTCTTACTACTTTGATCAATCAGATGAGAACCAAGACCTTTTTTGTCTCTTGACATGTGACTTGAGAAACCACAATCTATACTTTGATATTTCATAGAATCTCTTTATTTAGTATTTTTTTTCCATATTTACCTTATCTATATAGTATGGCTTCTTGATCCATTTCTTAATGGAATGACTATGAACCTTCTTATCTTGACTAGATGACCTTCTAACTTTGTTAGAATAGAATCTTGCAATATGTCCTACATTATGATAGCTGTAACAAACCACCTTATACACCATTTGTCTAATGTGAATTTTTATTCCCATTTGACCAATTGATTATTCTTCCATAGTTCCATGAGTACTCATGCTTGGAGGGTCTTCTACATTATGTTGGTCTATGACCAAACTATCTACATGAAAAACAATAATCATTGAAATAATTAACATACCTTATAGCATTGGGCTATCTAATAAGTCTTTTCATGTTGATTTTCTTGTCTTAAACAATCTTCTTTTCAACTTGAGGTGATTTATTTTGGTCTTCTTTAAATCCAAGACCTATCTTATCACTTGCAAACTTCTGAATACTTAATATATCATCTAGAGTCTCAGTGCTCTTTTCAAATTTCACAAAGCTCTTCACTTTTATAGATGCTTGATCCAACTCAAATCTTAGATATTCTATTTAAATTTCATATCTATTGCAATATTATTATTTATCCTTTAAGATTGTTTCCACAATCTCTATCTAGGTTTCAAATTGTTAGATGAATTATTCATACTCCTTGGAAGTGTTGCTCAACATTTCCTCAAAAAATCTAATCTGATCCTCATAGTCCTAAACTAATTACTTCAATTTCTTGTTCTTTTTATTTACAATATTAACTCTTCTACCATACTTACCAGTTCTACCTCAATATCCACTTCATCTTTTCCTTATTCACTATCATGGTATACCTCTTCATTTGATTTTGCATCAATCATGAGGCCTTTCCCATTTGAACAATCCTCATTATATAACTCTATGCCTATGAATAGGGTTCCATTATTGTCATTTTTAGATTAATTATCACTATTAGATGTGTTTGAATTACTTATTTCTGATGAATTGTCTTATCTAGTATAGAAGCTCTTCTTATTCTTAAATGATCCTTTTTTCATTCTTTTTTAAATCTCTCTTATTCTTGTTAGACTTATAGGCATTTTCTTCAGCTCCATGGGATTCATCATTTTATTCATTATGATTAGATCTATACTTGTTAGGATACTTGGTTACAAAGTGACCAATATTACCATAATTTAAATATTTTAAGGGCAACTTACCCTTGTACTTTCTTGAGCCAAACCTTAACTTTCTAGCAAACATAAGTATGAGTACATCATCATCAACATCTAAGAATACCTTATCTTTTAAATTCTTAGACTTTGAATTATATTGAAATTTCAAATCTAATTCCTTATTTAGAGGTCTTCCTTCATTTGTTCTCATCTCATAGGTAGTCAAAATTCCATTCAACCCATCCATCTCTAGCTTGTCTAAATCTTACATCTTTTATACCATAGACACTTTAGAGTCAAACTTAGGAGTGAGTGATCTCAACAAATTTTGGACAAAATTAGAATATTTAAATTCTTCTCCCAATCCTCTAATGATATTTACAACTTCATCAACTCTCAACATGTATGATGCAATGGATTCATCTTCATTCATCTTCAATATTTCAAACTATCTTCTATTGGTTTGTAACTTGGCCATATTCACCTTGGTGTATCCTTCATATATAATATTCCATTTCTCCCATATGTCTTTGGACAAAACAAAATTCATTAATTTTATAATATATACCTTTGATAGTCCATACAAAATGGTATTCATTGCCTTGGAGTTATTTTCACTAGCCTTTTTACCTACTGCATCTATTAGTGGAATTGGATGTGTAATATAACCATCCATAACTAACTACCAAATACCATGTCCATATGACATTATATATATCTTCATTATGATATTAAAAAATGCATAGTTAGATCTATTAAATAATGGAGTCTTACTAGTAGAGAAACCTCCTTGAGCTTGTTGACTAGTCATCCTTGTTTCTTAGGATCTCTTTTAGGCTATCAAGCCTAATCCAAAGGACTTGATATAATAATAATTATTAGAAATAATATGATTGAGGGTAGGGTTGAATTATTCTTCAAAAATTTTAATTTAATTCCATTTAACCATTAATGAACCATTGTAACAAGCATGTACATCTTAACAAGCATAAGCATTAAATCATAAGAGCATGAAACACATGAACACATCATATACATGGGAAACCATCTAGGGGTAGAAAAAACATTGATGAATAAAATTGAATATAGTATTATAATATAAACATCAACCTTTAGTGAAATTCCAACTTCACATGGACCACCAACCCTAACTAACTCAACACCAACTCAACTAGGCTTTAGCAAACACCCACTTGCAAGGTGGCACCAACCCCCTAGATGAATCAGCACCAACTCAACCACCTAATTATTTGATAACCATAAAAAACCATTATTTATTTTAAAATAGATGATGATCTACTCCTTAAATTATTCCCTCACTTCTATTCCTCTCAAACTGAGCTTTAGCTTTCTTTGCTCAACTCACCCTCTTCATGGCTTGATTAGGTCTTCTGACCTTGTTCTTCATATACATAGCCTCTATTATATATTAATAACACTTTTATGATGGTATACATGACCTATATATAGTCATCAATGATATTTATCATTCTCTTATCCTCTTCTACTCTCCACACTTATCATCCTCTAAGCTTTACCCCTAAGCTCATATAAAATAGGCCTAAACTACCTTGATTCTATACAAGCCATCTGATCATATACCTATTAGTCATATACATATTCAAATCACTTAGGTTGACCATGAATATGTATTTTCATATTAAAAATAACATGCCTTAATCATGAATCAATCAATATAATAGGTCAGCCATACATCAATTAGACCTTACTCCTCTTTTAGGCTTATGGATACCTAATAGGCCTTCTTCATAACATGTTACCCTTTGATATTTATTGAAGCATATAAAAAAAATCACATGGTAGGAAAAAATCATACACCACTTCAATATAATTTATCCAAATTTAGTTTAGGTCTATAAAACATTTTACATCCATTCACCAAATAAATCCTTATTCAAATCACTCCATATAAAAAGGCTTGTGTATATACAGAAACACTGTCTTGAAAAACTAAGGAATATAATAAATTTTGAAAAAAAATGAAAAAAATACATATTCATAAACCTCATGACCTCAGGGTCATCAAAAAATTCATCTTATGTTTCAACTCTGGCTAAATAGACTCAAACACTTCTCTGTAAGATGTTCACTCAGAATTGTTAACTAACTCCAAAACATAATCAATAAAAACATGAACATATAACACATGATTTAATATTTTCAAGGGATTTAAATTTATTAAAATAATATTATATAATCCTTCGAGTAACCTCAATAAATTATATCATGAGATCTAATGAAAACTATTGGTCTTATAGACCAATATTTTGACCTTCTCTTTCACAAACTCTACTTAGCTAGATAATCCATTTTGGCTACATTTTTTCAATCTCATACACTATATTCCAAGATTATAAAAATAATTGAAATATCATTCAAGACCCAACCAATATTATCATGTAATATAATGCACCACTCTTACATGAAAACACATTACTAAACATCTTCTCACTTCTATCTGATTTCCTTATTTTTTGCATCACTAAGTATGCTATAAACTAGCCAAATTAGATCACTAAATTTGCATAGATAATATATATAACTTTTAAATAATTATTTATAAAAAAATAATACAATTCTCACACTTTTATCTTCATCTAGCTAGTAACTTTGACTCAATCAACTCTATTTTCTACAACAAATTTATAAAAGACAAACACTTTTATATAAGGTTTGTTCACTCACTTGAGAAAAAAAATCACAGATAGATATGCCTAGGAGAGTTGAATTCAACCTCCAATCACTTGTTTTATCATATCAAACCATTATGATATATTTAGAACAAGATATTCAACATCAGGTCACTATTGGGGTTTTATGAAGGTTTAGACCATCTTTGAGTCTTAACGATCATTCATAAAAATTAGCTCCTCTTTCAAGAAATAAATGATTGTAACTTTAATATATAACCATTACTTATCTATAATGAATAGATTATTTTCTCAAGAAAATGCTTCATGTGTCAATGAGCACTAAGAAAACCTTCTCGGGTGGACTAATATTCATTTTATGCACTTGAAAAACCTTGAAATACTTTTCAATCCTTTTCTCATGAACCAAGAATGTAAACTTCATGCACATACTTAAAACAACTTGAATTACCTCTATCAATGTTCACCTACTCACCCATGTCATAAAAACTAATCTTATTACCTCATTTGACCACCATCTCTCTTCTTGCATTCTAAGCCTTGACCAATACGTCTTATTATGCTTTGAATCTAATCTTATATCCACTCTGTAGGCTTTACCTTGAAACTCTCCTATGTTTTAACGTTTATTGTGTATGATCAAGTAACCTCATACACTCACTCTTCTTCCAAAATTCAATATGACTTATTTGAAGCTACTTATAGATGTTCATAACTCAATTATAACATCTTTGGAGTTACGTACACATATCTTTAGATCTAACCTTTTAATCACTTTAAAGGTCCTTAACACTTCATGTACAAACTCAAACAACCTCTTTCATGATCAAACAATGTCAAGTGTTCTTTGGAGAATTATATTTAGATCATTCTCATCTTCATATCTTATTCATATCATATTTAAAACTACTTACATAGATCTTTAGAGCACATAGTTTATTTTTTGAAGCTCACTCATTTCATCACACCACTTGAAAATATCATCTCACAAGGTCTAGACAAAGCAGTACAAGATGTTTTACATTTGCTATACTGATCTATACATATTCATGCTACTTCCCAATATTTCACTCAAGATGACATTATAATGTTCTTAAAATAATATTTTCTCATTATAGTAACAACACTTATTGTGATGAGAATCAGAATTCATTCATATACATAGCTAAAGGCTTACATGACCAAACATCTTCACAAGAACCGTTGAAGTCAATGATATTAATTGACATCAATGAAATAAGCATGAATCTTCATAATAACCTTTGACATCAATGACAACATTAAATATCAAATATTAACACTTAGTGACAATGCTCAACAATCTCTCCCTTGATCAATGATAATGTTTAACATTATTAAATTATTATTTACCCTTTCCAACCTCTTAAATCTCCAAAAATCCATTAAATATCCATAATATATAAATTATCCCCATATTAAAATAACCTAACCATGATAAAAAACACATAAAACAACTTAAAAATCCTGTCCTCAAAATTACCCAAGGTTAAAACCTCCTAAGATGTATTTTGCCAAATAAAGGCATAATCATTAACAATTCTTTGAAATCAGCATTGATTATGTTCGATCACTGTTGATTAATTATAGATGCCCATAGCTCACCCAAAAAATCTTGAAATTTTTCTAAAAGGTGGATATAATGCTTGGAAGACAAACAACGTTCAAGAGATTTTCTAGTATACACATTATGCTGCTACATTGAAGCTATGAATCTTTGAAATGATTCTATGGAAAGTAGAAAACATCCCCAAATTGTAGCATCATCCTAAGACATTTTAAACATTAGTGGTGTATTTTATTTTAGAATAATTTCATTACTTGTCTTTTTATACATGATAATACCATTAGTTTACTACCTAGACCATCCCAATTATCTTTAAAATCTATTTCCTCAATTCATAAGTCAACTTCTTAATTTTCTCAAGAAATTAACTAGAATTAATGTTGATCATACTAATCAACATTGATCCTAATAAAATGAACACTAATTCTATGAATCAACATTGATCACTATCAAAACTATTAAGTTATAGAATCTAAACTTGTCTCCATGTCTTTTTATCTCACCTTGGTATATTTTGATCATTATATTTTATTGCAAACATGGACCCTACATTTAGATCATTATTTTAAGAATACCTCACAAGATAATGAGTATTTTTTATCTCCTAATCATTCCCTAACCAATATTCACTGATCAAAGTGACATTACACATGATTTGAGTCTATGTACCATTACATTCACTCTAAATATTGATGGCATTTCAGCCCATCTAGAAATAATCTAGGAAGATACTGACACTAAATAAGATTATTGGCTTGATTACTTTGATTACATTAACGAAATATAGAAAGAATAAATTTTCTCTTTATCTTATGTTATCTAATTATAATCAAATCTTTTTAATTCACATTATCATTTTTTATCAATTTAGTTGTTAAACATGTGGATTGACATCCACAAAAGGAAGCTAACCCCTTCTTGGAACTAGTATTTTACCAAGTAATCCACCTTCTTATTTCATTAATTTATCTCATCTAGTTTTTTACTTATGTGAAGGTAATCCTTCTTTTCCAAAAGGATCTCTCACAATATCTTGGTCAATGGTGTGAATTTGATCCTATATGTAAACCTCATTTTGGCTAAAACCCTACTTTTATTTTGAATTTTTGTTATTTTATATTATAAAAGGAAAATTACATAAAAACTACATAAATAGTAGGAATACATATCTAAGCATGAATTAAATCACCTACCAAGGATCAAAGGGTTATATCATGGATAAAGCATCTTAGAATAGTGGCAGTAGTATATTGATAGACTATTGGGTGTGATCTAGTGGTTGGAGGGCATATAAATGATTCGATACCAAAGTCATCAAACTTAGATCATAGTCTAATACAATCTCCAAAGATGCTTCCATAATGTCCTTGAATGTGACAACATCCAAGTGATCTATCTTTAAGACATCAAAATCCCTTAGGAACATGGTCTTAAGGAGGGATAAGTATGTGATTATCTGCTTCAGATCAGTGTTTTAGTGCTAACTCTATGCTCAACCTTGTAAATTGGTCACAAACTAGTATGCATTTTTTTCCAAATAGATAATCCCTAGATCCCTAAAAATGAACTTAAACCTATGCATGTGGTTTGAACCATATTTCATTCCATAATAATCTAGAATTTTTAGATCAATTTCATAGTAGATCTACTAGACTAGAATGATCATGGTATACATAGGGGATGTTTACTTAGGGTATGTATATGGGTTGGCCTCCTCATGAGGTAGTCAATATAGAACTACCTCCTACTATATTATATCCTATCTTGAACCTCCTCAAACGACACAACATGCATATCATTTATGTTTTTTCTAGTTTAAGTAGGGGATCACAAAACACCTACAAAGATGGAGTCCCTACTTCTAAATATTTATCCTCCATTCTTGGTGGATCTTAAAATATATCCAATGATTTTGAGAGGGGTGTATAGGCTCATGTGTTGGGATTAGGGAAATCAAGTGTTGTTCACTAGTCTCCAAGCACCTAGTCCTTACTTTAGTACTTTCTAGATATTTCCCCAACTTCACAATGTGTATAATCATTTAATTAGAGTTTATCATCTATTAATTCACTTTTCCCTTGGCCATATCACTTTTTATAATCATTAAATTCACACATAAACACTCTAAAAACTCCAAAAAATCTATTATTCAATAGAATATAAACACACACACACACACACACACACATGCATATATCATGTGTCTATGGTATGCCTATATCACACTCAAATATTTGTCAAAAATGCATGTGTGTGGTAATGAAATGATATAATATCTATTAACATGAAGCAAAAAACATAGGTTTCAAGGATATATTCAACATGAATGCAAAAAACATAAGTTTCAAGGATATATTAAACATGAATGCAAAAAACATAAGTTTCAAGGATATATTAAACATGAATTATATATATATATATATATATATATATATATAATTCATGTTTAATATATCCTTGAAACTTATGTTTTTTGCATTCATGCTAAATATATCCTTGAAACCTATGTTTTTTGCTTCATGTTAATAGATATTATATCATTTCATTACCACACACATACATTTTTCACAAATATTTGAGTGTGATATAGGCATACCATAGACACATGATATATGCACATTAAGATATTGCACCTCTCCTGTACCCATGCCATATAATGCATCGAGGCATCTAATTCATTAATCATGATGATACATGTTACATATAATTTATACATTATCATTTTTGAGATTATATACTATTGTTTACACA
>JARHVA010007855.1:240000-422500 GCA_037957365.1 Torreya grandis
ACATGAATTTTACCCACTTAGTGAAATATTTAGTGGTTGTGATGATGAAGTGATGGCCATTCCAAGAATCATGATAGAGATTACAAATGGATATGCACCATTTAGTAACAATGGGTTAATGTACCCTAGAAAGAATGTGAATTTCAAGGGATAAGTTGACACTTATCATATTTCCTTACATAGTTAACAAAATTATATTCAAAAGTTAACTAAAATTTTCCATCCTATGGATTTTATGGGAAGTTATGTGGCCACCAAAGTGTCCACCACAAACTCCATTTTTATAATGAAAGAGGACATATTTTAACTCAATTTGATCATTAAATATTAGGAACATTATATCAAAACCTTGACGATAGTGAACCTCTTAAATAATGACATATTTAGACATAATAATGTTAATATGGTACCTCTAATATGAATTGGTTCCATCAAGATAAGTATAATCAATTAAATAGTTTATGATATAATTATAGCAAATGTCTGAGATGATTTTTGATTTATCTATATATCATATCAGTTCATTAAGAAAATGGGTATTAATAAGATCACCAAATTAAAAGGGGGATTTTCCAATCATCAACAATGATCTTTCCCTTAATGGAAATTTTTGACATAGTTAAGATAAAATTTATTCAAAAATGTCATGAAATTCCCAACCTTCCATGAAAGGGATGGTTGGGTTAATAATGTTCATTAGGCATAGGATCTTAATATTACCCTTATTTCTTTATTAAGCATGTGATTTATCATTTTCTTAGTTGAAAATATAAAGGAATAAAACTCAATAAGAGTATGGATAATTTTCATATAGTGAGTTTCATAATCAATAAGAGTATGGATAATTTTCCTTTTCATCACCATCCTATTGGGTCAATATATTAGCAAAGGATACCTTAGTCACATTTATATAAAGTATGAGGGGTTTTCTTGTCTTAGGTATTATTATTTTTGGGGGAGACACCAAAAAACATTTTAATACTTAAAATGTGTCCTAAAAATGCTTCATCCAATTCAAAACAATATTGTTGTTTAGTAATTTATTAATAGGATGAAATGCATAATTACGATCGAGAAAAAATCTATGAATCTCTCCAAACATTCCCAAGAATGATGTGATTATTTATTCATTAGTAGGTGAAAACATGTCTAGTATCACATGAATTTTAGTCATATTTATGTAAATTATTCATTGGGAAATAATGTAACCAATGATTTTTCCATATATGACTCTAATAACACATTATTTGGAATTAATTATGACTCCATACTCAATTATATGTGTAAGAATAGTATGTAATAAATCTGAATGATCATCCATTCTTATTTCATTTTTGAGAAGATCATAAAATAAATCTCTAATAGATTATACATAATATCATTAAAATTATGGGTCATGGCACTTTGATGTGTTTCCCTAGTGTTCTTAAGTCTGAAATGCTTGACTACATAGAAAACAGTTCCCCATGGTGTAGTAAAATATGTTTTTATTTGACCCTTTTCTAAAATTTAAAGTTGGTTATATCTAGAGAAACCATCCATGAGGGATATAAACTCATAAATTATGGTATCATAAATAATAACATCTATGAAGGGAAGAGGGAAATCATCCTTAGGACATGAACCCTAATTTAAATAGTTCATTGACCTCTTTTTTATCATCAATGAAACCTTGGGTTTGAGTGGACTAATATTTTGATTTACTTGTTTCACATCAAGCATGGTAACCAAGATGTGGATAACTATATCAGATTAGATACATGCCATGCTTTCATAAGAAAAGTCAAAGGATTTGGAAAGTTTAGTATGCAAATTTTTATGGTATTATACTTATTGGGGTGAGAATGAAGATACTAGTTTGAAGATCCTAGGGATTTCTTCAGTTGCTATGTTTATGTCTACAACGTCCTCAATTGGGGAAGAATTCCATTATTTAAATTATTTTGGAGTAGGAAAAAGGTCAAGATCCTCATTTTTAGTGTAAAATATGTTGAAATATTTGTTAGAGGAAAGATATCCTTCAATCCTATAGTAAGAATCATAGTAATTATACCCAAGGGTATATGTGGGATAGAAAGTGAAATAAAAACCCATTTTATGGTGTGATGAGGGAATGTTTACATAGGTTAATAGTATTTCTAAGATAGCCTCATCATTTTCAATGAATTCAGCGACTAGAGGAGTATTATATTTTCCAATATAAGTAAGGGTTTGGTTATTTGACACCTCGTGTAAAATATGATTAGACCTAATATATACCATGAAATCATATTAAATTATCATTAGATAATGATTAAAATGATAATAATAAGAAAAAATAGAATCAACAAGATAATTACTTGCTCTAGGGATGGCCTCTGTGAAGATAAAATCAAAATCCTTGGCAAGCTCATAGAGAGTGATTTTATAGAGTTGAAGGTGTTAAAAATTAGTCTAATATAATTCCAAAACTTTTTTAGTCACTAATTGTGAGTCACCTTGGATATTAAAATTTTGAATACTTGATATTTTTATAATAAACATTCCTAATAATAAAGTTTCATATTTTCCCCATTGTTTGTGTACTCAAAATCTAGTTTGAATCTAAAAAACATGATCCTTCTTCTAGGGGATATTAGGATGACCCCTACCACTATTTTGAGATGAAAATTTCCCCCATAATAGTGAATCTTCCATTTATAATTCATGATGGTATAATCATCATCCTACCTAGGGAACATTTCTTAGTCCTCTGAGATCTCAATCATACATATTTCATGTTTCTAACTATCCCCTCTTAGGATCTTAGGTCTTGAGATTGAAGAATGTTTTAGGTTCCTACTATATGAGGGTTGAAAGTATTTTTAGGGGTTGAAACTTATCTAGGATATTGATAATATCAACCATATACTTGGTCTATATGGTTTGCACTATTGTAAGGGTTTCAGTTGTCACTATTTATGTTACTTTGACCCCTTTCTCTTTAGGTTTTTCATTGGATGAGACTTTTGGAATTTCATATATAGTCTCTAATAAAATGAATTTGTTTTATGGTGGGTTTTGACATAAACTAGATGTGGAGTATTCACCACACCATTGGTGGGAAAGTCATAATCAATGTGCAACCTTAGTTGTTTGTGCATGGTCAATTGAAGGATGTTAAAAGGATTATGGTCCCATCAAGAAATAATAACTTTCCCCAAATAGAGGAATCTAATTTATTTGAATTATTAGTGTAGGTTTTAATTCCATTTAATGTTTTTCCCTATACATGTTGTCTAACTTGCTTAGGTGTTATTTTTGGTCATTAGAAAAAATAAGCCCATATTTATATGGATGTGTGATTATGTCTCTCTTACACAAAGATAGACACACACACACACACACACACACACACACACACACACACACACACACACACACACACACACACACACACACACACACACACACACACACACACACACACACCCATTCACCTTTCCTAAAGCTATTTTGGATAGTGATGTGAAGGATAATAATTGAATCTTTTGATTATTAAAGATAAGATTATTATTTATCATGTTTGATTTCACTTCTATAATAGGTATCTCTTCTACATAATTTATTTTGAATATTATAGATATTTTTGCTTCATGTCTACTCAAACCTTGATCCTCTATTGTAGCCTAATTTGACATGTATCAGGACATGGTTTCTGGTAATTGAATGCCAAAGATCCTATTGTGAAATATTGAGTTTCAGCTGACATGTCATATATACCACTCATTGACCTATCACATTGAAGATTCACCCTTAGATTTTAATCTTATTCTAGGGTTCTCGGTTGATCTAGATTTAGAAAAAGAATAAGATAAAATGCATCTCTTACTTGTTATCTTTCATCCAATAGATTTTTATGGAAAATGGATTCTAATATTAGATTCAGAAAGTGATAAAATCATAGGATCAATTGTAAACATGAATTAGTTTTATTATAGTCAATTTCAACCATTTTTGGAGAGTTAAAATGTATTTTCCTTGATTATATGCAAATATGTATTGTTAAAGTCTCAAAAAAATTATTCATAGGATTTTATCTGTTTCTTGAGAAAGTTAGTAGGTCTTTTGTGTATTTTATAGAGTAGTAGTAGATATGGTGTTTTATTGAAAAGTCGAGTTTATACATTTTCATGAACCTACCAAACTCTTTATTATTTCATGTACCTTCTAGTGTCTTTCACATTTCTACCAGCTATTAGATGAGCCTATCTTTATGCCTATTAGAGTTAGATCTCATTCAAGCACCTATCATAACCTTATCTAGTCCTAACACTACTAGAATCCCTTAGCATCTTGGAACATGCCAAAATTCATTAGAATCCTAACACTACCAAAACCATGAATCATCTTAACACTACTAGAAATAATATCCATCCTGACACTATTATAAATTCCTAGCATCTGGGCACCTACTAGAAACTTTTAAAATATAAGTAGTTGTTATAAACTTGATGCCTACATTTTTTTCCATTGCCTCTAAGTTCCCAAAAATTTATGGGTCAATTGATTATATTTTTCTTGACTTTGATGCCCCAACTATCAATGGGTTGATTACTTTTGATGTTGTTGACTATGATGGCCCAACTACTAAAGACTCACCCTTTTCCAATAATTATTGGAGGGATTCCTATTGATGATGCCCATAGTTTTGATAACTTGTAGAGACCTCTCAAGTTTTAATGACTATTGGTAACCTCTAAACACTCATCTTGGGGCTTATCCTCTAGTCATATGTTATTTGGTTCCTTGGTCATAACTAGCCCAATAGGGGTTAACTTTTGTTTGAAATTTTAAGTAAAAAAATTTCACAACCAAAAATTTATGCAAAGTGGATATTTATTTTGTGAGAAAAAACGTAAGAATCCCATAATATTTAGCCTACATTTCATTTTCAAGTAACATTTTTCTGAAAGTGAGATTTTTTTTTAGATTTATGCATTAGTGTTATTTATTAGCATTATAAAATTGAACCTTTATAATTTTATGTTGGGTTACATATCCTTGTCTTTATATCACCATGAGTTTAACACATATCAACTTATAATAATGGATTAGAATCAAGTTCTACTTATTAAACCATTCAACTATATTGAGTGTAAATTAAAAATAAAAATCTTCTTGAGGATTAAAATCTAACACCTAATCATTATGGGTACAGAAATAGAACCGACACTTGATGCAAAAAAAGTGAAGTGGTTTAATCAAAGTGATTAATCCTATTATCTATTGTGCCTATCAATTTCTCCCAAATTTTTATTTCATATTGAATATATAAATTTTCATAATCATGTATGGTCCATTTTGGAAAAAATATTTAAGAATTAAGACATAATGAGATTTCATGGATTGTAAAATGATCTCATTAGTTTGAGCCCAAGAAAATTTGACACAACATAGGACTCATTCAAAACATTCAAATAATTTAGGTTGCATTAAAAATTGTGTCATAGAAATTTTGGAATAAAAATGAATAAGAGGGGGGGGGGGTGAATCAATCTTTTAAACATTTCCTATCAATTTCACTTAAACAATCATGAACCATTCAAACAAGCATAATCACCTATCCACATAAGCATGAAATAAATGAACACATAACATATGTGGGAAAAACTCAATGGGAATAAAAAAACTTATATATAAAAATTGACTATAGTACTATAAGTAAAACATAAAATTTAGTGAAGCACCCACTTCACATGGAGTACCAACCCAAATTAGCTAAACACCAACTCAGTTAGGCTTTAACAAGCACCAACTTGCAAAGAGGAACCAACCCCATAGATGACTTAGCATAAACTCATCCAAATTATTAATTTGATAACCTTAAAGGAACCTTATTTCTCAGCTAACTGATTATGACCACTGCTTCATCTCTTCATGCTCTTAGCCCTCTCAGACTACCTTCTAGGCCTCTTTGCTCAATTAGGTCTCTTCAAGACTGATTATATCATATGAACTTGATACTAATACAAAAAACCTCTATAAAATATTAATAAAAGATCTTATCCACTCTTATGATGGTCTAAAAGACATCCTTCTACTCTGAAATATGTTATTTTATTTTCTTGCAATCTACACACTACAATAGGCCTAAAATTGCCTTGTATTTATACAAGTCTCTTGTTCATATCCTTCTTGGTCAACCAAAAACAATTATATTATTATTTAGGCCTTGTAATATATATTTTAAAATCTCATAAAAATTAATAATTTTTTTTATTCCTTTATGTCTGACATACCTCAATTTGGCCTTATTTCATCTTTAGGTCTCATGGAGACCTAATCCCATTAGGTCTACTTTAGGACATGTTACACTATGCCTTCCTTGAAACACATTAAAAAAAAAAAAACATAGGAAAATATAATATTACACTAAAATATACCATTTAAAATCTCATATAATCTCCATACCACCTTTTAGTTCTAGCCACCACTTGAAGCACACCATTAGTACTGTTCATAATTAGGCTTGTGCATACCCATAAAGTTTGTTTGAAATACTAAAGAAAAGACACCATTTAGCTAAAATACCATGGAAAAAATCACATATTAATAAACCTAATGACCTCAAGGTCATCAAAAACTTAATTATATACTTCAACATATGGTATACAGGCCCAAACTCTTCTCTGCAAAATGCTCACTCTAAACTGCCAACTAGCCTCAAAACATAGTTATGGAGACTTGAAATTATAAAACTTGAAATAAAATAATAAAAAAATAATAATGAATTAAAATTATCTTAAAACATCCAAAGAAAAATCATAATCTCTAATGGTAATTATTGGTCTTGTAGACTAATTTGTTGACCTTCTTTCTCTCAGACCTCACTTACGCAGACAAGCCATTTTGGTTTCAATGCTTCAAACTCTTACATTGAATTAAAATATTATAAAAATAATGGATATTACATAAAATTACCAAACAAAAACATCATATCAATTATCTACATTAACTCCTGACATAAGGTCTCAAACTCATCTCTGCAACGTGCTTACCCAGAACTACCAGCTTGCCTTGAAGACCAATCATGGTGATAATGACCTTAAAACACCTATATAAACATCTAAAGAGACTCTTTATGATTTTGGATGATATTATGATATAAATATACCATTTTTATATATAATTATAATATGTTCTAATATCAATATTGGTCTTACAGACCAATCTCATAGCCTTTGTATCTCACAGTCTCATTTGAAATTGATAGGTCAACTTATGAGCAACATTTTCATCATATAAATTGACCTTAAAAAATTATACTCAAGATGAATATTTCTTAAAATTCTTGAAAAATGTCTCCATATAATTTTATTCATTCCTATTCCATGATAACACATCTCTAAACATCTTCTCACTTCTACCTGGGTTTCTCACTATTTGCATCATTAGGCCTATTAGCAACTGGTCAACTTGGATGACTAATTTATCACATCAAAGGGATATAACTTGATTAAAAACCACAATTTTCATAAAATAAAATTCTCAATCTTTTTCCTCCATCTATTTAATAACTTTGACTTGGTCAACTCTAACTGCTACAATAAATCACTAAGAAACTAATACTTTCCTGTAAGATCTACTCACACACCTAAAAAACCAATCACACTTGAAGGTTCCTTGGAGAGTTAAATACATGATAAAATAGTATGTATAATAATTTGAGACCATTTTTGGCTATTTTGAACAATATCTTTCACATTGGGTCATTTTTAGGATTTTAGAGAGGGTTAACACTATTTCTGGTGTTAAATATTATTCATAAAGGATTACCCCTCATTTACAAAAATAATTCCTAGATATATCATCTAGACCCCTCCCCATATCTCTTAAATATATCAAGTTCTCATGTAATAGTTACGCATTCTAATTAACACTTGAAAGTCCTCAAGTTTGTAGGCCTTCATTTTATGTACTTGAGAGACCTCAAAATCACTTTTCATGCCTTTTATTTCAAACTATGATCTCAAACTTGGTCAACATCCCTAGGAAAATACATCACACTGCTAAAAATTCTCACGTGACCATTCTTATCTTTAAATCTGAATCTCATACTTCATTTGGCCACCATCTCTCTCTTTGTGTACTTGGGCCTTGCTTGTAAACCATATTAGGCCTTTAAAATAACCTTCATGCACCTTATCATGTGTTATGCACCTCAATTAAATTATAAAATAACATATAACATGATCAAACAATTTCAAACATCCTACATATGCCTTGACAATAGATCATGATGCCTCGTTATGGTAGGTAGGGTCTATAAGTGGTCTGGTTGCATACTAAATCTTTTGGTCCTACCCCTGTAGTCTCACCCTAAGACTCACATGAGTGATCCAATAACTAATATACATTCTCAATAAACCTTATGTATCCATTCATGCATGTGTTACCTCATTTAACCTAGCCACTAAACTCATACCTTCTCTCAAGGTTCCTTCATGCTATGACTAGTGTCATGACTAGGCTTCTCAAGCACTTGAGATGTGATAACTGACCTTAAAAAATTTATTGATGATATTATACCTTATTCACATGAATTAAATTATCCTAAAATAATTTCATACCTTTTCACATACCTTTTCATGCTCATTATGTAAATTCTCATAATATGGCTATGCTTGTTATGACTAGGCTTCTCAAGACACCTTGTACTCAAGAACTAGTACTCAAACATGCTTAACTCAATGATGATATAAATAAGAGAATTATTAAAATACTCCAATTTTTTTGAATATAACCAATATAATAATCATTAGGTTTCCTTCAAATCCTCTCTCTCAATAGAAGAGACATTAAGTTACTTTCAAATTCTCTCTCTAACCTACACATTGACAATAATGACATCAACCTTGATGTCAATGAAAAAAAATTATCAAC
Organism: Torreya grandis; assembly: GCA_037957365.1. Lineage (NCBI taxonomy): Eukaryota > Viridiplantae > Streptophyta > Pinopsida > Cupressales > Taxaceae > Torreya > Torreya grandis. Next base: position 248,905 of record JARHVA010007855.1, read on the forward strand.
AAGAAACAATGGAATATAAATTGATTATTTAGATCCTTTCTAATTTGGTTTATTAATACTATCTTAATTTATACCTTCCATGCCACCAAGCATGCCCGTGGATCTACATGGACCATGCCATCCTTGGATGATTTTTCTATCGACTTGACTCAGGAGTAAGAGAAGCTTATTCAAATGGGTAGACTAAAATACTCAAAATATAATATCTTAATCTAATTCATGACAAATATAAGGTTTATAGTATTAAGGATAATAAATTGAATAAGAAGGACCAAGAGCAAAGTAAGGGTAAAATAAATTTGATTTTAAATCCAAAGCATCAATTAAGCCCTCCTCATCAAGTGGGAAACCCAATAAAGAGAGATGCACATGTGCCTAATATAAGAAACTTGGTCATAATGTAACTAAATGTATGAAGAAGTAGATTGACCAATTGACAAAGATGTTTGAGAATCACAATATCAGTGTCCATGTTTTTATCAATAAGATTTCATCATCATAGGAGTATTCTAAGGATAAAGATAGTAGTAAGGGAAAAGGTTAAGGAAAAAAAATTATTTCCATCCTAATAGTCCACATGGGTAATTTATTTTTGTGCCCCACACCACATGGCTTCATCACATGATGTTTTCTTGTCCTTGGATCCTTGTTCTATGCCTTCCATTATTTGGGTGATACTACTTCTATAGAAGTTATTGGGAGATGATATGTTGAAGAGAATGATGAGATATTTTAGGATGGTATATGTGTTCCATAATTATTCATAAATATAATATTTGTTTATCAAATCACTCACATTAGATTAGGAAAGAGAGTTGAGTTCATACATGATTTTATGGTTATTAGGGAAGTGCAAAGTAACTCTATAGTTTTAATTTGAAAGCATATCACTAGTCATGATTATATAATTTCTCACATTTTTCTCCTAATCAGCGCTTTACTACATTACTCCCTCATTAAAATGGGGTGAGTAAATTATGGCATGAGTGATTTAGCCATATTAACTATCACTACCTGGAAAACTTAGTCATAATGACATGATTTTATGTTTGACACATGTTCATTTTTATGATGGAATTTTCTAGGGGTAAATACTTGGAAAGCATCCTAAAGATAAGTATGACAAAGGTAAATCATGGAGAGTTACATAGATATTGGAACTAGTTCATAGTGACATTATTGGTCCATTTATAGGCCTTTCATTAAATAAGACTAAAAACATTCTTACCTTCTTTGATTAATTTTTGAGGTATACTTGGATGTACTTTATTAAGCATAAATAAAAGGTCTTTAATAATTTTCAAGACTTCAAGGTGTTTGTAGAACAACACTTAGGCAAATCCATCAATATTTTGTATATTAATAATGGTGGTGAGTATGCCAATAATCATTTTGAGTAATTATACACTTCAAATGATATTAAACTAAATTAAAAATTTCCATATAGTCCTCATCATAATAGTGTTGTAGTGTGAAATAATAGGTCTTTCAAGGAAATTACCAATTTTATGATACACTCCAAGTATCCTGCACCTTAGTATTGGGTTGAGTCCATTAATTGTGATTGTTATGTACAAAACTAAGTTCCATATAAATCATTAAAGGGGGGACACTTATTTTTAAGTATGGAGTGTATTGATAAGGGTTTTAACCACACCAAAATAATAATGATTTAGCCTCTAAAATTTTAATATCTCAATGAAGGTGAACTCCACTATAGGGAATGAGTTGAAGGTATGCGGCCTTAAAAAATTGTTGATGGAATAGTGGTTAGAGCATGTAGGTTGTTGACAAGGTTTTTAGATGGAGGGGTGATCTCTTAAAAAGGAAGTGAAAATATATATGAGTTAGATGGATGTTTGGTTTCTAATATAATGTGGGTAGGTCTGAAAATAAACTCAAAAAAGGGAGGGAAGGGTAAGGGATAAAAGAGAGGTTATATTTTATTTATGAATCACTTCCCTAAATGGTTCCTAAGTGGACAAGTACTCTCAAAACCTATGCTTATTGACATCAAATATTATACACACATAGTTAGACATGGTTAAGAAGTCTAAGGTTATACTGATATAGGAAACTCATAGGTCTTAGTCAAAGACTTATCCTTTTAGGGAAACTATTGCACACTCTTAATCATGATATTATGGATCCATATAGTGAGGTATCTAAGGTAGATATTACACACATGAAAAATATATCAAAAGAAATCACTTATACACACATATAATTATGAATCAATCATCTTAAATATCATACCCAATGTAATTTACCAATCATTCAATAGTTGTTGCACATCTAAAACTAGTATATCAATCAATAAAATCAAGAACCCATTCACAAATTTTACACACTAAGGATTATTGAATCATATAAACAAAGAAATAAAATCTAATTTTACAAATAGTGTAAAGAAAATATGCAAACACATGAGTGGACAACCAAAATTACTTTGATCCTTTATATTGAAAATTCTTTGACAAATCTAAAATGTGGATTATAATTGTTTAAATAGACTTAGGTAGTGGGTCACCTCATCCTCCAAGTTCATGCAAAATTCATTACATGTGATAATTATAACTCGACTTCTAATTTTAGCTAGAAACATATATAGTTCACTTATAGTTATTTATTAATTAATTTAGCCTTTACGAAAACCATGCAACACAATGCGTGTGTAAAAATATGATTTAGGAAAATTTAAAATTTGACTAAAACTTATACTAAAGCTACAAACAAATATATAAAGCTACAAGTTCAACTATAGGACTAATTATGGAAGTCTTAGGCTTCCTTGTGTATAAAATGGTGGTTTTTAGCTGTGAAGAAGAGCCTTACTATCTTGAAGGAGTTGTTTAATCTATTACTAACCCTCTAGATGTGGGATCTTATTCTTGGGTAGTAACTATTGACATTTGAACTATGCTAGTAGCTAGTTTGATGGGGTCTCTTTGGGCTCCCCTAAGTCAAGTTCCCTTAGCCTAGGTTCCTTCTTAACAACCTTCAGTTTGAAAGGGAGTCCCTATGATGTACCTCATTGATCTTTGGATTGTTCTAGTGTCTATCCCTTCTAAAAGTATGAATGTGTCCACCCTTTAAAGAGTGACTTTATTCTATCTAATTCCCTCACATAGATTATAAGATCCTATTGGATCATTCTTAAGTGATCCTCCTTCAAATGAAAAATTATAACTATCTCTAAGCCTTCTTCATCATTTTGTGTGTTCATAAATAAGAAGTCATAAGGATAATTGACATGGATATAAGGGATATTAAATCCCTACATGTGATTTTAGATGGATCCATGGGGATCCCAATCCCTATGTGTAAGTGTCGGGAAATGATAACTCTTCTTCTTGCCATCAACATCCCTAAAGTGTTTTCTCATGGTATACACCATTCTAACAATAATTATGTGGTTGCTAAATAATGTGTAAATTTTATCTTGGTGAGGTCTTCCTCAATGATCCACCATAATTAGAAATCAATTTCTTTCTCAACCAATTTATCTAGTACATAATTTGGAAGGCATAGGGGATAGACCATGTTTCCCTAGATCATGATGATAGTAAAATATAGATATATAAAATAGTCACCTCTTGTAAAAAGTGTCTTCTAATGCTAGATCCAACCCTAAGAATTGGTGAAACATGGATAGAATTCTGAACATGAGGATAAACATCATTGGCAATCCTCACCATATTATTCATGTAAGCATAAATGTGCATGAATTGAAAATGATCTCAAATCCTATATTTGATATAATTAGTGGCTGGGCTCTATAACTCACTAAGGATACTATAGATAGTTTCCATAATAACATCCAATAGATACAACATCATATAAAAATTGTCTATATGAGTGGGATACTTTTATTTTTGAATAATATACTCTCTCAAATAAAAATTGACAATCTCACCCAATGCAAATGTGGCATCACTAGTTAACATCATGTGCAATAATAGCAGTCAGTCCAAATGGAGAAAATTGATACTAAGCATACCACATAGTCTATTAAGTAATTCTATACCAATACATACTCCCATCCTAAACTTATTGATGGGAGTAGGACCCTTGAGATTCTTTCCCTTGAATGTAATTATTTTTTTTGGGAGAAGTCATGAAGGTAAAACCTTCTCCATTATATTTTAATGATTCCACTATACTGACCTATGTTTATTGAAATAAGCATCTGGTGTTGGTAATGACAAATATCTTTGGAAATAAGCTCTTTTGATACATGCTATAATTTTTGGATTAACAATATGATATAGGAAAGCAACTTACATGACTTTTCCTATGAAGAACAAATCATGAAGGAGGTTGATGCATGGCATCATCTCATTCTTGGCAACAACAAAATGTATTCCTTATATTTTTATGGAGAAAAAATCATTGATGAAAACTCACTCCAAGGGAGACACATTTCCATCTAATGAGAATATGTCTATAGAATCAATAGCATCTCATAATTCTAAATAATTTGCATACCTGTTATCAAAGATGGTAACATCAAAGACTATATGCATAAACTCTATTGAATCCTTGATCAAATATGGTGATGTTAGAACTACTCCCTTTAATGGTTTGGATAAATATTCCATTTTTATTTACATGAAATTAAAGTTATTACATTATCATTTATATTATTTGTATGCTCTATGAAAAATTATCACTTCCGCTAGTCACTAGTTTACACATAGTACTCTCACAGGTAGTTATGGATCTTATCACACAAGATAGCATAAGAATTCTAGTGAAAGTTTATTTTTAAGTGATGAAGGCTTCAATGGCTTCACATCATGTATATATATTTTAGCATTGAATACCAATTCATATGATATAAATTCCCAACATTCACCTATTTTGTATTTTCTACATAGTTCAAAATTCATTAGTTCTAGTTGGTGGGTGACTTTATCAAATTATTAGGAAGTATTTTAGCTTTACTCAGCTAAGTATAGAAAGTATTTTAGCATTCAAGAGTTAGGTATTTGGGCTTTATTTTGGGATTGGTATTTATAAAAGACATAATTAAAAACCCCAAAGACTTAATTCCTATATGAAAAAATGTCTAAATGAAATGCTCGAAGCATATATGAAGCTTAATGATCTTTTAGGTAAAATGTTTGGAGAAAAAATGTTGAATACCAAAGGTGCATCAAACAAAATTTCCAAACAAAAAGCCTGAACAAAATTTTTGAAGACCCCAAACTTCTGATAAATATAAGTTATTTTAGGATAATTATCTCAAACAAAATTCCTAATACAAAAACCCTAGACCAAATATATTTGGAACAAAAGTTTTGAAAGACCAAATTTTGATGCATAAATACCAAATAAATAAATGTTAAATAATCAAATGATGAATAAACCTTAGACATAAATCTTGTTGAATAAATAACCTAAAAATGCTCCTGGAAAAAAAACCTAAAACAAAAATCCATGAAAACCAAAATTGCATAAAAAAATGTGTAGCCAAAATGCCCAAACAAAAGGCCAGATGAATAAGTTTTTGAATGATTTTTTCTAAATAAACTAAGTCTTGAAAAACTACATAGTTCAAAAACTCTAAAAAATGTATTAATAGAGTTAGTCCATAAAATACATAATGCCATGCTAAATTGCTAAATTATTCTAAGTATGAAGACTAAAAATTAATTTGATCAAGAATTTGCATAAACATATAGAAGAAAAGCTCAACAAAGAAGGCTAGAATATGTAAAAAGTGGTTCCCCATGTCTTATTAAAGAAAAGGGGGATGTTGGGTACAAAAAATGGTGGCTTACAGGGGAATACTCCTGAGTATTTGAGAACCTAGAACTTTGGTTAGTGATATTAAATCAAACATAAACTATGTCACATAAAAATACTAAAATTAGAGATATGAAAGACTCCTAAGGAAATTCGCATAAAATACTTGCCTTCCTATCCTTAGATCTGTATGTGCTAAAAGTGAATTTCATTTGATGCTTGTTGTGTTATATTTTTCCAAAGGCTTGATGGAGCTATAGATTTTGTTTTACTTTTTGTTAAAACTCATTAAAATAAGGGAAGTTCAGGCATTATTTTACCACCATCTAGGCATCCATAGCCTTGAATGAGACACCTAGGGATCCCTCTCTTCCTCTTCCTTCATTTTCTTGATTATGATGCACATTGACCTTATTTCATCATGTGATCCTTTTGATTTTATCTAGATATTATTTTGGCTTGATTGTTCTTTTGAACTCATTGGTTATCTTTGTTCTTTTCCTATTTTTTGAATGGAAAGATGAGAGCTAGAACCCTAGTGAGATGGTATAGCTATAAAATAAATCATTACAAAAACATCCCTACCAAATACATATGTACTAAGAATTATTAATTATAACAAATATTTAATGTAATAAATGCACATGATATAATGAAATAAGAAAACTTTCTAAGTTTATGTGAAGTACCTAAGAGCAACTTCTACATACCTATTAAAAGTATTCAATTATGACACAATATGGAATGGTTCATGATTACATACCTTCATCCTAAAGACTCTAAACACAAAAACATACCTAATTATGAACAATTCCCTAGTTGTAATTGCTTTCTCAAGTTTACCCCCCTTTTTACAAGTTTATTTAAGCATAGGCTCAGCTACTTTGAATTTCATTTTGGTTACATCAGAGCAAACACAATTCAAATTGTCATAGGAAACATAAAAAACAACTAATCTAGAAAGCATTAAATCTATCCTAAGAAAGCATTAAATTTATCCTAATCCCACCTCTATCATGACCTTTCATCAATTTTTGGTACCTTCAAATGGTACAACCATGAAGCAATACTTCAAAAACTATCCATTAAATAGATATGTAAATTCATTGCCCTATAAGTTATTTAGAAAAAATTAATTATTACCAATGATCTTTAAAATTTGATATGGTTCAATCCATATTTAGGAAAATTTATCATGCTATCATTTCATTTCATGGGATTTATCCTAAAGAAGCACCAGATTTGAGATCCTAAATTCTTTGACCTTTGTTCTCTTCTCAAATCACCTCTTAACTATGTATTAGTGTTTGTTAAAGGTTTGTAGGGATTTAGTCCTTGAATCCTCCATTTCTAATATGTCTAGTAGTCAAGACTCTAATTTATCACTTGGTTCCATGTAATCTTGCATGAAATGATAAGTTACTAGTTTTATCATGATTGGGAATATTGACCTATGTCCATACACCAACATGTAGGGTGATTCTTTAAGGGATTAATTTTATCTTGTTCAATCTACCTAAAGAGCATACTTCAATAGATTGTGCTAGTCCATAGGCTTATCCCTAACTAATTTCTTAATTGTATCTATCAGGTTCTTATTTGTTGATTTTTCCAATCCATTCCCTTGGGGGTAATGGTTAAAAGATGTTTTGATAGTGATCTAGTTGTCATGTGTCCACTTAGTAAATTCTACTAATATGAAAGTTGGTCCATTATCATAAACTAAAGAAATAGGGGTACCAAATCTAGTTGTGATGTGTTCTTCCAAGAAGTGAATCAAATCTTGTGATCTATAATTCTTTGTGGTTATGGCTTCAGTCCATCTAATACATTAGTCTATGGTAGTGAGTATAAAATTATTACCTACTAACTAATTTGGGTTAATGAAACTAATAAAGTTTAAACCCCATTGGGTAAATGGCATTCCTTCAATAATAGGTTGTAAGGGAATTGTTACATGTACTTCCCTTTTATCTAAATCTTGGCATTCATGGCAAGTTATTACATGATTATGGACATCCTTGAAAAATGTTAGCTAATAGTAGCCAATTTTTAAAATCTTATGGGATATTTTATTCCTAGATAGGTGACCACCACCTATAGTCTAATGTAATTTCTATATAATATCCTTAGCTTCCTCTATAGATACACACCTAAGATAGATTTCTTCATAGTTCCTTCTATAGATAACTTCTTTTTTGATCATGTAATGAGTAACTTTGAGTCTCAAAGCTCTATTTCACTCTATTTTATGTCTTATGGAACAAGTACATGTAAATAAATATTGTATTATGTTATTATACCATTCTCCTTTAGACATTTGAGATTCACATACCTCTTCAATAGTGATATGTGGATCAGGTTTAGTCATGCTTTGAATGATGCCTTGACCCTGAATGATCTTTGTAGGCTTGATTTCTATGTCAAATTCACTTAGATTTTCCATCCATTTTTCTCGACATTTTACTAATTTATTTTACGATAAGGTGAGATTGACAGTAAGATCAGGTATGATGGTAAAAGTCTTATTCCTCAAGATGTCGTGTAAAAATTTCTTCGCTACTTTGACAAGGGAAAATATTTTTTATCAATCATAAAGTCCTTAAATTATTCATCTTTTATGTTTGTTTTCATAAATACAATTGGATTCTCAATCTCATATTTATTCTATGTTATAACAACAATAATTATATGTTCTAAATCAAATGAGTACAAGTATAAATATTTCATGAAATTTGGACTAATTAGTATTGGGGCCTAAGATATTGAATCTTTAATGTCTTGGAAAGACTTTTGAGCCACAACTATAAATTCTATTTTAGAATCCTACTTAAGCATTACATTCAAGGGCCTAACAATATCTACAAATCATAAGATAAACTTCTTTATGAAGTTGATCTTCCCAAAAAATGACTTGAGCTCCTTCTTATTGTTTAGCAGTGTAATTTTGGAAATTCTTTGAATTTTTTATAGATTAATGATGATCCTATCCTTGGTAATGATGTGGTATAAGAGATTACCTTTAGTGACTCCAAATATACTTTTCTTTGGGTTAAGTGAGATACCAAACCTTCTAAATCTCTAAAATATTTATTAGAGGTGGCTTACATGGTCCTTCCTATTCTTTGAAAACATAGTAAGATCATCCATGTACATGATTATGAATTTTCCTATTAATATTTTTAATGCATGATCCATGGCTCTCTAAAAATTACTTCCTATATTTACTAGGCTAAAAAGCATCCTATTATATTCATGAGTTCACCACTTCGTAGTAAATGTAGTTTTCATCCTATCCTCTAATTATACCATTACTTGATTATAGCCTAAAAATCCATCTAAGGACATAATTTTAGAACCATTTACTATCTTAGTCACCTCATCCAAATAAGGCAAGGGATATTTATCCTTTTTGAAATCCTTGTTCAAGTTCTTGAAATCAGCATATAATCAGATCTCACTTTTCTTCTTTCTGACTAGAACTAATTTGGCCACCCGAGTAGAATGTCTAATGGGGAAGATAATTCTTGAAATCAATAGCTTATCCACTTCTCTTTGAATGAGGGGATCCAAAATAGGATTAACTAGTCTTTGACTCTATCTAAATGGATTATGTTCTAGTTTTAGATAAATTATATGAGTGATGACTTAAGGTTCATAAAACTTCAAATCTTCATAAGTCTAAACAATGCCATATTTATATTGAGTGATTAAATCCTTCACTCATTGTCTTTCTTTTAGGGTGCAGTTAATGCTAATGTTAATGTAGCATGGGATATATTCATCTCATAGATTTTTCATTTTTAAGTTAGATTTGTTGACCTTATGTTGCCTAAGCTACTGAGCTTGAGAATCTATGTCAAATGGTCTTCTTAAGGAGACCAAACCAATTAGAATACAATTTTGTTTGAGTTGGAGAATACCTTACTTATCTGATTCTCCTTGACAAAGATGATTAAATTCTTTATCATCAATGATTTGGGACTCAAATTCCTTTAAATTGTTTAGAAATTGAATAATCTACTGATCATCATCAAACATTTAGAAATTTTCCATATTATCAAGAACAAAGGGACAAGGTACTAGTTCAATAGAGAATATCTTTACCTTATATTCTTAGAGAGGTTCCAAATTAACAACAATAGTATCTAGTGAATCCATAGCTTGATTCTTCTCTCTAGGAATGACTACTATGTTAAAACCTTCAAATCTCTCAATAAGGTCCCATGCTCTATGTTTATACCTTCCTAAATAAGATAATTTGCATTGATACTTGTTTCTTACCTAGTTGATCACCAGATTTGAATCACCAAATACTAGTACCTACTTTACATTATTTTTGAGTGCAAATTTTAATCCTAGAATTAGAGATTCATACTCAACCCTATTATTAGTGCATGGGAATTGCAATATATATGTTTCCAAGACATTCTTTCCCTATAGATCAATCAGTTCAGCTCTTACACCTAATCCTTGTTTGGATCTAGGACCAAAAAAGTGTAAAGTCCATATATGATTAGAACCTTTAGATTCCTACTCCTATATTGGATTCTACATAGTAAAAGTGTAAATATCCAAATTAGGAGATTCCAATTTTACCTCTTCATTCTTGACATTATACTCCATGATGGGATATTTCATCCTTAATTCTTGTCAATCCATATTTGATTTACAATGCCTCTCCATGGTAACTAGATATGAGATAAGTCTATAGAAATTTATCCATTAAGTGTTTTGGACCAGTCTCTACTCAGTAATAATCCATAGCCTTCAGGTATGTCTACTATGAGGATATCAATGTTCATCTAGACTCATGGTTTAGATGCTACTTGAATACATACATTTGTCAATTCTCCAACTACTGGTATCACTATTTTATCTAGCTATGAAACTATTCTCTTTGAAGGGTTTAGAGTTAGACCAAGATTTTGACATATAGATGTAGGCATAATAGTTGTAAAGCCTCTAGAATTAATTAAATAGTTATGAATGTTCTTACCAAATGTTCTGGTAGTTAGAAAGAAGGGTGAAACTTTTGGCTTGCTTTTATAGATGACATTGGTGTCAATGGATTTTGATTTATCACTTGATTCTTTAGTTCTTTCGATAGGGGTCTTCTTTATAATGAATTTCCATAGTATCTCCTTTTGTTCATTGATGTGAACTAACTCATGAAGAGTTATATTTTATTTGATCTTCTTCATGTCTTCAATAATGTTGTATCCTCTTAAGATCTATTCCTCCTTGTTTAAAGGATAATCATTATCTCTTGAGGGAGGTGGATTATTGTCAACTTTAGGATTGGGTAGAATTCCTATGTTATTTTGAGGAATAGATGTTGTGAATGGCTTTTTATTCCTTAGATTATACCCACCTCTTTATTACTACTAGAAAGCATGAACCTCATTAGTGTTGTCTTCTGGTATGTTGTCATCTTCACTTGGAAAGGGGAACTCATGAGTCTTAAAGAACATGGAAGTGCTTGAAGATCTAGGATCCTAGTGGGACTATAGTGGATTACACATTTGGTCCTATCTTACTACTTACCTTTGAAAGATTTAAAATGCTACAAAAAACTTCATGCAATCAAGCTCACTATGCTAAGAAGTATTATGAATTATTCACCAATTAGGTAGAGTTATCTATATCATGTTGATCTTTGTAAGTTTATTTGTCCACTCCATATTGTTTTTGAGCTTGTTAAATGGTCTATTATATCTTTGGAATCTAGTATTCTAATTACCAATTGGGAAATTAACATTACCCATATTTCTATACATATCAAGGAATTCATTGCTTAGCTTTTAAACCATCTTCTGTATAGAATCTAACTCCACCTTTGTAGAGTTAGTGCATTGTAGAATAATAGTAGTAGCTATGACCAATTATTGATTCTATTGGTAACAATTTCCTTATGTATGATTATTAAATAAACTATAATTTGGTTGTGTTACCTATGTCAGTGGATGTAGTATGTAGAGCTGGTTCTTGTTGAATGTAGGAATGTTCTAATTCACATGTGGTATAAGGTTTAATGCTAGAAAGCCATTATTAATATTGGGTATTCTAGGCACATGGGGATTGAGATACCTATCAATGTTTATGTCTTCTTCATATGTTAATGCTAAGTTGTTGGAAAAAAATACTCTTCTCATTAACACAATATTGATTGGGTCCAAAGCATTCTTGTACATCTCCAATGTTAATGATGATTTCAACTTATACCTTGGGCTTAACCGCATGTACATATTTTGAAACCTTGTATTGAAAGTCTAGATTGGTTAATTAGGCTCCCTCTTCATGATGGTAAAGTGATGATATATCAAACTGGGACTAGTGACCTATCCAAATTGTACAAGAAATGTTGTTTGACATGCATCCCAATAAGTGATGTAATCTTTTGTTAGATTCATATACCAATCATAAGCAACATCCATTAGTGTCAAATGGAATAATATGCATGAAACATACTCATTGATAAAATTCATTAATCTCAAAGTAGATTTAAAATATTTAATATGTTCCTCTGTTGTCCTTGATCTTGAAGGAGAGAAATATGTATAGTACTTTTCATGATTTATAGGTAAATCATGCATGTCTATTGGGACAAAAATAATAGATCTAAATAACCATAGTGGATGAGCCATTAGATGGTTAACAAGTAAATGGTTCCTTAATAGAGAAGGAGTCCTAGGTCTATTAGGGATAATTGGTAAAATTCTAGGTCTCCTATGATTTGATAGTGGTGAGACTAAAAGACCAACCTAGGAATTAGATCTGGTCACTCTCTTGGGTGACTCTAAGACAAATCTATGTAGAAAGTAGCCTATTGTATCAAAGGTATTAGACCTCCTTATAGTGATAGAAATATTATGTTGATGAGGTTTTTAACCACAGTAATCTCATAATGAGGTAGCCTTTAATGTTTTATGATCTCAATGGAGTTGAAATCCACTATAGGGCATGAGTTATAGGTATGCGGTCTTAACAACCTATTGATGGAATAGTGGTTAGGGCATGTAGGTTATTAAAAATGAATTAAAAATATATATGATTTGGATGGATGATTGGTTTATAATATAAAGTGGGTAGGTCTCAAAACAAACTCAAAAAAAGGAGGGAAGGGAAAAGAAAAAAGAGAGGTTATATGGTCTTCACGAATCACTTCCCTAGCTAGTTCCTAAGTGGATAAGTACTTTCAAAACCTATTCTTGTTGCTATAAACTATTATACAAACATAGTCATACATGGTTAATAATTCTAAAGGGATACTGATATAGGAAACTCACAAGCCTCAATCAAAGATTTCTATTTTTAGGGTAGCTATTGCACACTCTTAATCAGGAGATTATGGCTTAGGCTAGTGAGGTATCTAAGGTAGTTGTTGCACACACACAAAAAACTATATCAAAATAAATAAATTATACACAATAAGAATTATGAATCAATCAACTTCACTATCATAGACAATGTAATTTACCAATCATTCAATAGTTGTTTCACATCTAAGACTAGTATATCAATCAAGAATATCAAGAACCCATTCATATATTTTAAAAACTACAGATTATTGAATCATATAACCAAAGAATTAAATCTAATTACACAATGGAAATAAAATTTGCAAACACATGAGTGGAAAACCAAAATTGGTTTTCTCCTATATATTAAAAATTCTTTGACAAATACAAACTATGGATTACAATTATTTAAATAGACTTAGGGAAGGGGTCACCTCATCCTCCAAGTTTATAAAAAATTAATTACGTGTGATAATTAGAACTACATAGGGTTTACTTATAGTTGTTTAATAATTAAGTTAGCCTTTACAAAAACCATGCAACATGTGCATGTGTATAAATATGATTTAGGTAAATTTACAATTTGACTCAAACTTATAATAGAGCTACAAACATATAAAATATATATGCATCACTATAAAATGTTCATGTAAGAAACTCTTAGCCTTTCAAGGTTATGTTATTTGATTAGCTATATGGACTTTGGTTAGTGTCGCGGTTGAAGTAGTTGAGTTAGAAACTACTGATGTTGATGCGACACTAAAATTAGCAACTTGAGATTTCTTCTTCTTTGCTTCAATCTCCTACCAATACTTATGAAAAGCATCATGCTACTACCAAATGATATCTAAGTTCAATATAATTTATCTATGTACTCTACCAACTTGGTCGAAAGGATTTGAATGATCTATTTTGGTTGCCTAAAAATTGATCTTGAAGATATCCACTTCAGTGACCTTCTTCCTAGTGAAGCTTAAATCAACCTCTATGTCCACTAAAGGTAGCCCCTACAAACTTTGCTTAAAGTTATCCATGGCCTCCTCAATGAATTGATCAAAGTTGATCTTACTTATAAACTTCCTTGTAGTGTCTTTCACCTTAGATAATTTCAAATATTCCAAAATTTGAAGAATGATATCCTCATGCTCTTTGTATTTGAGTAAATCCCCAGTTACTATCAACCATCCCAATCTTCTTCTCTCCTGATGACTACTAGGTTGAGGGCATTGGATGCCTCTAGTTTTTTCATGAGCCCTAAGTGGCTATAATCCTTATTACCTATATAAAAAATCAAAATCTTCACTTTATTTTCATTACTCTTCAATGAATTAAATAATTCATTGGTTTTATTAATATGTTGGGATATTTTAGCTCACATGAATCCTAATGCTTCTAATGAATTAAAACATTTAGAGGTTACTTCTTGAATCTCAAACTCAATGTTGGCTAGTATATGGATAGTATTTTATTATTTAAATTATTCCAACTTTTTCCTATCCATATTTTTGCCCTCATGGATTGTCACCATGGCATCATTTTGAGCCTTGAATGAACATTTAAAATCCTCAACATTGGGGGATTTCCCCAATTTCCTATTCTACCTCTTGATGAGGGAGAAAACCTCCTACCTCTCCTAAAAAATTAGATCCCTACCTCCATCATATTTTATCTTTCTCTTCTTCACCCTCTAAATTCCTCCAAAGGGTTTATCAAACAAAGTGGTAATATAAGGGAGCTCTGTGATTTTGAAACTGGGCATGTGTAAAGTTTTAGACCTTAATTCTATGGACCAGAGAGGAAGTGTCATCTAGTTAACATTTATTTCCTATGAGGTTGTGACTAGCTCTTCTTTAGCCTCCTTAGAAACTTGATTATTATTAGATGCTTTAAAAATGCTTTTAGGAAAGGAAGGCTAGATAATTTTATACCAATCCACTCCTCCAAATTGAGGGAGTGGATGGATTGTGACCATTTATGGATTTTCCCTTTTACCCTTGCCTACATTAGTGACAATGGCCTCCTGTGATGAAGTGGCTGATTCCATGGGGAGGGTGATTTGGGTGGAATAGACATGGAGTTGTGTGGTGGCAATGGCTATTTACACCTTTTTGGAAGCCCTCTTCCTTTTCATTGATCTAACAATGATAGTCACAAAAGGAATAGAATTAGAGGCCATGATAAATGTGGATGGAATGGGTGTGGAAAGTGGATCAATGATGATGAATGAATAAATAGTATAAATATCCTTCTCAACATTTGGGGTGAGTATGAGGTAATGCAAGAAATAAGTGGCAGTGAATAGATCATCTAAGGTAGAAGTGGGAACTTACACCTTAGGGCTTTTCAACACAAAAGAAATAGATACAGAGCCAAAAATAGGAATAGAAGTAGACAATAAAGAAGTGGTCTCAAGAACCTGGGTATGTGTAGTGTCCTCCATAATTAGTTCTTTACCTTTTTTAGCTTTAAGGCTCAAGGTATTATCTTTCTCTAACTTGGTTTCCTCATTATAATCTTCTTCCTATTTCAAGTCAACTGCTTCCCCTTTTACCATCTATACTTGTTAGGACACTATGGGCAAAACTTAAGTTTATTTAACTGTAAGACTACTTATGAGATTCCTAGGCTTAATTATGTATAAAATGGTGGTCTTTGGCTATGAGTAGGAGTAATTTTGGCCTACATTAGTTGCTTCATCTATTGTTACCCATGTAGATGTGGGATATTATGCCTAAGGAATAGCTATTGACATCTAAACTATGCTAGCACTTACTTTTTCCCATCCATATTCTTCCTCATCAAAAGCCAAATTTATGGGGTATCCTTGGGCCCCTTTAGGTTTAGTTTAACTCAACCCAAGTTCCTCATTAATAGCCTTTAGTTTGAAAGGGAGTCCCTATGATGGACCTCTTTGCTCTTTGGATTGTTCTACTATCAGGGCCTTCTAGAAGTTTGAAAGTATCCACCTTTTAAAGAGTGACTTTTTGCTATCCAATTCCCTCACAAATATTTGAAAGATCCTATTGGATCATTTTTAAGTGATCCTCCTTAAAACTATTAATTTAATCTCTATCCAAGACTTCTTCATCATTTTTTGTACTCATAAAAAATAAGTTATAAGGATAATGGATGTGGATGTAAGGGATATTTAAGATTTATATATGCTTTTGGATGGTTCCATGGGGATGCCAATCCCTATGTAGAAGTATAGGGAAATGATAACTCTTCTTCTTGCCACTGATGTCCCTAAAGTGTTTCCTCATATTATACACCATTCTACTAATAACTATGTGGTTATTAAGCAATGTTTCTTTATTTGTCCTAGTGAGGTCTTCCTCAATACTCCACCATAATTAATAATAAATAACTTTCTAAAGTAATTTATTTGGTACATATTTTAAAAGGCATAGGGGATGAACCCTATTTCATATATCATGATGACAGTAAAATATAGATATAGAAAATAGTCACCTCTTTTAGAAAGTGTCTTCATAATGTTGGATCCGACCCTGGGCATTGGTGAACCATGGATAGCCTACCAAACTTGAGGATAAACATCCTAAAAAATAATTATCATAAATGTGGATAAATTGAAAAATGATTATAGATCCTATTTTTGATACAATCAGTGGCTAGGATCCATAGCTCACCAAGGACTTTGTAGACAGTTCCTATAATAATGTCCAATAGATACAACATCAAATAAAAATTCCATGTATGAATGGTCTAATTTTTTTTATGAATAAGCTACTCTCTCAAATGAAAACTGACAATCTCACCCAATGCAAATGTGGCATCACTAGTTAACATCATGTGTAACAACACCCAGTTCAAATGGAGAAAATGAATACTAGGCATATGGAGTGTCTATTAAGTAATTCCATACTAATATGTACTCCCATCCTAAAATTGTTGATGGGAGTAGGACCCTTAGGATTATTTCCCTTAAATGTAATTATTTTGGTAGGGATAAGCCATGAAGACAAAACCCTCTCCATTTTATTCTCTTGAATCCACTGTATTAACCTTTACTTGTTGAATTAAGCATTGGGTGTTAGCAATGATAACTATATTTGGAAATCAGCTCCTATGATGCATGCTATGATTATTTTATTATCAATGTGATGCATGAAAACATATTGTGTGACCTTGCCTATGAAGAACAAATCAAAAAGGAGATCGATGCATGGCATCAAATCAAGATTGACAATAGAAAAATGCAATCCTTGCAATTTTAGGGCCAAAAAATCCTTGATGAACAATAATTCCAAGGGAGACAAATTTCCATATAATGAGAATATGTCTATAGAATAAAAAACATCCCATAGTTCTGAATAATTTACATACTTGTTGTCAAATATGGTAACATTAAAGACTATATCCATAAACTCTATTGAATCCTTGATCAAATATGGTGATGGTGAAACTAATCCCCAGAATGGTTTGGATGAATATTCCATTGTTATTTATGTACAATTCAAGTGATTAGAGTCTCCTTTATATTCTTTGTGTGTTCTATGATTTTTTTTTTGCTTCCACTAGTCATTGGTTTTACACATAATACTCACATAGGTAGTTAGGGCTCTTTTCATGTAGGATAGTATAAGAATTCGAGTGAAAGTTTGTGTTTAATAAATGAAGGATTAGATGACTCCACATTAAATATATAGATTTTAGCATTGAATACTAGTTCATGTGATATAAATTCCCAATGTTAACCTATTTTGTATTTTATGTATAGTTCAAATTTTATTAGTTCTAGTTGGTGGGTAAATTTAGCAAACTATTAAGTATTTTAGATTTATCCATATAAGTATAGCAAGTCTTTTGGCATTCAGGGATCAGGTATTTAGGCTTTATGTTTGGATTAGTATTTACAAAAGACGTAAATAAAAACTCCAAAGACCTAATTCTCATCAGACAAAATGCTTAAAGCATATATAAAGCTTAATTATCTTTTGGACAAAATTTTGGAATAAATATGGCAAATACCAAAGGTCTATCAGATAAAATGTCCAAAAAAAATCCTGGATAAAAAGTCTAAAGACCCAAAACTTTTGATAAAGATAGGTTATTTTAGGATAATTGTCTCAAAGGAAATGCTTGATACAAAAACCTAAACACCAAATCTATTTGAAATAAAAGTTCTAAAAACCAAATTTTGATGCAAAAATACCAAATAAATAAATGTTGAATAAAAAAAGGCCAAATAAACTTTAGACGTTAATCCCAATGAAAAAAAACTTGAAGATGCTCTTGGATTAAAACCTTGAAATAAAAAGACCCAAAATTTAATTTGTCAAAAAACTGTTTGAACAAAATGCCTGAATAAAAGGCTAATGAATAATTTTCCAAATGAATTTTTTTGAATAAACTTAGTCCAAAAAAGTTACATAGTTAGAAAAAACTCCTAAAAATTTATTAATAGAGCTAGTCCATAAAATACATTATACCATGCTAAATTGCTAAATTCTTATAAGTATGAAGACTAAGAATTAATTTGCTCAAGAATTTGCACAAACATATAAAAGAAAGGTTCAACAAACAAGGCTAGAATCTAAAAAAATTGAGTCCCCATTTCTTCTTAAAGAAAAGGAGGATTTTGGGTACAATAGAGTGGTAAAAAATTCATATTTAAACACTTTTGAGTGTTTTTATCTCCTACTAAGGCCCACATTATTAAGAAGAAGTTTAAGTAAATGAAACCTTGAATTCAATGTTACATCTTCATTATATATCTTGAGGGTGTTAAGGGATACATGTTTATCCATACCAACACTCATGATTTGTTCATTAAATAAATAGTTTGTTATAAAGAGGGTCCTTTAGACTAAACACCTAAAACATCTCCCTCTTCCTTGGATGCATTAGGATATGATGACATTTATGATGATTTAGATCCACTTGAGTAGCTTCTTGATGATCCATATTATTCTTCTAGTTTGATAATGAGATTAGTGATTGGGACTCACTTCCTCCTCCCAGATTGACTTCAAAGGATGAGGAGTATTCTCTTGACTCTTAAACTTTTGGTCCTCTTTGAGAAAGATAAATACTTCAAAGTGATAAAATTTGGGTTGGAGATACATTAGACACCATAATTTTTTTTCACATTTCCATAATTCCCCACATACATTCAGTGCATCTATAATTGCTCCAAAGTCATTTCGTGAGGCATCAAGCACTCTTTAGTGGGATACTGCTATGGAAGAAGATTATAATTCTTTGTTTAGGAACAACAATTGTTATATAGTGAATATTCATAATGAAATAATACTTCTTCTATGTAGATAGATCTATCAAACAAAATTGTAGCATATGGGTGAGTAGACAAGTTCAAAGCACATTTGGTAGTAAAGGGTTTTTTCAGGTACCTAGAATTGATTATACTAAAATATTCTACACAATTTCCAAAATGAAATTAATATAACTCTGTTTCTAATATTTGGATGATGAAATACATGTAATAATTTATACTATTGATAAATTTTTAGATAAAAAATTTGAGCTATTAAAAGAACATGCCATACATGTAGTTTTATTGTCAAATGGGACATTGGTTCCCCACACTCACTTCAATGCCTAAATAATTAACTTAATGTCATCTTTCAAATAAAGTATTTTATATCAAAATTAAGGAGGGACATTTATGTTATTGTGATAGCCCTCCCTAGACTATCCAAAAACATACAATCTTGGCAAGACAATAATGGAGACACAAATGAGAAGACTCAAGAAACTTAAATATTACATGAATAGTATAAAACTTGAGGTTTTATTATTATAGTATTTAAAGACATATCCAACCTCTATTTAAATATAAAAAACCAATCTACCTATTGGTTTTATCTATTAGGTCTTAAAAGACTCAAAATCCTCTTTATCCCAATTAGGCCTAAATGCCTCAAAAGGACCAAGACAAAAAACACTTGTAAAAAAATATATAGAACAATTTAAAAGTATTAAAACACTTTAGTAGGTCTACTATCAAACAAATTGACCTAAACCATCCTATAAGCCTAGTAGGCCTAATGTTGATCTCATAGGTCAAAACCCAATCTATAATGAAATAACACTCCAAGACACATAAAACATGTATATATAATTTTTTCAAGGATGATCATTTTATTAGAGAAATTTTTGGTTTCCTAATTCCAATATTTCACTCAAAAACACATAAAATCATGTTTTAGTATACTAGACCTAATTACCTTTAATAGGTCAAAACCTAAAGTATAACCTTTAAAATGAAAATAATTCCTATATAAGGTATTTACTGACATATATAAGGTTTTACCTCCTTTTAAGTCATTTTTATAGACTCTAATTTGAATTTTTTAGACCAATTTCTCTTCTCATTGTCAAGGAAACACAAAAACTAGGAACATGTACACACAGTGAACCATACATAGGTTTGTGCACATCTTCTGGGTTTCAAATCACTTGAATCATATTATAAACTCCTTTTTACAACTTTATACAATTTTTTGTGAATTTTTAATGGTTAACACTTAAGTTATTCACATTTGATTGTTAACTAGGGTCTCTAAGAATTCACACTAGTTAAGAGCTTTAAATTGATGGTTCATGAAGCTCATTAACTCTTTTAGAAATCTAACACTATAAAAGGAGATTAAATCACACATACACCCTATCCAATTATTAATTATAGCCCATTCAAATATTTAATTGTGTTTCTAGAGCACTATGTAGGACTGTAATAGAGAAAAATAAGGGTTTTAAGTGTTTTTGAGAATCAAAACATCTAATAACCAAAGAAAATACTATGGAATAAATAAATAATATTATTCATTTCTGAATAGAATAATTTTTTTTATCAATATTGAATTCAATATATATTTATAAACTATTGTACCCAAAACTTGCAAACCCATATATAACAGTCTTGTAGATCATCCCAATTCCATTATGTCTTGAAAGAAAATGAGCCTTTTAATCTTGTAAAAGGTTTGTAACATATCTTATATCCTATGTTCAATGATCATATACATGATTTATGTGGTAAAAATTAGACTTTTGACTCCAATATTTTCTCAATAGATTTGACAAGCTTAAAATTTACCTTCTTTAGCTTCCTCTATGTTCAACATATCTTGTTCTAGAGGATATACATGAGATACAAATATATTTATGTGTTAAAAGACACATACACACTTTAGAACCATATATAACCTATTATAATTCATCATGATTCACAATTACATTCAAATATTCACATATTTACATGTATAGTGTTTGAAAATTCAAATTGAACATTGTGGAGGGAAACCTCCAAAAAAATCTTATTTACTTAGCTACCCTTACCTTGACCCTAAAATTAACTTTAAAAGTTCAAAATGGATCCTATAAGACATTTAATATCCTTAACTAGAATGTTCATACATGTTTTGGTGGTGCTCCTGATTCAATCCACCTAGGTACAAAAAGAAGTCTTTATGTAACTCTGTAGTTGCTTCTGATTTTATTTCTCTTTCCATTCAATGATTTTCCTTTTTACTGATTGAGACCCTAAAGGATCCCATGGTATACTATATTATTTCTAGTTGGTTTTTATTTATATATTCATAATCAATTTTACTCTGTTTAGTTGCTATTTACTCTCCTTTATCAACCTTGTATAAGCAACTAACAATTTAAGAACAAACATTTCTTCTTTTGGATTATGATGTCCCTTCTCTTCATCTGCAAACATTGAATTCTCCTTGAATACATTATATTGTATTTTATTTACCCTATATTTCTTATTTTATGTGCTTATGCTTACTTAATTCTTGATTAAATCACTTTCTTTCACCAATTGCTCGTGCCTCCAATATCCTTATCATCATTAGTTTTGTAATATTCCATGTCTTTTGAGACAACCTCATTTCTTCCTTTTTCATCTGATATTTTGTTATCTTTATTGAATTATATGGAAATTTGTTTTAATAAACTAACCTTATAAATGAATCCATAAAGGTATTCAATACTTTTTATAGAATTTAAACTATTAGTCAATCCATGAAATAGTTTATCCATGCATTCATTTGATAAAATCTCTAATTTTGGAAATAATTTAGATTCTTCATGTATGAAAATGATCACCTTGGCTTGATTGGATAGTACATCACTTACCTCCTTCTCATGCTATTGTAAAAACTCCTTAGGACCTGTAATCCACACCTTGGAATGATATTCATTAGCTACATGATCATCTTTCAATGGTATGAGTGTATGTCTTACCCCATTTTGTTCAAAACTGTAAAGTGTTCTTCTCTTCATCATGCGTGTCCTTCTTATCATACTACCATGGTCTTCTTAAGAGAAAATGGTAAAAATACATAGGAATTATATCACATTAGATGATATTTGTATTTCCATACCTAAAACTCCACTTTACATTGTTCATTGACTAAAATGTGATGGCCACTTTGTAACCATGAGACCTTGTAAGGATTAGGATTTGAAATATTATTCAATCCTAGTTTATCAACCATCTCATAAGAAACAAGGTTATCAGTATTACCACTATCAATGATAACTTTACAAACTTTACCTTTGGCTTTGAAAGCTATCCTAAATAGTGCTTTCCTTTGAGTAAGTTCTGAAAGCTATTAGGAATGGTAAAGACATTCCAACCCTAAAATCCAAAGTGTTGGAAACAAAACATGACAAAGGAAGTTGTATATCTGATATTGAAATATAAGGTAGATCATATATATTATTTATAAATGAATCATATAAAATAATTATAGTACCAAATAAGGCATTTACATATATAGGCAATGTGAAACATAAAACTAGCTAAACTGGCAAATGTGGGATAAAGCTTCACATAGGACAAACTCACTACAAGATAAAATATCTAGCTAAGACACTAGAAAATGTGATAAATACACATGAAATACATACTCTAAAACTCCCCCCCTCCCCCCCCCTACCCCAAAAATAAATAAATAAAACATAAAAATAAAAAATGAAGTTATGGGCTAAAAAAATCCAAAAATGAAATAGTGACATATCCATAGTTTGAGTCCTAACAACAAGGCCTAATAAGGTACTCATGTATACTATGTATCCATGAAATGAATGTTCATCAAATTTGACCCTATAAGTCATATTGGGATCCCTATAGGAAAAAAATCATATTTTTAGGTTTTTTATGGGCCTAATGTTATGTCATGAGGTGTATTATATGTTAATTCATATCATTTAATGTTATATTAGCCTTGGTCCTTAGTCATTTTTATCTTAGTCCTAAGAGTCATTTTGTGGTCAAAAAGGGGAATTTAATGAGTTATACAACCTATTAGGTAAATTTGAAGGTTCTAAAAGGTGATGTCATTCCCCATGTGTCCTCACATGTCTTAATTAATTATTGGTAACTAAAAGTGGTATGTTCTTTAGAAGAAAGGGTAGTTTTAATGGGAAAAGAGAAGCGTTTGGCACTTGTATAGACCGCAAGGGAGTGTGACATGTGGGATAAGGTTAGGTAAAGTCTATTTATATTATTAAATCTCAATTAAATGTTTTAAATGCTTTGGAAGTTCCAATTCTAAGCTAAAACTATTATACTCCTTTTTCACCTTTCTAGACACAAAAAACCAATCTTTAGGTTTGTACTTGGTACAACTAGCAGTGGAAGTTCTAAGTCAAATACATTTGGGAGGTAAAAGAAAAATTATAGAGATTAATTTACATTATAAGAGTTTGAATAATGGTGTCTTGTGCTTTATGAATCATCCTCATGAAGTTGATTGTGTTTTTTTGCTTGTTAATCTATATACCCTATAGGTTTTGCCTTGGTTTGAGTGTTTTTGTACAATCTAGTTGCTAAGATGGTTTCCAAATGATGTTTAGTATATCACCTCATGTTTCCCATTCTTTGTTTCACTTTTTAAGGTGTTTAGATGAGAAAAATGTCTTAAGTTGCAAGAGGAAGCACTATGCTATGTTACAAGTAGTTTACCACCATTTTCATGATATTCATGCTTGATAATGGTTTTAAAGGGTTTTGATAGGTAATTTTATATATTTTAAATGTTATCTTGACTCTATCCACCTTTCAAATTCATTCTCCAAAGAAATCTTCATATTTTGCAGTCATATGCAAGAAACATAGTTAGGTAGCCATGAAGGTACATTACAAGCATATTTATAGAGGGATATCACATTAGAAATGTGGTATGAAAGATTTATTTAAGATTTTAAAATATCCTAATGTTTCATTCCAACATCATGATAAAGAGATCAACTGACTACAAAATCACATTCCTTGAATGTATGGACCATTTCATTGTCTACCTGCATACCTTTCAAAGTGCATCTGCAAGTGTTTAAAAGGGGGAATACTATGTTGAATAGAGGTTTTGAAGACTAGTTTCAAGATCTTCATGAGGATAAACACAAGTTTGGAAGATTGACAAAGGGTCTAAGTTTTCCAATGGGGTCAAAACATGAAAATTGTCCATCCATGTTCACTACCTAAACCCAGTGTACCTGTACTATAGAATAACCACATACATGTGGTACCATAGAGAGTTAAAAATCCATTTTGAGGTATTGAAATAAATTATGAAACTATCCTTAAGGTCTTAGTGTGGTAAAAATATCATGGTAGACCTACTTGAGAGACTAGGATGGAAAATGGTAGTGTTGACTACCTTCAAAGTAGGAAGATGATAGTGTTGAGGGAGTTTATCCCTAAAATGTGAAAATAGAGGTCAAGGGGATATTGTGAATAGCATATGACATGGTCACATGAGATTTTGATACATTCTAATGATCTTGGTTGGTAGTCCCTACATAAGATAAAAATTTACAAAATATTGATGGCATAGGGTTGATGGATTTTTGTAGTTTGAAGCCTCAAATTTTCCTACCAAGACACTAAAATCCTTCATTGACATCTACAGGATTTCACCTTTAAAGTAACCTAGTACCCAATGTTTCAAAATAGATCATGCCACTATGTAGTATGGTTATAGATGGTGAAGAGAGTACTCATGATATAAGTATTATCTAAGAGGAGGATGTCATACTATTTTATTTCCAATTAGCATCTACATGTCTCTTTTTACCACAAAATGCACACCTTTAACCCACATGTAGATATCAAAGAACTCTCAAAATGAGCTTGAGAAAGGGTAGACATTTAGACATAAAAATATCACTAGTAAAGGTTATTTTAATTATTCCAAAGGATTTTAGAGGATTTATGATACAAGTCCCATGGATTTAATCCACTTATAAGGTCCCTTATAGTCATATGTAGGTGAGCATAGGTAAACAGTTAACTGTGACAATATGGCAAAAGGATGGTTTAGGCTAGGCTCAAGGTCAATAATAGGTCCAATGAATGTTAAATGGTTAGGAAATATTTAGGAAGGGTTTTAAATATGGTCTCAAATCCAACTAATAAAATAACACCTATAGGTATGGTGCTAAAGAATAGGACATAGTTAGGTGTTTATACTTAGAGTCTAGACTAAGCAAATGTATAGAGGTATACCTAGAAGTTAGAGTGATGAATGGATTATAATTACATACATAATTATTATGAAGTTTTAAAAAATTTGATATAATAATCAAAAAAATCAAAGAAAGGACCTAATGATGCATCATGCAGTCCATAGGGTAGAAAATCACTATGCACAGTCTGCTTACAACAGTCTGTCTTGGATTTTTGGAGAGTTGGAGGGTATAACAACTGAATAAGGGATGGAATTTTTTTGAGAAGGTATTTAACACTTAAATAATATTTTAAAATGATAAATATTTTTTGATGAAATATGGGAGTGCTCTCTATTTTGTCTCAGATAGAGGACACTCCCTTGTGCATAAAACCTAAATTTTAGAGAAGATGGGTGAGAAATCATAAACAAAAATATAAAAGATAATTGTAGGAAGGTGTGAAAATATATAACAAACCTATGAAAATATTATAAAACTATAACATAATGGTGAAACTCAATAGGGTGTTCTATACTCTTAAAGTTGCAGTCAGGTCTATGAGGTTTAGTGAGGCCTAGTGCCAAATGAGGTAGTCACTTACACTTCTAGACCTAAGAATGATTTATACCTTATTGGATCATATTTATAGGATAAAATAGAATGTTACTAAGCTATTTTATGTAGGGATAACCATAAAAAAAATCATTTTGGGCTTTAAGGTGCAAATAGGCTTACTAAGCATAATTAGGCCTAAAATCCAAAAAGGGGGTAAAATTAATGTATAGCTTTAGAATATCACTAAAATGTATTGGATAATGTGTATAAGGTCATTGAATATGTGTAAAAGTCTCAAAATTTTAGAGAAAGAAAAAATCTATTTTTGAACTCAAAACCAACTTAGGCCTATGTAAATTAGAGAAAGGAACTTGATATACCAAGTTGAAGTGTTCACATCCTTCATGAGACTTTGAATGGAGGACAAATACATTTAGAGGAGTTAGTAGAGGTCCTAAAAAGTGGATTTTTTTTGTAATTTTAAAATCCCATATTTATGAATGAATCTTAAGAGGGTACAATAGGCCTAAACCCTTGTTAAATCTTTAGAGTGACCAATTTGGAGAAATGAAGATGGAAAGCTACTCTAATGACATAGTTTACTTAGGATAATGATTATAAGTTATATAATATGCAATAAATATACTCCTTATACTTTTGATATGTATGGAATTATATAGATAGTGTAAAAAATAGGGTACTTTTGACTATTTTATGCATTGTGTAGGTTATAGGTAGTTTCAAGGGATGAAAAGAAATTTGGAAGGAAGATATAGACTTGGGATAACCCCTAATTTCAATTTCATAATTCATAAAAAATATTAAGTGCTCAAAAAATAGCTCTTATCTCAACCAGTAAAAATTGGCATAGTGAACACAATGGTGAGAAGGGTATAAACTTCAAATGTGAGACTTTTTAAGGTGTACCTATGTAGTATAAGGCCATGAAGAGTAATTAAAAGTGTCATACACTCTCTCTAATTGATTTTAATGTAAAATTTAAGTCAATTTTGAGGCAAAGTGTGAGGGGTGTGGCAAAGAGGAGTTTCTTATAGTGTATGTAGTGATAACTCCTTTTTAGATGATTCTAGATGACTAGGCCTACAACCAATGCATGGAGAGGAATGTCTGAGAGCCTTAACTCTCATTCCAATAATTATACCTATACTTAATCAGTTTTGGTACATTCAAATAAGTCTAAATCATGAAGGTAGTTTTTTTTAGCTAGAATGAGAACTTTCATTCCACTTTTCATGAGTTTCATGCCTTATATGGCCACTTGTCTCTTATGACCTTGCATGGTTCATAACACATCCTAACCTCATTCACAACTGACTCCTTTTATCATCTTGACAAGTGTCCTTATGACCCTTGGAATTCTCCCTTCTCCTCTCTCTCTTAATTTCTATAAGAACAAGCCATTTTGGCCATTATAACTCATGCTCCACCTGAGTATGGTAAATCCTTGCTTATTTGCATACCATTTGATAAATAATAATACTAATTTTTACCTCTTCATGACTATTTATAGTGTATTTTACTTGGATGGTTGATGTTTCTTAGTGATAACTATGATTTTATTAGCATTTTGTCTCATTCTTTTCTCTTATTTGCAGTTGGAAAGCTTCTTCTTACAGGGCATCTGAAGTTTTTTAGGAAGTGTCAAGGTTGAGAGAGTTAGTATATTCAATAGTTCCATTCAATGCCTCTTGTCTAGTCCTCCTATCCTAAGCATTCATCTATAGCTTCATAATGTAATATTGATGTGAGAAGATGTAGATTAGAGAAGTGTATGTTTGGTTAGTCTCTTGGTTTCATGTGTAACATGAAACTAGTTGGAAGTCATCAACTTATTTAGTGTATCAACTCCCTTAGGATAGTTTACTTTTAGTTTTCTCTCTCCCTTCCCCCCTAAAGTTTAGGTGTAGTGGTGATCTAAAGTGGTACATCAAGGGAGCTAACCTTATCTAGAGATTCACCTCATTCATAGGCTACCCACAAGCTTAGAGGTGTTTTAATTATGCCACTTGGATGTAGAGAGATTATACATCTCCTCAAAGGGTGAAAATACAAGTGATAATAGTTTTTTTCATGCCCAGTGGGACTCTTAGTCTAAGAGGATGAAATATTTTTTGTGTTGTCTTCCAATAATCAGCCTTTAGAGGCATCTATCCAAGCACCAATGGTGACTCCAAATGATAAATTCTAGTTGTAATTATCCCAAGTATATCTATTTGAAAACTTTTATCAGTTTTTGTGTTTCCTTTGACATATGAATTTGATATGGATAGCTATGGACAATACTTCTATCATGAACCTTCTTATCAGCCTTATTCTGAGCCACATTTTACTCCTCAATAGTCTTATCAAAATGGCTATCAATCCTATGAGCCATGGCATCCCTATAACCCCTTATTTCTCTCTCCATATGGACACCATGTTATTGGAAAATACTATGTGGATGGTTACCAAGAAACATATCAAGAGACACCTTTCTATCAGTCCCAATATGAGCCCTATCCTTCATACCATGATGCCTATCATCCTCAAGATTACTCCTATGATCCTTTTCATATGAAATAATATGTTTCCATGGATTTTAAAAAAATATATCATTGGAAAAATTCATCTCTTGCTTATATAGATGCTAGTTCCTCTAATTAGTCCAAGAATTCACTTCCTTATGAGCTTACTAGTGATTTTATATTTCCCAAATTCACTCATAAGCCTTAACCTTCATCCCACACTCTATCTAAAACTCATCAACCTTAAAATACCCCTCATAATCCATCTCTAATTCCTTCACCTTCCACTACATTTCATATTCCATCTCCCTCACCTCAAATCCATGAGCCTATCCATTAACCTTCCACCTCGCCCCTTTTTTAGGAAGACCCCATCTTGAGAGAAATAAGTGAAGAAGATCAAAATTAATTAATGTCTAATAAAGAGGACCTAATGAGTGAATATGAGGAATAAATCACCATAGGGACTCCCCTTGGTAAACAAAAGGATAATCCACAAGTTTTTACCTCCATTTTATAGGGGATGTGTGTCTATGTTTAATCATGAGGTTGTGGATGGCCATCTCAAGAATGAAGTGGGATGTGAAATCAAGGATGGAAAAAACTTTCAAGTCATCCATAAATAAATGGAAATCCTAATACAGTCTCATGAGACCAAGGTAGAGGAAATATCTCTTAAAGATGGCATTCATTAGAAAAAAGATTTATGGTAGAAGTTTAATGCCATATGCAAGGAATTTGATAGGTTGGGTAAAGTTTTTTTATTCTCCAAAAGTTTCCATAGATGATGAATCTAAACATGATATTGAGTGTTCAATCAAACATAAAGATGAAGTTCATTCTATTTGTTAATAACTTATTGTCATGAAGCCATTTGATGATGTTAGTGTACTTGAAATTGTAGACATGGATAATGATATCAAGGTAGATCTTGTTATAACTAAAATATGGTAAAGAACTCCATCTAAGGTAAAAACACATTTATGGATGTGGGAACATGGTGAAGGAGATCTTGGGGCTTCCAAAAATCAAGCATATTATGTCAAAGAGGAGAGCAAGGCTGAGAAGACTATCATATTTTCAAACTTGCACATCAAAGTTCAACTAAATAAGAAGGTTGAGACTATTTGGATGAAAGAAGAGTCCATTTATATAGTCAAACATATGGAGCTACTTGGTTCTCATTGAACCTCATGCCAATGAAGTTGAAAAACACCGTGAAGAATATGGAGGCATTAATGCTAAAGGATAAAAGGCTACATGTCTCACTAAATCCTTCATGTCATGAAGCAAGGAAGGATTCAAACTTGCCCTTTTATCTTTGAAGGAGATATGTTTAGTTTCTAGCTATACATAGTTATTTTCTTTCTTCTTTCGTAAGTGATTTGAACACATGTGTGTCTTGTTGGTGTGTTGCTTTGCTTTATGTGTCCTTTATTTTGTGTGGTTGAAGTAATTAATTGTCTTGTATTACTCTAGCTTATTGTTAATGGTCAAATTCTTATTATGTGTTTTATACTTAAGATGAATCCTTAAACCCAATGTATTGATAAGGTTACTGGTCTAGTTAGTATATCAGGCATACTACCCTTATGAGTCACTAATTTGTTGACCAAATTCGACCTTTTAGGTCAAATTGGGACCCTTATAGGAAAAAAATTTATCTTTAGAGGTTTATTATGGGTCTAATGTTATTTAATGAGATTTATTATAGGTTAATTTATATCATTTAATGTTATATTAGCCTTGGTCCTTAGTCATTTTAATCATTTTGAGGTAAAAAAGGGGGCATTTAATGAGTTGTATGGCCTCCTAGGGAAATGTGAAGGTTAAATTTTTTTATGTCATGCCCCATGTGTCCTCACATGTCTTAGTAAATTGTTGTTAACTAAAAGTGGTAGGTTCTTCAAAAGAAAGGATAGTTTTCTTGGGAAAAGAGAAGAGTTTGGCACTTATACGGCCCACAAGGGAGTGTGACATGTGGAATAAGGTTAGGGAATGTATCTTCAACTTAATAAAGATAAATTCCATGTTTGAAATTATATATAAGTGTCAATTTTGAGATAAAACTATTATACTCCTTTTTCACCCTTCAAGACACATAGAACTAGTCTTTAGGTTTGTATTTGGTATGGCCAACATGGGAGTTTCTAGGTCAAACTCCTTTAGGAGGTGAAATTACACTCATATATATTCATTTAAATAATAATATTTTTAATAATGGTGGCCTATTATTGATGAACCATCCTTATAGAGTTGATTATGTTTTTCTACTTTCTAATCTATATACCCTATAGGTTTTGCCTTAGTTTGAGCATTTCCATACAATCTAGTTGCTGAGATGGTTTCTAGATGATGTTTAATATATTACCTCATGTTTTTCATTATTTTTTTCACATTTCAAGGTGTTTGGATGAGCCAAGTGTCTTAAGCTACTAGAGGAAGCACTATGTTGTGTTATTTGTAGTTCGCCACCATTTTCAAGATTTTCATTCTTTATCATGGTTTTACGCTATGACCCTAACCTATCACATGTATGAGGATAGTAATAACCAAATTGTGTCTTAATTATCCCTACTTTATGCTATATCAAATTTTTCTATTCATTCATTTGGTTAGTAGGTTGGCCTATGGAGTAACCATGGCCTAGATATACTATATATAGGAGGTAGTGGGTAATTGTTTATCATCATATTGTGAATTTTGCTCTTATTGAAGCTTATGGAGGTTTCCCCCTCAAAGTGGCTTATCTATTATCATATATTATGATATATTTCAGTCATATTTGGATCTATTTCTGCTATTCTACTTTATTTTTGAAGTAATTTTATTACAAGTAGTATCAGAGTTGTGATTTGGGCAATCTTGTGGGTGAAACCCTAATTTTTTAGATTTGGATATATATAAAAATGTTGAGAATTTATATTTAATTTTTTTAATATAGGTGATAAATCATTAAATTGAGCTTTCATTAAAATTTCAGCTCGTTTGGATCTATTTTACAAAAGTTATCACCATTTTAGGTTTTTTATTAAAATTACTCTATAGTGCGCAATTCAAATAATTTTTTTGAGTTATTTACATTTTTGGAAAGATTAGAAAAATTTGGATAGGGTATGTTATTTTTATGTTTTTATTTGAGGATGAAATAATTCCAAAATTTCTTGGTCAAAGTGGGGTCAAAAGTGCCAATTAGGGTCAACATCGTAAAGCCCTTTTATGGCAGGTCCACAAACTCGAGGCCGAGGAAAGGGTGATAAAACTCTAGGTAAAACTCCTAACAAGGAAGAGATGGAGTCAAAAGGGGGATGTACTAGACCCTTTATACCAAGGTTCTTTGACATAGATCTTAAAGTGAGCCAGCTTGATTATAGTGTGTAAGGCATTCAAAGTGAGGTGCAAGGCATATAATTTAATATGAAATCCATACAAGATAGTTTGGTAGATATCATGATGGATTTGAAAAAAAATCAATCAAATCATCTAGCTAATGTTATTTTACAACCCCACCAAGGTGGTTTTCCTAACCAGTCTACTTTAAATATAACTACATTGCCACAAAGGAATCTATTACCAAAGGTGGATATGCACAAATTTGATGGAAAAGATCCACTCAATTGGTTCAACCAAATGGATAATTTTTTTGATCTACATCAGATCTTAGGTGGATATAAGGCTACCATGGAATCCTTGTATCTTGAACTTGATCAATTCATTTGGTATTGTTGGTTATGTGCTCAAAAGAAAAACATGACTCTCAGTGTCACATGGTCATTTTTTATAGAGGAGCTGCAATTACACTATGGCAATAGTGTGATAGAGAATTACTTCAACCAATTGGGAAAATTGTGATAGATTGGATCCATCAAGGATTATATTCATCATTTTTAGAACCTATCCTTATGTGTGGAGACAATTTTTGAGAACTTGAATGACTTATTTTTGGGTGGACTCAAGGACCACATTCAACATGAGGTATGCATGTTTAATCCACTTAAGATTTCTTATTTTATTATCATGGCATGCAGATCTAAGGAAAAACTCATAGCCAATAAGAATCATCCATTCACTCAATTTAAATATCATAGCATATCAACACCAACATTTCCTCCACCTACTATATTGACCCCACAGCAAATTGAAGAGAAGCATTCAAAAGGATTATGTTTAGGTTGTGATAGAAAGTGGGAAAAAGGACATAGATGTGTTGAGAAGAAGTTATTCTACATTGATGGATCCAATGAAGATGAAGAAGAAGATGATGCCTCTAATGATGACAAGGAAGAGATAGAGGAGGTACCTAAATATTCCCAACCTATAATCTATTATCATGCACTTACAAGTATTAGCACTCCACAAACTCTTAAGGTGGTGGGTTTCCTCAAGAAATAGAAGGTGACAATGTTGATTAATTTAAGGAGCACACATAACATCATCAACCATAATTTTCCCACTCGATTGAACTATTTCATCTACCCAACACCAGAATTTTAGGTCATTATTACTGATGATAGTATAATTAATTATTCAGGGAAATACCATAGTATTAAGCTTGCTATGGGTGAGTACAATAAAGATTCTCTTATGTTTTCTATTCCCATGGGTAACATAGACATTATTTTGGGAGTCTAATGGCTCACAACCTTGGGTACCATTGAGATGAATTTCCAAGAACTATTCATGTGCTTTCATTCTAAAGGTAGGAAAATTAATCTACATAGATTACAGGAAAAATCTCCACAATTGATTAGTTCACATCAGATGACCAAGATTCTTAAAAAGGTGGTAGAGGGAATTATTATATGATTATGTTCCATATAAGTTCAACCCACATAGGCATCTACATATCCTGATCTACAGATGATTCTTGATGAACACCCATCTAGTTTTAGGGCCATGCCAAAAGGACTACCACCAAAAAGAGAACATGATCATGCCATTCAACAACTTCTAAGGAGTTAACTGCCAAATATTAAACCATATAGATATCCATATGCACAAAAGAGTGAAATCAAAAAGATGGTCCATGAGATGCAGGAGGTAGGGATCATCAAGCATAGCCAAAGTGCATATTCATCACTTATGGTCATGGTGTGGAAAAAGGATGACACATGGAGGATGTGCCCAGATTATAGGGAACTCAATAAGTACACCATCAAAGATAAGTTTCCTATTCCAGTAACTAATGATTTACTTGATGAGTTACATGGTGCTAATAATTTCACAAAATTGGATCTTCACTTGGGGTACCATCAAATTAGAATCAAGGATGAAGATGTTCATAAAACTACTTTTAGAATGCATGAGGGCCATTATGAGTTTTTGGTAACACCCTTTGGTCTTACAAATGCACCATTTACTTTTTAGAGCTTGATGAACACTATTTTTAGGACTTTTTAAAGGAGGTTTGTGTTGGTTTTCTTTGATGACATATTAATTTATATTCAGACATGGGAAGCACATCTACAACATGTGAAATAGGTGTTGATAGTTTTAGAGAAGCATCAAATTCATGCAAAGCCATCCAAATGTGCTTTTGGAGTATAGGAGGTAGAGTACTTATGTCACATGTTTCCCATGAAGGCATCAAAGTTTATCCCCAAAAGATCAAAGCTATGATGGAATGGCCCATGCTAAAAACTCTCAAAAACCTCAAAGGGTTCCTAGGACTAACATGTTACTACCAAAGATTTATAAAAGGTTATGGTAGCATAACATCTCCACTCATTGCATTGATAACAAAGGATTCCTTCCATTGGAATGATGCCACCACTAAAGCATTTGAGAAACTAAAAGTATCTATGTGCACCACTCTAGTTTTGGCTACTCTAGACTTCTCAAAGACATTCACTATTGAATGTGATGCTTCTAGATCTAGGTTGGGAGTGGCACTAATGTAGGAAGGAAGACCCATTGCATTTGAGAGTCATAAATTCAAAGGTAAGAATCTACAAAAACCTATCTATGAGAAATAAATGATGGCTATTCTTCATGTAATTAAACAATGGAGGCCCTATCTGATGGGTAGACACTTTAAGGTGAAAATGGATCGTGATAGTCTCAAATAATTTTTGGAGCAAAGATTATCATCTGAGGAACAACAAAAGTGGGCAAACCAAATGTTAGGTTATGATTTTGAAATCATCTATAAGAAGGGTAAAGATAATGTAGTAGTAGATGCACTATCCAGACGAGATACATCCATAGAAGAATTACTTTGTGTAATGTCCATGTTGCAAGCAGATTGGGTGGATGAAGCCAGATTAGAATGGGAGCAAGAAAAGGATACACAAGTTCTGATTTAGAATCTCCAATAAGGTACTTTAGCCTCTAAAAAAATTTAATGGAAAGGTAATGTCCTATGGTGTAAGGGTAGGTTATACTTGTGCAAAAATTCAGAGCTTAAGCATAATATTCTTACGGAGTTGCATGCATCTCCAATTGGGGGACACTCAAGGTTATTGAAAACATATAATATAATTAAGAAATAATTATTTTGGGAATGACTCAAGGGAGATGCACAAAATTTTGTGGCAGAATGCTTGATATGCCAATAGAATAAAGGTGAGATAGTTAAGACCCCAGGTCTGTTACAACCATTAGCAATTCCTAGTCAAAGGTGGGAGGAGGTTTCCATGGATTTCATAATAGGATTGTCTTGTTATGAAGGTAATAATGTTATTTTGGTCATTGTGGATAGGCTTACAAAATATGCCCATTTTTGTGCTCTCACACCAATTTTCAGCAAGTATAGTAGCAATTATTTTTCTGGAAGAAGTTCTAAAATTACATGGAACCCCAAAAATAATTGTAAGTAATCATGATCCTATTTTCACTAGTAATTTTTAGACTAAACTATTTTCCTATTTGGGTACTCAACTGGCTCATAGCTCATCTTACCACCCCCAATCTGATGGATAAATAGAAGTGGTTAACAAATGTTTAGAGGGGTATCTCCATTTTTTTGTATTAGATAAATAGGAACATTGGGTTAAATGGATACCACTTGAATAATGGTGGTATAACACATCTTTCCATACCTATTCTAAAATATCTCCATTTCTAGCACTATATGGTTACCATCCACCTTCCATCACTTCTTCATTAAAGGTGCAAACCAAGGTTTGAGCTGTGGAGGAGCACATTCAACATCAACAAGAGGTTTTGGCTAGTTTGAGATATAATTTTGCCTTGGCACAAAACATGATGAAGCAACAAGTAGATCAACACTGTAGTGAGCAAAATTTTGAGGTGGGTGACTAGGTATTTGTATGTTTGTAGCCTTATAAGCATATGTCCTTAAAGCAGTAGAAAAAGGACAATAAACTTGCTCCTAAGTATTATGGCCCTTATTAGGCACTATAAAAATTAGAAGTGTGGCTTAAAAACAAGCTCGAGTTAACTCATTACTCTCACATACACCTAGTATTTCATGTTTTTGATTTGAAGAAGGTCATTAGATAGACAATTTTAGCCCAGACAAAGCTCCCAAAACTAGATGAAAAAGGATGAGTCATTTTGGAACCAGAGAAGATCCTCTAAACATGTACTAAGAGGTTGAGAACCAAAGAGATTAGGAAATATCTTATCAACTAGAAGAACTTGAGTAGTGAAGATTCAATGTGGGAAGGTGAAGATTTTTTGTAATATCATCCAGAGTTGCTCAACATTGAGGACAATATTGGTTTGAAGGGGAAGGGCATGCTACGCCCCTAACCTATTGCATGTATGAGGATAATATTAACTAACTTGTGGCTTACTTATCCCTCTTTGATTCTATATCACATTTCTCTATGCATTAATTTGGCTAGTAGGTTGGCCTATGGAGTAACCATGGCCTAGATAGATTATATATAGGAGGTAGTGGGTAATTGTTTATCATCATATTGTGAATTTCGCTCTTATTGAATATTGTGGAGGTTGCCCCCTCAAAGTGTCTTATCTATCATCATATATTCTAATATGTTTTAGTCATATTTGGATCTATTTATACTATTCTAAAATATTGTTTAAGTAATTTCATTACATTTTAGAGGATTTTGATAGGTCCTTTTCCATTTTTTCAATTTTATCTTGACTCCCTTCACCTTTCAACATCATTCTCCAAATCAATCTTCATATTTTGTAGTCATATGCAAGAAACACAGTTAGGCAACCATGAAGGTACATTATAGGCATCTTTTTAGAGGGATATCATGTTGGAAATGGGGTGTGAAAGATTTATTGAAGATTTAAAAACATCCTAATTTTTCATTCTAACATCATGATAAAGAAATGAAGTGACTATGAAAGCACATTCCTTGAATGCATGGGCCATTTCACTATCTGACTGCATACCTTTTAAAGTTAATCTATAGGTGTTTAAAAGGGGGAATACTATGTTGAATAGAGGTTTTGAAAATTGTTTTCAAGATATTCATGAGGATAAAAACTAGTTTGGAAGATTGACAAAGGGTCTAGGTTTCCCAATGGGGTTAAAACATGCAAATTTTCCATCCATGTTCACTACCTAAATCTAGTGTGCCTATATTATATAATAATCACTTACAGGTGGTACCAAAAAGAGTTAAAAAGCCATTTTGAGGTATTGAAATCAATGATGAAACTATCCTTAAGGTCTTAGTGTGGTGAAAATATCATGGCAAACCTAGTTGATAGTTTAGGATGTTAAATGGTAGTGTTGACTACCTTCAAATTAGGAAGATGATAGTGTTGAGGGAATTTATCCCTAAAATTTGAAAATAAAGGTCTAGGGGTTTTTCTGAATAGCATATGACATGGTTACATGTGATTTTGATGCATTATAATGATCTTGCCTAGTGGTCCCTACATAAGACAAGACTTATAAAAAATATTGAGGGTAGAGTGTTGATGGAGTTTGGTAGTTTGAAGCCTCAAAGTTATTTTCTAAGACATTGAAATCCTTCATTAACATCTATAGGATTTTACCTTTGAAGTGACCTAGCACCTAATGTTTAAAAATAGATCATACCACCATGTAAGATGTCTATAAATGGTGTAGGGAGTACTCATGATCTAAGTATTATCTAAGAGGAGGATGTAATACTATTTTTTTTCTCCCATTAACATCTATAGGTCTCTTTTCACCACAAAATGCACATCTATAGCCTACCTATAGATATCAAGGAGCTCTCAAAATGAGCTTGAGAAAGGAAAGTCATTTAGACATGAATATATAATTGAGAGTGGTTGTTTTAAGTATTTCAAAGGGTTTAAAATTATTTATGATACAATTCCCATGGATTTAACCCACCTATAGGTTCCCCTATAGTCACCTGTAGGTAAACAGTTAACTGGGATAATATGGAAAAAGGATGGTTTAGGCTAAGCTCAAGGTGAATAATGGATACAATAAATGTTAAATGGTTAAGAAAGCTTCAAGGAAGGTTTTAAATATGGTATCAAGTACAATAATCAAACAATACCTATAGTTATGGTGCTAAAGAACATGACATAGTTAGGGGTTTATACTTACAGTCTGGACTAAGCAAATGTATAGAGGTATACCTAGAAGTTAGAGTGATGAATGGACTATAAATACACACATCATGCTTAGGAATTTTTAAATAGGCTCATATAATACTCAAATAGAGAAAATAAATTACCTAATGATGTATCACACAATCCACAAGGTAGAAAATCATTGTGCACAGTCTGCTTATAACAATCTATCTTAGATTTTTGGAGAGTTGGGGGGTATAATAACCTGGCCAAGGGATGGAATTTTCTGGATAACATATTTAATAATTAAATAATATTCTCAAATGATCAATATTTATTGAGGAAATAGGGGATTTCCCTTTATTTTATCTCAGATAGAGGGCACTCTCTTGTGCATAAAACCTATATTTTGGAGAAGACAGATGA
Organism: Torreya grandis; assembly: GCA_037957365.1. NCBI lineage: Eukaryota > Viridiplantae > Streptophyta > Pinopsida > Cupressales > Taxaceae > Torreya > Torreya grandis. The sequence goes on from JARHVA010007855.1 coordinate 287,378, forward strand.
GAAAAAATGAACCAAAAGCTAAACTATCCTTTTAGGAAGGTGTGAAAAGCTATAAAACACTTGGGAAAATATGATAAAACTAACACATAAGGGTAAAACTCAATAGGGTGTTCTATACTCTTAATGTTGTAGTCAGGTATATGAGGTTTGGTGAGGCCTAATGCCAAATGAGATAGTCACTTACACTTATAGACCTAGGAATGATTTATACCTTGGTGGATCGTGTTTATGAGATGAAATTAGATGTGTATAAGCTATTTTATGTATGGATAACCATTAAAAAAATCATTTTGGTCTTTAAGGTGAAGATAGGTCTACTAAGCATGACTAGGCCTTGAATCCAAAAGGGGGGTCAACTTCATGTATAGCCTCAAAAGATCACTCAAATGGATTGGATCATGTGTATAAGGTCATTATATATGTTTAAAAGTCTCAAACTTGTATAAATCACAAATAAGCCATTTTTGAACTCAAAACCAACTCAGGCCTGTGCAAATTAGAGAAAGGAACTTGATAGACCAAGTTAAAGTGCTCACATATTTCATGAAACTTTTAATGGAGGCTAAAGACATTTATAGGAGTTATAAAAAGGTCCTAAAAAATTTTATTGTGTAATTTTTTGGTACTTATAACATTCCATCTTTATGAATGAAGCTTAAGAGGGTAAAATAGGCCTAAACTCTCATTAAACCCTTGGAGTGACTAGTTTGGAGAAATGGAGATGGAAAGATACTACAATGGCATAGTTTTCTCAAGATGATGATTTGAATTTTTAGAATAATTATTTGGGATACTCCCCATACTTTTGATCTATATAAAATTGTATAGACAAGGTATAAAATAGGGTACTTTTGACTATTTTGTGCATTGTGTAGGTTCTACAAACTTTCAATGGATGAATTTTTTTGAAGGAACATATATATATATATATATATATATATATATATATATATTTATATATATATATATATATATATATATATATATATATATATATATACTTGGTATAACCCATAATGTCAATTTAATACTTCATAAAAAATCCTAAGTGTTCAATAATAGCTCTCATCTTAGCAAGTCAAAACTAGCATAGTGAACACAATGGTGAGAAGGGTGAAAGTTTCAAGTGTGAGCCTTTTTAAGGTGTAACTAATTATTGTAAGGCCATGAAAAGTATTTAAAAGTGTCATCCACTACCTCCCACATATTTTCATGGAAAATTGAATCCAATTTTGAGGCCAAGTGTGAGGGGTGTGGGAAAGAGGAATCTCGTAGAATGTAGGTAGTGATAGCTCCTTTCCAAATGATTCCAGATGACCAAACCTACAACCAATGACTAGAGAATAATGTATGAAAGCCTTAAATATAATTTCATTCATCATTTTTATCCCTAATTAATTTTGGGATGTTCAAACAAGTCCAAATTATGAAGGTAATTTTTTGAGCTAGAATGAGAACTTTCATTCCACTTTTCATGAGTTTCATGCCTTCTATGGCCACTTGTCTCTTCTAACCTTGCATGGTTCATCCCACATCCTCTTCTCATGCACAAGTAACTCCTTTTAACATATTTACAAGTGTTCTTGTGACCCTTGGGCCTCTCTCTTCTCCTCTCTATCTCTCAAGTTCTATAAGAACTTGTCATTTTGGCCATTATAACTCATGTTCCACCTGAGTATGGTGAAGCCCTACTCATTTTCATACCATTTGATCAATAAGACAACTAATTTTTACCTCTTAATGACCCTTCATAGTGATTTTTACTTATATGATTGATCTTTCTTAGTGGTAACTATGATTTTATTAGCATGTTGTCTCATTCTTTCATCTTATTTGTAATTGGAAAGATTCTTATTATAGGTCATGTGAAACATTTTAGGAAGTGTCAAGGTTTAGTGAGTTAGTCTATTAACTAGTGCCATTCAAGGTCTCTTGTCTAGTCTTTCTAACCTAAGCATTCATCCATAGCCTCATAATGTAATATTAATATGAGAAGATGCAGATTGGAGAATTGTATTTTTTGTTAGTATCTTGGTTTCATGTGTAACATGTAGCTAGTTAGAAGTCATCAACTTATTTGGTGTATCACCTTTCTTAGGATATTTTTCTTTTATTTTTCTCTCTCCCTTTTTCTGGCAAAGTTTAAGTGTATTAGTGATCTAAAGTGGTACATCAAGGGAGCTATCCCTATCTAGAGATTCACTTCATTCATAGGCTACCCAAAATCCTAGAGGTGTTTCAATTGTGCTAATTGGATGAAGAGAGATTAGACAAAACCTCAAAGGGTTAAAATCCAAGTGACAATAATGAATATGTAATATGTCCTCATGAACACCCCTAATGATAATTTATGAAACCCCAAGCATGCTATACAACTCAAGGAAATGAGGGGATGTAAAAGGCTTTATGAAGATGTTTAAAACCTACTATTGAGTAAAAATTTACTCCAAACTAATAATTCCATATTAAATGTGTTAAATAATGAAGTGAATGTGTACCTCAATGTTCTTATTTGTTTATGCTCAATTGGGTTGAAAGAGATATGAATTTCAATTTGGTTGTTACAACAAAGTATAGTGGGTGAATATTGCATGAATCTGAACTCTATCAACAACTTATAAAGCTAAAGAATCTACTAATTTTTTGTAATTACTTCCCTATAATCAGCCTCTATAGATGAAAGTAAAATAGTCTACTACTTCTTACACAACCAATCAATAGGTGAAGATGTAAGAAAACATATGTATCCATAAGTGGAATGCATATCATCAAGAGAACCTACCCAATATGAATCACTATATCTAAACAACTGAGTAGAACCCCTAGTGTAATTTAATCTAATATGAGTAGTTCCTCATAAATATCTCAAAATCTTCTTGGCAACCTAACAATGACTATCATGAGGGTCATGTGCAAACCTAGGTACAAACCCAAATTAAAATTAAATATTGGGGTATGGGTTAATTACATAAGACTCCTAACCATCTACCTATACACTATAGGATGACAAAGTGGAGTAGTGCAAAAGGTAGTGAGAGTCACTCTAGAATGCAAAGGAGGACTTGGATTATAATCAACCATGCCAAAATGCTAAATTAGATCACGTGTGTAACTCTGTTGACTCAAATAAATCCCTATATTTGACTTTGAAATTTTTAAACCAAGGAAGAAATGTAGAAGGCAAAAATATGTCATGTTAAACTGTGCTAAAAGGGCCTACTAAATAGTCTGAATCTAAGATGAAAAGTTACTTGTGAGAAATAGATTGTCAACACACAAGAATAGAATAACAATGTCCTCCCCAATAAATGAAATATACATTATGGGATCAGAGTGGTGGTGAACAAAGCCAATGGAGAGAATAAATGAATCCATATTCTCATACCAAGCCTAAGGGGCCTATTTAAGACCATAAAGAGACATCCTAAGTCAATAAATAAGAGAATAATCATGAAAAAACCCAATAGGATACTCTATATAGATTTTCTCATGAAAGTCTCCATGAAAAAGTACTCTTAACATCCATTTGATATACTAGCCAACCCTATGATGCAGTAAGAAAAAGTACAAGGTGAAAAGAATCCATCTTGGTAATGGGTGTAAAATTCTTAGAATAGTCAATACCTTTGACTTGAGAGAATATTTTTGCAATAATACATGCCTTATACTTTTGAATGGACCCATTAAGTTCATAATTGGAGTGGTAAATCCATTTTCACCTAACCAACTTTATTCCCTTAGGAAGAATGACCAACTACCAAGCGTGATTATTTATTAATGAATGATACTCATCTATCATCACATCATGATTCATCTCACTCCTATATCCCATGATCTTATGAAAAATATGGTGGATCCCTAAATAATTCTTGACATAAAAGTATAATACCCATATAATATGCATGATGATGTTGAGTAGGTAGAAGATCTTGTATAAAATGTGTTTTCTTAGAAATTATAGTAAAATCCCACCTAGGCATAGTGACAACATCAACATGAACAAAATCCTCATCCTTTATAACCTCCTTAGGAATCTCCTAAATTGGTTCCTCAAATAATGAATCCTTAAGAGGAGGTGAATTAACAAAAGAAGAAGTGGGCATGAAATAATATGAAGAGTTATGAGATGTGTAGTGCTCATCAAACTATACATGAGTTCAAAAATGAACATCATGAGTATCAGAATATAAAAGATGATAAAATCTCATACCCTCATATCAAAGGTTTGATCTTCTTATATAATTATTTCATTTTCTTATTTAGTATAAATTCCCAAGAAAGGTTCCCAAAGACTCAAAAAAAAATTACATCAAGCTTGGTTCTAGACCAAGTCTCCTCTGAAGGCTTATGCTCAAGTGCTTGATGTGGTATGTGGTTTTTAATGTAGTTCACATAATTAATTACCTCTACCTAATAGATAGGAGGTAAATATTGTGAATGCATCATATAGTTAGCCATCTCCTTTAGATTTTGGTTCTTCCTTTTTGCTTAGCCATGTTTCTAAGGAGTGAGCAAAGACATCACTTTTATACTTGAAATAAACCCAAGTATGCCTCAAGAAATTATCAATGAAGGTGAGTACATACTTATCTATATTGAAAAAAGGAGTAAGAAAGACCATGAAATCACTGTGTACAAGCTCAAGTGGTCAAGAATCTCTCATGGATCTTGGTGTTATTCCCCAAAGCAAAACTAGGGTAAAATCGATTAAGACATGAAACTATATGAAGACCCTATACCATAATGTGAGTGCTCATCTCCTTAAAATATCTATAGTTGAGGTGTCCAAATATCTAATACTAAAGTTAACTCTTAGAATTTGAATGAGAAACTAAACACATCCCTAAAGGAGGAGTATCATCAAAACTCTCAAAATAGTAAAGTTGATAACTATGATCAACAACACCCTATGAAATGAGTGTGCATGGCTCTACTAAAGCTCTATCTTTAGAACCCTATGGTGTGAAGGTGACTATATTAACTTGATTAGAATGATAAATATGATACACTAAAATTATATTGGTGGTGATGTCTAGAACATATAATGCATCATTGATGTAGCCACCATCTAGTTGTATGTCACCCTTTCGCTTAATAGAAATGAAGGAAGAATCTCTAAACTCAATGTTGGAAGTGAAACTTAGACTAAGTGATATAAAGGACTTATCAATATAAGTCATATGGTGTGAAGCACTAGAATCTAGAACCCAACTATCTGAAATAGGTAATTATGATCTCTTGACCACATTAAGTGCTTTCCTATGCTCATGATATGAAGGAGTGGAGATAGAATTCTTGTGTTTCCTAATGACATCCTATAAGGATTTCATTCTTTTTAAACACCTAAACTCTTCATGACTAGTCCCCCCCCATAATAGGAGCAAGATATGTTAGAGTTATTCTTGGATTTAGAAGATGGTTTAGATTTATATGAAATAGTGTTGATGGGCTTAGATGCATGTTGATTGTGGAGGAGTGTTTTTCTTCTTACCCTTAGATTTTACCTTAGCCTTAGGATGTGAGGTCATTAATGTTTTTTGAGAGGTATAAGACTCAAGATGAGACAATTTGGATTCCCCCTTGGTGATTCTCACATAAAACAACTCTAAATCTACCATTTTGAATGTGATACCTAATGCATCCATACTAGAGAAAAAAGTAGAAGCAAAGATTTAGAATGTACCACTCAACTTAGATAATATCAAGTACACACATTGTTAATCATTTTTATCTCATCCACTCCCTTTAAACTATGTTAATAAATACTTAAATTTTGTGAGGTAATCTATAATGGAAGCAAAGGCATCTGAATTTAATGAAGTAAGTTCCACTTCAAGTTGCATCACTCATAAGTGGTCTACTTTACCAAATAAACCCCTTAAATTAGTCTATATTTTGAATGGATAATCACACCCATAAAAATGAAATAAGATAATATAACTAACATATCCACCAATTAATCCCATAAATTCTTTGAATTTATATTGATGCTAATTTTTTTTAAATTCACATCTAAATTATGGTTGGGTTTCATTCATTAGGGACCATAATACTTTGCACTTTACGATTGTTTCCATTTGAAGTCTCCATGTGTGGTAATTATGTGTAATCAAAGGCTAAAAATGGTCAACAATAGATGTAGAATCCATGCTAACTAATCACCAAGAGTATAAAAAATGTAAAGGGTACAAAAAAATTGGCACCGAGACAACCCCCCTAAAATTTAAATTATAACACCCCCCAATTTTGGAGCTTTATAAAAATAGTGAATTTTTAAAATTTATTAACAACAATGGATAGATAATTAAAAAACATGCACTTTTGAAAAAAATATAACTCAAATCTGAGTTATGGTTCAAAAGTTACAAGCATTACAATTTCTCTTAAATGGGTCAGAATAATTAAAAAACACTACAAACAAATTTTAGTGACCAAAGTGAAATAAAATATAGTCATCCAACCACTTGTTAGAACTTTAATTTCTCCATAGACTTAGAAAATCCAACTAAAGTGAAAAATAACTAGTTGGGTGACCCCTATATGCATGCAAGGGATATAGACTTCCTCTTAAGAAAATAATATAGCTATTAAGGAAAATAAAATGAATGAACAATTGTTTTAAAGAGGAAATAAAGGTGGATTATATTTTGTGAAGGTGTTTTAATACTATATAGGAACTCCATATCTCTCGCACACCTCTACCACTTTCCATGCAATCCAAGACACTATCAATGCAATCCCACATAACAGATAACAACCGCACTCAGTGCAAAAATTAGTGTTCTTCAATGCCCAACCAATAGATTCAAGATACCAAAATCAGATATTTGATTTCTTGCAAATCCAACACCTATAACTACAATCCAATTCTAAACCAAGAGTTTAATAAAATGAGGTCAAAAAGGTCACTCAATAATAGAAAGGGACAACACAAAAATTAAAAAATCACACAAAATCACCTTTACTAAATACCACAACTAAATTTTTTTAAAAGGCACCTATATAGATTTTTAAAATATTGAACAAAAAATGATAATTTTGATGTTCCTTTATCCTTCATGCCAAGATCAAACCTGATGCCATAACTCAGATCTCTGATCTAAAGCACCTAAGCACAAATTTGATATAAGACAAAAAAACTCTACCAAGCTCTAAAGTATACCAAGATCCTTCCTTTCTCTAATGCCTCAGATATTTTATCTAAGAACCTTTCTTTTAGATTTCATCCTCTTATAGAAATTAGATCTAAAATAATAAAAAGAGACAAAAAAACAATGCCTCTTCTATGCATGATGAAAACTCTTAAAAAGTGCCAAGTTTGTAAAAATAGATACCTTTGCTAAAAAACAGATGAGAAAAGGACTCCACATAAGATCAAAAAATGATGCCACAATGTTGTAGAAAGAATAGATCTTGATCTCAAGAAAGTTTGAAAAAGACTCAAATGCTTAGCCTTAGCATAAGGATGCTAATTTTGGAAAAAGGATGATGCCAAAACACCAAATGATGATGCCTTTGATAGATATTCTTATCCAATGCATAGAATTTAGATTTTTATCTCTATATCCTCTCCTCCAAAGGCAATTGTAGATATTCATAGCACCAAGATCTTCTCACATGATTCTATTCTACACTTCCATAGTGACAAGAGGGAAGCAGAATAAAATTTTCTAAATTTTAAGCTAATGGATGGTTGAAACTTATTTAGGGATTTGGTACCATGTTAGGAATGGTAAAGGCATTCCAACAATATAACCGAAGTGTTGGTAAAAAAACATTACAAAGGAAGCTATAGATATGATATGCAAAAACAAGACATATCATATATATTATTCAAAAATGAAGCATATAAAAGCATGATAGTACAAAGGAAAGTACTTGCATATATAGGCAAGGAAAAACATAGAAATAGCTAACCTAGACAATGTGCGATAAAGCTTCACATAGGACAAACTCAGTATAAGACAAAATAACTATCTAAGACACTAGCAAACTTGAGAAATACACATGAGACAACTTAGTCCACATTTTGAATAGAAAATCACACCCATAAAAATGAAATAAGATATTATCACTCACATATCCCCCAATCAAGCCCATACATTCTTCAAATTTACACTGATTTTAAGAGTTTTAAAACTCATGTGTGAACTATGGTTGTGTTTTGTTCATTAGGGACCATAATCATTTGCACTTTATGATTGTTTCCATTTGAGGTCTCCATGTGTGGTAATTATGTGTAGTCAAAGGCTCATAATAGTTAAAACCAGAATCAAAATTTGTGTTATCTAATCTAATCACTAATAGTAGAAAGAATGTAAAGGGTGCACAAAAATTGGCATCGAAATAACTCCCCCAAAAGATTATATTAGAGGACCCCCCACCCCCCAATTTTGACACTTTATAAAATAGTGAATTTTTACAAGTTAATGACACCAATGGATAAAGAATATAAAAACATTCACTTTTGAATAAAATAAAACTCAAATTTGAGTTATAATTCAAAAGTTACAAGCGTTATGATTTCTTGTAAAATGGGTCTAAACAATTAAAAAAAGACTATAAATAAATTTTAGTGACCAAAGTGAAAAAAAATAGTCATCCAGCTAATTTTTGGAATTTTAATTTTGTCGTAGCCTTAGAAAAGCCAATTAAAGTGAAAAGTAACTAGATGGATGACCCTTATATGCATGCAAGTGAGTTGGACTTCCTCTTAAGAAAAAAAATATAGCTATTAAGGAAAATAAAATCAATGACAAGTTGTTTTTAAAAGGAAATAAAGGTGGATTATAGTGGGTGAAGTTGTCTTAATACTAGATAGGCAATATAGATCTCTCACACACCTCTACCACTTTTCATACAGTCCAAAAAACTATCAATGTAGTCTCACGTAGTAGATAATGACCACACTCAACATAAAAATTAGTGTTCTTTAATGCCCAACCAGTAATTTTGGGATATCAGAATCATATTTTTTATCTCTTTAAAATCCAACTCCTATCACTATAATCTAATTCTTAACCAATGGTTTAAGAAAATGATGTCAAAAAGGTCACTCAGTAGTAGAAAGGGACAATGTAAAAATTAGAAAATCACACAAAAGTGCCTTTATTAAATGCCACAAATAAAAAACTTTAAAAGGTGCCTATACAAATCTGAAAAGGCTTGAATATAAAATGATGATGCCAATGTTGCTTTCTCCTTCATGCCAATATCAAACCTAATGCCATAACTCATATCTCTAATCAAAAGTGCCTAATCACAAATCTGATATAAGACAAAAAAATCTCCACCAAGCTCCGAAGGATACCAAGATCCTTCCTTTCTCTAATGCCTCATCTCTTTTATCTAATCACTTTTATTTCACAACTAATCCTCCTCTAGAAATCATATCTAAAACAAGAAAAAGAGACAAAAAATGCCTCTTCTATGTAAGATGAAGACTCTTAAAAAATGCCAAGTTTTCATAAAAAGATGCCTCTGCTAAAAACTATATGAGAAAAGGACTCCACATAAGATCTGAATATTTTATTAAAAAAGGATGCCACAATGTTGTATAAATATTAGATCTTGATCTTAAGAAAGTCTAAAAAAGAATCAAATAGCTAGCCTTAGCATAAGGATGCCAAGCTTGGAAAAATGATGATGCCTTTGATAGATATTATTATCCAACACACAAAAATCAGATTTTAATCTCTTATCAGATCTCTATAGCCTATCATCCAAAGTTAATTGCAGATCTCCACTAACAAGAAATCAAAAAAATTTAAAGTCTTTGAAAAATCTGAAAATAGGCACCAAAGGAAACCAAGATATTCTCACACACTTCTATTCTATGCTTCTACAGTGACAAGAGGGAAGTGGAATAAAATTATCTAAATTGCAAGCTAATGATTGGTTACAACTTCTTTAGGGCTCTAGTACTATAGTAGGAATGGTACATGCATTCTAACCCTAGAATTTGAAATGTTGGAAATAAAACATCACAAAGGAATCTACATATATGATATATAAAAATAAGTTAGATCATATATATAATTGAGAAATGAAACATATCAGAAAATGTTAGTAAAAATGAAGGAGCTTGCATATATAAGCAATGTGAAACATAGAACTAGCTAAACTCACCAATGTGGGATAAAGCCTCACATAGAATGAACTCACTAAAAGATAAAATAGCTAGCTAAGACACTAGAAAACATGAAAAATACACATTAAATACATACTCGTCCACATGAAAACAAATTATATTCTTCATGTGTGGAAATGATTACCTTCACTTGATTGGCTAGTACATCACTTACCTCCTTCTCATCCTATGACAAAAACTCTTTAGGACCTGTAATCAATACCTTAGAATGATATTTATTATCTATGTGCACATCTTTCAATGATAAGAGTGTATGTATTACCCCATTTTGTTCAAAACTATAAGTGTTTTTATCCCCATCATAAATGGCCTTCTTGTCATACTACCATGGTTTATCGAGGATCAAATGGTAAAGATCCATAGGCATTATATCACACCACTTGATATTTGTAGTTACCTACTTGAAATTCCATTTTACATTGTTCATTGACTAAAATGTGATGGCCTCTTCACAACCATGAGACCTTGTAAGGATTATGATGTGAAATTTTATTCAATCCTAGTTTATCAACCATCTCATAGGAAATAAGTTTATTAGTACTATCACTAACAATGGTAACTTTACAAACTTTACCTTTAGTTTTGTAAGTTGTCTTGAATAGTGCTTTCCTTTGACCAAGTTTTGAAAGATCCTTATTTGGTTTGATTAGAATCCTTTTCATGATTAAGGATTCTCCTTCTTATGGTGAATCCTCATAAATAATTTATGAAACATCCTCTTCTTTATCATCTCCTTGAATAACATGGGCACTCTCTTGAATAGTAGATGCATGCTTTAGACATTCCTAAAATTGATGTTTAAATTTTTCATAGTTTAAAAATCTACAACTGAAACCACTACTTATACCTCTACCTCTATGAAAAGGCTTATAACCTATATAATTATCTCTAGGATTTGAATCCTACCTTGGTGCATCATTCTCACCTACCTCATGCATCTGTAATGGTCTTATGCTTTCACGTTCTCCTTTTCCTCTACGAGGTCTACTTCTTCCTCTTTCTTGTTAAGAATATATCCTTGCTATCTTATCTTATAATTTCAAGTAATATTGGTATACCTACTCAATTATCTTAGGAGAAATAAAATTAATTTCATCTTAAATGACAAATTTTAAACCATTCACATACCTGATAACCTTCTCCATGTCATCTTATTAAAATGACCAGCTCTAATAGTCAATTTATAGAACTCCTCAGTGTACTATTTCACTAATTTCTCTTTCTATTTAGATTATGTAAATGATTGAAAATAATTATTTGATAATATATAGGAATTAAATTACCTTTCAACTTTAACACCATTCTATCCCAACTAGTTATTTTTCCCTTTCATTTCTTTCTCCTTTCTATTTTCACACCATCCCACCATAGGGAAGCATGGTCTTTAAATTTTATCTCTAAAATTTTCACTTTATTTTCTTCTTTGACATTTTCATATTTAAATTATATATATAAAACACTAATCTAATTAATTAAATCTTTAAAATTCAAATTTACATCATACATAGGTATATCTACCTTTGGTTTAGAGGGTTCTCCCACTATTCCAATCATAATACTCTCTTTACGTCCTTCCAGCTATACTCCCAATGGTTTTTATCCTTCAGATCCTTCATATTATCTATCACTGACATCTTCAAGATATACTCATCTCTTTTGTGTTATTTCCATAGCTTCCATCCTTATAGTAAGATTCATGATCTCTTTTAAGAGAGTTGTATTTGTAGCTTGTCGTCTTACACCTCCTCTTGATCTAGCTACCATTTGTAAAAATACTTATTTATATACCTTTAATAATATTAGGAACCTATGATTGTGCATAATATTTGTTTTCTATTACCAAAGATGATATCCCTCCCTAAACTATCTATAAACTTACAATCTTGGCAAAGTAATAATGTAGACACAAATGAGAAGACTCAAGAAACTTAAATATTACTCGACAAGTATAAAACTTTAGGTTTTATTATTATAGTATTTAAAGACATATCCAACTTCTATTTAAATATGTAAAACCAATCCACCTATTGGTTTTATCCATTAGGTCTTAAAAGACTCAAAATCCTTTTTATCCCAATTAGGCCTAAATGCCTCAAAAGGACCAAAATAAGAAACACTTGTTATATATATACATATATATAATATTTGAATTATTTATTACAGTGGTTTATAGGCGATTCAACTCTTACAACACTTTATAAGGTCTACTACTAAATAAATTGACCCAAACCACCCTACAAGCCTATTACGCATAATGTTGCTCTAACTAGTCAAAACCCCATATGTATTGAATTATCACTTCAAGACAACTTATATATTTATATTTAAGTGTTTAAATTATTATAATATTCTTATACAAACTTTTGTATTTCCACTTCCAATATTTCACTCAAAAACTCATAAAACCTTGTTTTAGTATACTAGACCTAACTACCTTTTATAAGTCAAAACCTAAAGTATGACATTATAAATGTAAATAGTTCCTCTATAAGGTATATAATACCATGTATAAGGTTTTAAAACATTTTAATTCACGTTTATAGACTCTAATTTTAAGTTTTTAGACCAATCTCTCTTATTGATGTCAAGGAAACATAGAAAAATAGGGCTTTGTTACACACAATCAGCTATATATAGGTCCATACACATAATTTAGGTTTAAAATAACTTTAATAATATTATATACTCATTTTTATAACTATATACCAATTTTGGATAATTTTTAAGGGTTAAAACATGAGCTATTCACATTTGACTATGAATTAGGGTTTCTCAAAATTTATACTAGCTGAGAAATTCAAATTAATGGTTCATGAATCTCATTGAATATTTTCCAAATTAAAACCTCTAATATGATCTTAAATCAATCCTCGACTATATCCAATTATTAATTATATCCCATGTAAATATTTACATGTGTTTCTAGAGTACTATGCAGGACTATAACAAAGAAAAATAGGGTTTATAAAGGTTTTTGAGAATCAAAACATATAATAACCAAAGAAAATAATATTAAATAAATGAATAATATTATTAATGACTCAATAAAATCAAAACATTTTATCAAAATTGAATTCAATATATAATTATAAACTATTACACCCAAAACTTGTAGACCTGTACATAACAGTCTTGTAGGTCATCCCAATTCCACTCTGTCTTGAAAGAAAATGAGCCTTTTAAACTTTTAAAAGGTATATAAAATCTCCTATATCCTAGGTTAAATTATCATATCCATTATTTACTAATTAAAAATCAGTATTTTGACTCCAATATCTCCTCAACAAATTTGACAAGCTTAGATTTATCTTATTTAGCTTCTTCTATGTTGAACATATCTTGCTCTAGAGGATATACATGAGATAAAAATATATTTATGGCTTAAAATAAACATATAAACACTTTATAACCATTTATAACCTATTACAACTCATCATTCTCCATTATTACATTTAAATATACACATATTTACAAATATAGTGTTTGAAAATTCAAATTGAGCATTTTTTAGGGAAACCTCCAAAAGACTCTTCTTCACTTAACTACCATTACCTAAACCCTAAAATGGAATTTAAATTTTAAAAATGGATCCTATAAGCCCTTTAATATCCTTAACTATAACATATGTACTTATTTTGGTGATGTTCTTGCATCATATTGATTGAAATAACTATTACATTCAAAGAGGTTTTTCAAACTCCACTAGTCGATCATGATGTCTTATTAAGAAAAATTAAATTTATCTTCAAGCCACCAATCTTGGATATATTTCAAGTGGAAAATTAAATTTCATAAGTGGTAATTGTTATAAAATTCAATATGTAGGACTAACTATAACTATTAGTCCCAGTACTTTAATAGCTTAAACTAATACTCAAGAAAAAAATTAGCCATAATTATATATAATATTACATGAGAAATTTAATAGTCTAATTATATTTAAGTGATAGTATAAATTTATCCATGTATTTTTTTTCATTGCATGTATTCTATTTTTATCAAGAATTTCCATCAATGGCTGATTTATACTTTATAAATTCACCTTCTAAAAAATGAAATATTTTAGTTAACACCAATATAAGATTTGGAATTCATAGGAAATTATATGATATTATATTTTTGTTTTCTTTCTCAATTTTTATGCAAGCATGAATGATTTTAATTGGTCTAATTGATTTGAGAGATTGTTGTGTGCTTATAATTTAAAAAAATTAGATTGAGTTCATAAGCTATTCTAACTATTTTATGAGTAATGGATATTGAGTTAATTATGATTTGTGATTAAATGTGTATTCTATCAATTTATTTCATATCAATATCCTTCTATGTCAAGGCTAAATTTTTAATTTTTAGATAATCCACTTAGACTCTATACCATGTCTATTTTATTCTAAGTTCTTAATAAAAAAGGGTAGACATTATTTTAATTTCATTAAGTAAATTTTATTGAAATATTTTGATTCTTTCTAACATAGGACAACTTTATTTTCTAACATTCTTTACCTTCTTTTATATTTTTTGGGTCGGGTCCAAACCACATTAGTATAAACTCATATGTGAATAATCCCATCATAGGTTTAGAAATAGTTAGTTTTTAATATAAATATTAGCCTATCTAAAATCCTTAATGTGATATATAACAACTCTTTTCTAACCATTATTCCACCATGTGGTTATTATAAAATCAAATGCCCATAATTTGTGCCTTGGAGTTGGTCACCACCAATCCTAAAATGAGGAGGATTTATCCACTCAACCTATTAGTGTGGATTACAAAAATGAATAAACATACTCCTATCTAAGTGGATAATCATTTTATACATTTTAATACTATGAAATGGTCTCAATACACATGTAGTTATCTCATCTATCTGAGTGTGTGCAATCATTGTAATACTAACATGTAATGTAGTCTTGAATATGCCTTTTGACAATTGAATTTTTATGACTTTTACCTTTAAAAGGTATTTAGACTTTTATTTTGTAATTATTGTTTTAGGGATTTTATATTTGGAATATTAATGGATGTTAATCTCAATGTTCAAGAGAATAATAGATTTTATATTGATGAGTGTTAATTAGATCCTATATAGTATATGACTAGTCTTGATTTGTATAAATAGTGACTATTTGAGTAATTTATTACTACATTGACATTTGAAAAATATAATAAAAACCATATTAATGATTTAAACTTGGGAAAATAACCTATAAATGGTGCATAGATAGATCCAAACTAGATGGAGAGATCTGGTAGACAGGACCCATCTAAGGAAGGCCAAAAATGTCTAGAAAGTAGGAAATAATGATTTGTGATTAGGATATAGTCTAGATATGATAATAATATTTTTATTTATACTATGTAAATCCTATGTATCATTAAAAAAAAATTAGAATTCCATTCCCATAGATAAGATAATGTCCAAGAGAGTGAGAGTGAGAAAAAGATAATTATGCATGTACAAGTTAAGTATACCAAGGCTTGGTCAAAATGACATTTTCAAGTGTCTAATACCAAATTTAAGTTTGTAAAATTTACCTACTTAATTATAGTAATGGAATTAATATAATAAAAGGATAAAAGGTGATGCCTAAATGTAACTGTGGTAGTGTGCTCATATAGGTATTGAGTGTTTTGGTTTTTCCATGAAAAACCTATAATAAAACATGTTGAAATTAGTTTTCACTTATGACATGAAATCATAAAGTAAAAAAAAATTGAACATATAATAAAATTAAATAATAAAGAAATAATACATGTATATGTATGCAACCCACATTATCTTCTAGAGATAATGGATAATGGGGTGATCAATCTCCTTGGAGATGTCAATGGTAAAACCATGAGTTGAGTTTAAGATTCACCAACCATCATTGGAAATAAATAATTTATTACAATTTAAGACACATATAATATAAACCACACTAATCACTATATTTTCTAATAATGGGACCCACCATTGGTGATAATCAAATTTGAGAATCTATAAATATGAGAGATTGAGTTTATGTTTTCTTAATCATCCACTACAAATAGATTATATGATTCAATATGAGTATTTGATTATAGATAAGTAAATATTAGTAATATTTTATATATAATTTGACACATATGGACTTCATATGCCTCCAATATAATGATATTTGTAAACTATGTAATATAACATGTGCCAAAATATCATAATATCTAAAAACTATTTGCATATGCCATACACTTGTCCCTAATATAATAACCTATATAAAATGAGTCTTATAATTTGTGTAATAATCTAATAACTATGACATTTTACTCATCATCTTGTAAAATATCTAACATGTGCCCTACATATGCCCCCAATTTGTGTTAACTCTATGACAATCTAAGTAAAACATGTAATAATCTATGCAAATCTATACCAATCTAAAATAATGTGTGCCCCATATCTATTTTTTTTGGTTTGTGAAGGCTTAAGTTTATTAGACAAAAAATGCATTTTTCCACCTTTTGAAGTGAGTAATGTAACTTTTTAATTAATACACTCATAACAAAAGATTAATAAGCATTATGTTACATAGACAAATAAGTAAACATGTAAACCCTTTGCTAACATGAGTAGAATATGTCATTATATTAATATTAGATTGCATGAGCATATATGAAAAATGTATCCTAGGGCATAAAAGTGTTATTTCAATATAGATATAATTACTAGCAAAGTAGTGATAGAGTCAATATAAAAATGAGCATAGTAAAACTAAGTAATAATTTCATACATGATGCATGAAATATAATGGTACCACACACAAGAATAATAATGTGTGATATGGATTACAACATCACAATCTCAACAAATAGTCCTATATGTTTCTTAAAAAATCACAAAGTCATAGAGGCATAAAAAATATCATGGCCATGATGAAAAAAATATCATGGCCATGATACAAAAAAAATCATATAAAACACATGAAAATATAGTTTTAAACAATTTAAAGAATAATAATAAATAGATAGAATCAAACAGAGTAAGATCTAGAGAGAGAGATTCAAACACAAAAAAGAGTTGCATAATGAATACCTAATGTCACATATAATTATAAATAACATATAAGGTGTCAAAAAATGTAATATATAATCAAGAATCACACCATGTAACATACACCAGCATTAATCATGGATAAAATAGGTAATGTTAATTTACATAATAAATGTAAGTAATATGAGTAATATAGATATAATAATTAGTAAAGTAGTGATAAAGTCAATATAAAAATGAGCATAGTAAAACTAAGTAATAATTGCATTCATGATGCATGATATATAATGGTACCACACACAAGAATAATAATGTGTGATATGGATTACAACGTCACAATCTCAACAAATAGTCCTATATGTTTCTTAAAAAATCACAAAGTCATAGAGGCATAAAAAATATCATGGCCATGATGAAAAAAAATATCATGGCCATGATACAAAAAAAAATATAGAAAACACATGAAAATATAGTTTTAAACAATTTAAACAGTAATAATAAATAAATAGAATCAAACAGAGTAAGATCTAGAGAGAGAGATTCAAATACAAAAAAGAGTTGCATAATGAATACCTAATTTCACATATAATTATAAATAACATATAAGGTGTCAAAAAATGTAATATATAATCAAGAATCACATCATGTAACATACACCAACATTAATCATGGATAAAATAGGTAATGATAATTTACACAATAAATGTATATCATCATCATCATATACATTTAACTATAATATCCAAAGAAATAACAATGTAAGTAATATGAGTAAGAGAAATAAATGTGTAATTAGTGTAAAAAAATCATCAATATGATCAATGGATGGTCATAAAAATATATAACCTATGTAAAGTTTGAAAGCATTCCCCCAATGTAGGAAGGTAGACCCTATGTGTAAGAATGTATTGCATTTGAATTCCTTGTCATATAAAAATTGTATGTATTTCATATCACTAATGTATAATGTGAAACACATGTTCATATAATAATGGATATATAATATACCATAAGTGATAAATCATAAAGCAATCATGTAGACAAACAATACATGTCATCTAAGTTTGTGATTTTTTTAAAAAAGATAATATTTATTTTTTATAAATATATTTTGAATATTAGTTATGTGAACTTATCCAATGATCACATCAAGGGGATTATCTAATGTAGGTTGTATGTCAAATGTGGGCAATATTATTTATTGTGGGCAAGTAATAGCGTGCATATCTATATCAAAATCTAAGAAGTGATATGATGTTATAGTAAATAGGTGTTTATCATAATGAATCATATGATCTTGAATATGATGAATAATCATAGTACATGGTATCTTATGTAATATTATATATATATTATAAAAATGTGTTTATGATCATTGTGGAACATGAGAAACACCCTAGAGCATAATGTATTAGGTAATATTTTTTGTGCCAAAATACACCTTTAATGTAATAGATGTTGATGTAATTATCATGTAGTAAATTCAATTACTTTATTATGTATTGTTTGAGTACAATTAACTTAGATAGGTTGTATAATTGACTATAGTGGGGGTAGGGGTTGAGAGGAAAACATCTCTAGTTGATTATGATACTCATAAGAGATCCTCCCAATTGTAACTAATATTTTTTATAGATATAATTCACACATATATGTATTGAAGATGGTAGTGATTGCATATTATGTATCCATGGGTGACCTAATAACATTTTAAATGCCCATATACTAGGTATAACTAATAATAAATTAAAAATTATTATAGGCACCACCTTAAGTGGTAGTAAAATTCTCCCAAGAGGGTTTTATCTCTATCCATAAAATATTTTCACTATATTCTTTGTAGTTATTAAACCTTATTATTTATATCCAAGAATAGTAAGGAATGGAATGGTGATTTTTTTTTCATGTAAATCATTATCTACCATGACAATGTGATAGGATATGAATCAATGTAGGCATGCAAAAACAATGCCATATCAAAATAAACATCATAAAAAATACCATGCTCATTGAATGTGATAATAGATCTATGTATTTATATACTCTAAATTGCGCCAATAATACCATCTATATGATTTTTCTCCTCAGTCTTAGAAGCATAATAAATGAAACAAAGGTGTGCAAGTTGTATGAAAATTAATCTTAGTGTTAGTATCTTGTCCAATATAGTTTGGAAAGGGGTTGGAAAAGATTTTCATCTTAGCATTCCCATTAGTCTATGTCATTAAATTAGTTTTAGATGAATTAATTTAAATAATGTTATCATCTATTAAATTTCATAACTTATTTCATAAAATAATCCATATATTAGTTGAATGTCTTGTATATATATGATAATCACAATATGCATTATTGCCTAATCCCTTAGATGGAGGTTTACTAATATCAACATATTTTAATATAGAGAGATATGAGGTTTCACTCAATTGAATCCATTAGTATATTTTAGGTGTTTATTTTTATCAATATTTTTAATTAATTGGTGTTATTAACTCTAATTGAGATGAAATGAATTGAAGGGTAGAAAATTGTTGTAAATGATTTTAACTAGTAGAATGAAAGTAAAGTATTGAAATCAATAAAACTAGAATGAATGGAAGAAGATATTTATGTAAATTATAAATAAAAAAATAAGAATTATCTTATTTATACATATTAAGTTGACAATATATGACTATAAAATGACAAGAAATGATTAAATCAGACCCAATTATGCACATGTAGCTAAAACAATAATTGTCACTCTTTTGGGTCATAATTGATTGGAAATAATTGGGATAAATTTTTAATCTAAACCATTTATGGTTTTATATTTAAATATTTATTAATATATAAAAATTATAATACATTCACCTTAAATTAATTTAAATGTGAATGTATGTGTAATTTAGACCTCTAGCTATGCAAAAATGACCTACAAAGTACCTCTTCAGGAATGAAGCCCCACTAGGGCTTGTGATTATTAAAAACATAAAAAAACAAATGGGGGAGTGTAATGGGATAATATAACCAAAATAATATCCCATGATGATTTAAAAATTCCTACATATCTATATTACTCTAAAGATAGAATCAAGCCTCACATAGTTATCCCACCTAGAGTGCTTTATGTAATGGTAATCTTTTGCTACATGTATGTATCTAGAGATGGATTCAATAATTGATCATAGTTTTTTTTAATTATATATAATAGGATAATAACTTGGATAAATTTTTATTAAAGTGAATAAAATCAAATTTATAAATAATAGGGAAGTTCTCTTTTGTGTGCAATAGTATAAGTGTGCAATAGTGAAATTTATAATTTCTAGAATAAGTGGCTCAGATGTGTTTATAGAAATAGAAATGGGTGAAAACTAATTATACCTATCCTAAAAATATATACAAACATGTAATTAATGGTTTGAATTTGAAAAATAATCATTACTAGGTAAAGGGAAAGATTAACCAGTAAAGGTTAGAATTGACCAGTGATCCCAACTTGTATGGGTTGACTTTGACCTAGGTAGGGTAACATTGTATATTAATAATTTAAAATGTCCATTAATATTTTTATAATGTGTTTTAAAAAAATAATAATATTTATATATGTGTAAAAAATAATTGAGAATGGATGGGACTATCCAAGTACTTAGAATAGAGTGAGGTAGAAAAACATTACCACTTTAAGGGCTCAAGTCAAGTAAGGTAGATGTTGTCCAATATTGACATTATCAAGTATTAATGACAAAAATTACTAGAGTGAGATTAAATTTATACCTAAGTGTATATATGAATTTCCCTTTGGGAATAATCTCTAATCATCCAGGAAACTCCATATCAAATTTTGTAATGATGAAAAAGTAGTTAATGTCCACATCTGAAATTGAAAATTTAAATGTAACTTTAATTTGAAAATATTTTAAAGAACAAAGGAATAAAACTATATGTGTGAAACGAATTTTTCTCATGTATCTTTAATTGAATATGGATCTTCCTTTAAGAATTAGCGAATTGGTTCTTCTTATGAAGTACTTGAAGGGATTGATTTCTTTGTTGAACCATGGAAAATTGAGGGTGATAAAGACCCAATTTGAAGTGACATTATATATAAAATAAAACCCATTGAGGGACGTAAAAATCTCAACTTTTTTGGTTTTTATTTGTAAACTCAATATGGAAATGGGTTAAAATCCACAAAGATTTTTTATGTTATAATGATGGAAGGAAATGAATCTCCACTATGATCTATGTGCTTAAATAAATCAACCACTTCATATGGCATATATATTTAATTGTTAATTTGTTCCTAATTCCTATTATATTTGTAATAAAAAATTAAAATTATAAAATCTTATAAAATAATGGAAGGATATCCTTTCAATTATATTTAAATTTTACTTCACAAAAAATGTGTGCATGAATTAATATCATGCTCCCTAAATATAAAAAATATTATAGTGTGTATGAATATATTTCATTCCACCATGTGATAAATTTAAAATCTATAAATGTATGTAGATGTAAACTTTGTATTTTTTTGTTTGAATCTTATGTGCATATTTCCATTCATATACACCTAAAATATATGAATCTATAAATTATTATTATAATTTGAATGTATATGCATAACATATGCACCCTGATCTACACCAATAACTAAATTTTTAACCATTTTAAATTCTCTAAAAATTTATTATACACCCAAAAATAATATTTTTTTCATAGAATCTTATCTCTAGTATGAAAATCCTATTAAAATTTCACCTTTTTGAGGTGAGGGATATGTCCTAAAAGTATCTCATATCAAAATAAAAGTTAATTGAATCATGTGTATCAATATAAAATTATTGAATATCATATCATATGTGAAAAGGCATGCCATCATAATAAGATATGTATGTAACATGTAAGGCAAGGCATACCATTTTTAATCTATATAGATGTATCAATATTTATCATAATATTAGTTGTAGTATAATAATATTAGTATATGAAATGGATCATGACACTCTTCAAACTCAACAATCTCAATAATAAAAAAAACACAATAAATGAAATGTTACTCATAGGTCCAAGGGAGACATATAATAAGGCAAAGGTCAATTTACTCAATGGACATGAATATGTTAAAATCACACATAAGGGCCAATGGCCATAGAATAGACAAGGAAATTATAATAAACTATATATAAGTAATAACATCAATGGATCCTACAACTATAGCTTTAGTATATACCATGTATATATAATATGATAACATTATAAAAAATGCCATATCCATGTACATAATGTAAGATAAATATGTTAGCATTACATTTTAAAATAATATATATCTTAACATATTATATGGGTTATATAATTTAACACCTATAAATATTTTAACCTTTGGATAAGATGCCCCCATCATGCCATAACCATTGGGTAGTGGGAATTCAAACATATAAGTCCATGTCAAAATATTATGTCTTACATAACACGCATGAATAACACTAAAGTGCACATGTGATAGAAAAAATAAATATATTTACCAATCATGAGATTAAGTAACATATAACAATGATGTAAAGTAGATATCTAATCTTGCTCAGGTCTTAATTTTAGATTTTTATATATATATATATATATATATATATATATATATATATATATATATATATATATATATATATATATATATATATATATATATTCTTTTGCATTTTTGAAAATTTTGAATTTGTTTGTACTATTTTAATTTTTAAACAAGGATAATAGAGACTACAAGATAACACATGTGTTTAAAAGTATAAGAAATGGAAGGAATATGAGATATTTGTAACATGTGTCAAGATAAAGTAAGAATTGGAAATGATGACATAGACATGTATTAGATACATACCCCCACTATATATGTGAATTGTGGCTAAGAGGAATGTGAGATATATAATATATAAGAGAAAAAAAGACAAGAATCTAAGATCTTAGAAGATTGGTCGAATCAATCACATTGGGAAAGTAGATGAAAATAAGATTATGCAAATCTGAAAAGTGAAAAAAAAGCTAAGAGCCAAAAAAGACTTAAGGATATAATGGATTATAATATTGATAAAATAAATCACATGTAATAAAGTAGAATAAAATAAGGCAAAAATAATCAATGAGCTATGTTCAATAAATTTTTGCTTTTTTAATTATTTGGATGCTTTTGAAAAATTAATAATATTTGAAATTGAAAAGTTCTAACCAATGATCCCTTCAAGATACAAGTCGCAATAAGGATATATAATAAAATTTTCATGAGTCACCTTTCATGGATGAAAATTGATAGATGTGAATGACACGTAATTATAAAATGCATCAATTGCTATAATGTAATTATCTAGATCATTAATAAATTAATCCCATGTGGGAGAAGTATCTCTAGAGGACCTAGGATGGTTTGAAATTTGATGAGGATTAGTGGATTTTTTTTATAAAATGTTATTTTATTTGTGGAACATGTTGATTTGTATGTATCACCAATTTACAATATTACACATGATGGTGAAACTTAGCATCCTTTTTTGTTGTGTTGTTTATTATTATATTGGTTTCCTTTGAGGCTTTTACACATTTTGGGAATTGGTTGTATATAAATATTTTGAATAGGTGTAGTATTTTTAAATGTGATTTATTTTTAAATAGATGTATCAATTAATTGAGGTGGTGGATGGGGAGGATGAGGTACCATATATTGTGGAAGGTAGTCATATTTATTTCCTAAAACTATGACCACTTGATTGCAATGAATATAATTTAGGCATATGTGTGATATGAAAGTAAAACATGAATATGATATAAAAAATGGCATCCTAATATTATGTCAAATAAAATATTGTATGGTATAAATAGAAAAGGAGTGGATAATATAGTAGGATACACCTGAAGAGGTAACACAATGTGTCCCAAAGTAGTTTGTTTTTTCCCATTGAATGTTTTGGAATTTTTATATGTTACTTGTATGTCAAGTTGTGTGTAACAAAATAAATGGAGTAATGTCATTGTAAATGCATTATAATTTGATCTTTTATCAACCAATACATTATTGATCAATGTGTGATCATATAAATAAGGTATAGAAATTAGAATCACCATCCATTATATCACTATCATGAAAGGCAATCATAGGATGTGGTTGGGAGGTTTGAATAATTATATTGACAATTACATATAATGGATTATCATATGCCTCAAGAGGTGGTTGTGAATTATAGTTATGATGCACTTCTAAAATATCCTTGTTTGTCTCATAGTTTTAGAATGGATTACTAAAAATATTTAGGTTGGAATTTTCTTATGTTGTGGCTTACGTTATCTATAGAATTGCTTAGCTCAATGATGTTGTTATCAATAATATATTGAATGGGTGTTTTATCTTGAAATAGTTATTGGTAGATTTTCCATTGCATCTATGGTAATTATAGTATGAATTTTTATCAAATGATTTATTTTGAGGTCTACTCATGTCAACGTCTAATGGTAGAGGTAAAATAATGAGATTTCACACAAATAAATTTTGTATCAATTTACGAGGTGGTTGTGATAATCAAGAGAATTGAAGTCTTTGTTGATATGATAAAACAAATTTCTTTAAAGGTTGAGATATAACATTAAATGTGATACTTATATCCATTTTAAATTTTTTTAGATTAACATTATAATATGGTCTTATTTGAAACTTCATTTTAGAAGTTAAAGTAGATGCAAGTTCATACTTGATCTTGTTCAAAGTGATAATTTTTACTTCTCTTTATCTTATTATATGATAAATTTATTCAAATGATTGAATTTAATAAACATTATTGACAAATGAAAGGGTGATAGTAAACTTTTTTTAATGATATATTGTAATTCATTATCCATTGAAGTGTTAGTCATTTTGACAAGCATCGTCATGTAATGAAGTACATAGTCATTTGTTTTATTGTTTTTGAAATATTAGAGTTATATTACTAAATAGTAAAGGGGATGAACAATGTAAATCAGTAAAAAAATATTTAGGAATTAACCTACTAATTTGTGTAAATAGATTATATTTTTGCCTTTTCTAAATATAGTAAGAAATGAGAGAGATTAGAACTTAGCTTATTTTGGCTGATCTAAACTGAGACAAGGTCTGATACTAGAGGAGAAAAATTGAGAAATAGTCAAAAATAGTTCTATAGACTTCATTTCTTGATTGGATAGGAGTGCCAGAAATAAGACACCCTACTTTTTGGTACTGTAGTCCTATTTTGGTGTTGTCATGATGTTGAAAGACTTCTAGGTTCTATTTGGAATGTCAATGTTACCTTGTCATTGAAATTTTAGGGTCTAGGACATTGTAGAGCTCATTATGTGCCTATTTTAATCTTCAAAAACCCTTAAGAGCTAATAGTGTTTGAAATTGAATGCAAATTTGGGAAAGAGAGAGAAGGGGTTAGTGCATAAAGGATACATTGGATGCACTTCACACCTCATTCATGGGCATGATGCCTACATACCAATACTCTAAAGGGGGATCAAGTTAATGTAGTTATCTCATTCAAGTGCTTGGTGCAATTTGTATATGATCAATGTAACTAGAATGCAAAATTAGATGAGCTTTAGCTAGATAGGGACTAGTACAATGACTTAAGTAGGATTTGAATAATATTATAAGGTTGTATGCAAAGAATAGGGAAGAGTGGTTAAGTGTACTTGATTGTATTATTGCATATCTCTTGTAAATGAGTGTTAATCCTTCTAAATAGATTTTCAATGGAATTTTATAGGGAAACTAATGATCATGGGTTAAAGGAATTTACATTAGGCTAACGGGGAAAAAGATAAAGATTTAGTAAAATTTGACCGTTTGAGGTAAAGATGAGCTTGGACAATAGTGATAAAAATAGGACACCCTAAATTCTAATTCTCTTATCTTATTTGGGCATTTTTGTCCTAAGGGGATGAGATCTCAAGGGATGGATCTAGGCTTAAGAGGGTTGCTTGGGTCTCAAAAATCTAAGTCTAAGAAGCTATAGATGACTGGGAATCAATGAAAGAAGTATCCTAGAAGGGTTGTGTGAGACAATAGGAGGACCTATGGATTAGGTGTCTTAGCCATACTGAAGTCATATAATTTCATATTTTACATGTCTACATTTACCCCCCCTTTATTCTAGTGATGCAACAAAGAAAAAATATTAGGATAAAGTAAAATAATAAGCATACCTAAACTTACCTATAAGGGTGAAGATCATGACGATGTGTGATGTTGGATGTGTATAGAGAGAGCACACTATGAATTGTGAATCTATTCTGATGATAGAATGTGTTGGATGATGTTGAGTGTGTGTTGAATAAAGAGTAATATTGTGAATAGATCTGAGTGCTCAATTTCCTATAAAGTGGTTAAAGAATACAAAAGTTGGCTCTTTGGCTCTATCATCACCAACTATGTGAAGATAATGAATCATGCATGTGATAATTTATGTCTAGACTATGTGTCCAATCCCTCTAAATAGGTGGCTCAAGAATACAAAGGTTAGCTAGACCTTTGGCTATATTATTACCCCATGAACTGAAGCTATGAAGTAATATCAATATAAAATAGATGTCATTTGAGATGGATCATGGAGCCCATGGATGTGTTGGAAACCTGATAATGTGACATGGATAGCCTAAATGTGTGTTAGAAACTAGGCCACTCTTATCCATTTCAAAAGATGGAGGTTGGGCTTATATGAAAACCTCTTAGAAATTGATGTAAAATGCTTATGTGAAAGCCAACTTAGGAACTCAAGTACTCAAAAAGCCAAACTTGTATGTAAGTTTAATTCAAATGTGATGCTAACCACCTGTAGATGGAATAAAGCATGCAACTATTGAGAATGTCTAGGTATAAACTAAACTCAAAAAGAAAAGAAGATCAATGTGTCGCACACATTGCCACCAATCACTAATGTCTAGAGCATGTATTTTGATCTAGAAGTTATACCAACTACATAATCTAAACTAAAAGTGAGAAACATCATGCTACACATGATAGCCCACTATATATAAAAAAAAACTATACTAAGACTACTAAATATGATTGATCTAGAAGTGGAAAAATTATCCCTAAACTAAACTTTTTTACCTATTTCTAGAAACCCTGAGTGTTTTCCTACCTATATACAAGTGCCAAAATGTGGAAACCCATGTGTTTGTTTATACTATCCATTTTTTGTGCTTTTGTATAGTGTGAAAACTAACTACTAATTTAAAATTGTCACTATTTTTTTCTCTAGTTTGATCAGTTTGACCTTTAGATTTGGTATTGATTATTTTGAATGCTAATATTTTGAATGTTAGTAGGTTTGGTCTCTATGACAAACCCTTGTTTGATTCCCCCTCTTCTAAGGGTAGGAATGATGAACCTATAATGATTTCCCTCAGAATAAAAGAGTCTTGTAAGTGTGTTAAGTTGTATAGATGTAATATATATCATTGAATATTTGACAAGATATTTCAAGATATAGCAATATTTGAATTGATAGATTGTTAGATCAATAGGGGTATGCCTAGATAGATATAAAAATGTAAGAGCTATGTTTGATTAGCAAGCTTGGATATGAAATGGTGGATTTATTGAATATTACCTTAGAGGGATCATATCTATTTTAAGTTGGTAGGAGGTGGCATATCAATAATTTCTTTGACTTTCTTAGGATCAACTTTGATGCCCTACTAAGATATGATGAAGCCTAGGAGTTTCCTTGACATGACTCTGAATATGCATTTTTTTGGGTTTAATTGAACATTATATTGTCTGAGTCATACAAAGATATTTTGTAAATCAATAGCATGATGTTGTCATTATTTGGATTTAACTAGTATATCATCGACATAATCCTTGATAGTGCAGTGAATTAAGTCATGAAAAATGTGCATCATAGTACACTGATATGTGGCTCTAATATTTTTAATCCAAAAGACATTATAATGTAACAAAATGTACCCCATGGTGTTGTAAAAGATGTTTTTTCTTTATCTTCTTTAGTAATTTTGATTTGAATATAATTAAAAAAACCATCCATAAATGATAGCATTTTGTATCCAGCAGTGGAATCTACTGTCATGTCAATATTTGGTAAAGGAAAATCATCTTTGGGACATGCTTTATTTAAATCTCATGAATTAGAACAACATAAAATTTTTCCATTAGGTTTTAATATGGGAACTATATTAGAAATATATTCAGGATGTGTTACTAGGTGGATGAAACCATCATCTAAGAGGCATTGGATTTCTTTTTCAAATTTTTTGTTTGACTGGTTTAGCATCAGGGTACAAAGGAATCCTATGAATTTCTATAGATTTATCAATTCTTGTCATATATGAATATGACCAAGAAAATATTTCTAGTAAATTTATTAATGCTTGATGAATATATGAATCCTCTTCTTTCTTTAGCATAGTAGCTAATAAGATAATGCAAGGATCTTTGTTAGTTTTGAAATTAAAATTCATTATTTCTTCATTAAATAATGTGGAATGATCGAGTGTTTATGGATTTGTAGGGATAATATCATCTTAGTCAAATGATATATCAGGGGAAGAATCTATACTTTCTCCAAAGTATGCTTGGGCATTTGTGTGGTTTGGAAATTTGTTTTTATGGTAATAATAAGGGAGGTCTTTATATACACCAAGGAATTGTAAGAAGGACTCATTATTAGAGAATGTGTATAATGTAAACATGTTAGGTGAGGTCATGTTATTGATAATATTAGGGTAGATTAATGATAATATGGAATTTTTTTTAACTACATTATTAGCATGTGCAATTGGTGGAAAAAAATTAATTGTTGTGAAAGGATGGGAGAGGATTGATTTTTATTAAGGCAAAATTGGTATCCTAACCCTTTCAAGTTATGTTGTGTGGATGCCTCGATAGGATTGACTATTCCTTATTCATGTTTTCTAAGTCCTTTACCCTAATATCCCATCTTATTAAGATAGTTAAGTGAAAAAGGTGATGTGAATTTATAATCTAGTACTAGTTTTACAATAGGGTTTACAATTTGCTAATTTTGCATGTGGTCTAACGGTGTGTTATGAGTAATGGGTTGCATAGGTATGATACTAAGATTAAAGTGTGGAATATAATTTTGTAGAGATTCAACTACTTGACAATAGTTAAAATGCTCACTATCTATTGGGCATGTGTATGTGTAACCTTTGTGAGTAAATTTTAGACAAGCATGGAGGGTGGATATGACTGCATACATATCATGAGTCCTGGGTTGACCTAGTAATAGATTATATTTAAGGTCATTTGGAATGACTTGGTAGGTTTTTTGTAGTGTTTTGGGCCCTAGGGTAAGATTAAGTGTTATTTGACCCATTACTTTTCATGGAATGTTGTCAAAACCTCTGATATTCATATCAAAATGGTTTAAATCTTGAGGTTGTATGTTTAGATGTTTAAAAAAGGATATGTTGAAAATATTAAGTCCTAAAATGTTTTCCACTAGTACTATTTTGATCCCACATAATTAATTCATAACTGAATATACAAAGTTAGATTTTGTTTAATGTTATGTTGTGGGGGTAAATCCTCTTTTTCAAAAGAGATGTTCTCTTTAGTCCATTGCATTGTGTTGAGGATGGATGCAACATAAGTTGGTTTAATAGAAACAAGGATTATAGTATTTCAAAGGGCTACATAGAATACATCTTTATAAATGGTTGATCATTGAAGGATCTCAAGAATAGAAATTATATCTAAAGGGGAACTAGTCTATGTAGTAAAGCTATGGCACTGGGTATAATCAACCTACTTATCTTCATAAATTTGGGTGATAGTGTGGACCACATGATTTACTATAGGCATAAAGCTAGTAGTAGGTTTGGGATAAAATCTAGATGTGCCAAGTTCTAAAGAAAGAGGGATAGATATAACCATCAACATTTGTTGATGTCTAATAATGATAGGGAGATACTCAAAAATAGCTAATGAGTTATATGCATTAAGGAATAAAGCATGAAAGTGGAGTGAAATGTATGTAATTTGAGTGATTATTTATGAATAGATATATTTATAAATAGTGTGAGTTAGGCAAGATAACAAGTAAGAGATAGAAAATGTGACATTGTGCTTGAATGAATAATTTTTTTTGATATGCAACATAACATTTTGTATTTGTTGAGGATATTGAATCTAAATGATTTTCCATATGATAAATAGAGAGTAAAATGTAGAGAGCATGATTTTGTGTCTAAATGCATAAAAAGCTTTGAGTGGTAACATAATATTGCTAACATGCCGAACATAATAAACTTGAAGATTATTCCATAGGATATATAGAAAGTATGTGAAAGGCATATAGAAATCTCATGTAATATGAGAAATAAATGTTGTAATATCATCCCTTAGAATGAAAATTAAACATGAGATGCACATAATGAAATTTTGTACTAAAATATGATAGACTTCATCATTCATGTACATGATAGGGCCCATTATGGTTTCTTTATTATTTACAAGAAATGTGAGAAGAATTTGTAAATAACTGAGCATCATTTTTACAATTTGACTATGGATGTAAGGTGATACCTCAAAAAAGCAATAGGAACTGGTATATGCAACTAGGGTTTAAAAATATATATTTTTTGAAATTTGTATAATAATTTGAAAAAATTTCTATGAATTTGTAGAATTTAGCTCAAAAAATTTTAGGAAAAATTTGAAAATATTTCTAAAATTATCAATATATTTTTCCTAGTGGTTTGAAAGTGTTTGTATGCAAATATGACCTAGTATGTGTAAACTAGGGGTTGGGTGAATTTATTAAAAATATTTCAATTAATTTTTAGTTTTATAATTTTTAAATTTAGGAAAAATTAGGAAAATGTTACAAAAAATAGAAATAATTAACCTTAGGGTTTCTAGGGTTTTTGTGCAAAAATTAGATGTAAGTTAGGTTCACCAAATGTTTTATTGTTTTCAAAATATTAAATTTATATTACTAAATAGTAAAGGGGATGAAAAATGTAAATCAATAAATAAATATGCAAGAATTAACCTACTGATTTGTGTAAATGTAATTTATTTGTCTTTTCTAAATATAGTAGGAAATGAGAAAGATTATAACTTAGCTTATTTCAACTGATCTAGACTGAGACAAGGTCTAATACTGGAGGAGCAAGACTAAGAAATAGTCAAAAACATGTCTCTAGACTTCATTTCTTGATTAGATAGAAGCACTAAAAATAATACATTTTACTATCTAGTGTTTTAGTCCTATTCTATCATTGTTGTCCTGAGGCTGAAAAAATTATGGGTTCTATTCAAAATGTTTTTGTTACCCTGTCACTAAAATTTTAGGGTCTAATACCTTTTGGAGCTTTCTATGTCCCTATTTTAATCTTAAAAAACCCTTAGGAGCTCTTGGTGCTTGAACTTGAATGCAAACTTGGGAAAGAGAGAGAAGGGGTTAGTGTGTAAAAGATATGTTGGATGCACTTCACACCCATTGTATGGGCACATTGCCTACATACCAATATTTTGAAGAGGAATCAAGCTAGTATAGTTCTCCCATTTAAGTACTTGGTGAAATTTGTGTATGATCAATGGAACTAGAATGCAAAATTAGATGAGCTTCAACTAGTTATGGACTGGTGCAATGAATTGAGTAGGCTTTAAATAATATTAGAAGGTTATATGCAAAGAATAGGGAGGAGTGGTTGAGTGTACTTGCTTATATTATTACATCTCTCTTATGAAATTTGAATGGATTTTTATATGGAAAATAATGATCATGGGTTAAATTAATTCAAGTGATGCTGATAGGGAAAAGGATAAGGATATAGGAAAATTTAATTGTTTGAGGCAAAGATGAGCTTGGACAATAGCACCATAAATAAGACACCCTAAAATTTGGTTCTCATGTTCTATTTAGGCACTATTTCCTAAGGGGATAAGACCTAGGAGGATGTATCTGGGCTTGAGAGGGCTTCTTATGTCTCAAAAAGCTATGTTTGAGAAGCTATGGATGATTGGGAATCAGTGAAAGGAGTAACATAGAAGCGTTGTGTGAACCAATAGGAAGACCTATGGATTATGTGTCTTATCCATACTGAAGTCATAAGATTTCACATTTTACATGACTACATCAATAATAGGCTCATCAGTTCCTTGATTAAGTTTATCAATTTGGACATAAGAGAGATCAGTATATGCTTGAGAATTGATTTTCTAGTGGGTTGAATGCCTTGACTGATTGGATATGTAAATTATAAAACCAATGAAAGGCATAATATTTTAGGATTTTGTTAAAAAATTAGTAACTTTTCATTAAAATCATAGTCTAGACATGCCACATGGAAATATCTAAGATATTATTTTGAATCTCCTTTACTTTCACATAGTGGAAGTCTAAGAACTAAAAAATTTTTAGGTAAAGGATATGGTGCAATATCAGGTGTCAATATATTGTGAAGTAAGGCTTGGAAATCAATTTATTGGAAAGATATTTTATACTTTTCTATAATTGCAACACCTTAACATATAAAGCTAAAATAGTTTACATGAGGAATTATGTAGTAAGAAAGGGAGGTGATGTGTTATGTGTAGATATCAAGGATTACATATGAGCCATTTTATTAGGCATAGGCATATATATCTATTATAAACCTTTTGGTTCCCCCAAACCCAAAGGTGTATATGTAATGATAGTGTTAATAGTATAAGTAGAAACACCTCTAGAAGGGTTTACAATGTGAAAGAGTAGTTATTGTTCATTAAAAGTATAAATATTTATCTATTGTGAACTTTTAGAAGCTAATAGGGCTTTTATTACTTTATATATATCTTGTGGAATTTGATTGAGTCCTACTCATAAATTGGATAAATTCTTGACTTATTCATAATATACCCCATTGAGCTCATCAGGATGGATTATATCTAAACCATAATCATTATTTGGTTGAATATGATGATATTGATGATATTGTTCATTTTGATCATCTTCTTAAATATATTGATGAGAAAATTTTACATCAAAAGGATAGGAACCATTGCTTTCATTCATAGAACCTGTTTTAAATGTGGTTAAAGGGATTTGAGTATGCTCAATATGGGGCCCATTTAACCTATAACTACACCTTAGATCGACAAGGAAGGTGGGTTTTTTAGATGGAGTAGAATAATAACATACAAAATATACTATAAATAATAACCTAAAATAGATTGCTAGAAGAATTTTTTGTAGGAATATTAATAAATTCCCATGAAATCCAAGGTCAAAACAAAGTTATTTTAGTTTTGGATATCAAATATAATATCAAAATAAAGTGTTTTCTTGTGTAAGATATTGAATCCAAGTTCAAAATAAAGTTAGTTTAGTGTCATAATTCAATAATTTATCTAAACCCTATGATAAAAATTTTAATCAAAGATCGAATAAAATGTATGGGTTTAATAGTATATTTTATTAGAATTTATAATTAATTGGTGTTATTAACTCTAATTAAGATAAAATAAATTGATTGGGTAGTAAAATATTGTAAATGACTTGTAACTAGTAGAATATAATTAAAGTAATGAAATGGACAAAGCTTGAATGAAATATATAAGCTAATTACATAAAGCATAAATAGAAAAAGAAGATTTAGATGATTTATTATTAATTGGTTGATAGTGTATGACTAGAATATGAATATAAATGACAAACTCAAACTTATTTTTTATGGGAAATTGAAATAATAACTATCACTATCTTGGGTTAAAATTGACTATAAATAGTTAGAATTGACTGTTCTCTTGACCTCTATGGGCTGATATTGACATGCATGGGAAAATATAAAATTGATGGTATAATCACCTACACCTACTTAAAAATCAACTATATATGGAATTTAGACCATTGGCTATACATGGATGACCTATGAATGATCTCTTCAATATTGAAACCCCATTAGGGTTTATGATAGTTGAATTTTTTTTAAAATAAAGGATAGAATGTAATGGGTTAAGCTAAACACAATAACCCTCATGATGATTGATAAATCCCTATATATCTATATTACTCTAAATATGTAATCAAGCCTCACTTAGTTCTCCCATCTAGAGTGCTTCATGTAATAATGATAGTTTTCTACATGTATGCATCTAGAGATGGCTTCAATATTGGATAATGTTTTTTCTTGACTCACATAGAATAAAATCATGAATTGGATAAGGGATACTTCAATTAAATAGAATAAAAGTTGGAAATTAGAGGGAAAATTTTCTCATTGTATAATAGTATAAGTGTGCACAAATAGTGAAATTGCCAAATTTAATAATAAGTGGCTTAGATGTACATTTATAATAATTTAAAAGGGTGTAAATTTATGTTATACTAAAAATATGGACCAATGTGTAAGCAAGGTTTTAACTTTTAAAAAGAGTCATTGATAGGTAAAAGGAAAGATTAACTTATAAAGGTTGGGATCGACTAGCGATCCCAACCCGTGTGGTTCAATTCTAACCTAAGAAGACTAATATTTGATATTAAGAATTTTAAGTGTTTGTATATATTATTGAAGGAGTTTTTATTATTTAATAATATTTATGTCCTCGTAAAAAATATTATAAGGGATGGGCTAATATAATTAATTAGGATAGAGTGATGTCTGAAAAAGGACCAATTTAAGGGTTGAGGTTACAGTAAATGTGGGACAAAACTGACATTATCAAGTATTCATGGCTAGATTTTAGTATTTATAGTTGTAGTAATTATGAAAAATATCTCCTTTGAGGAATTTATAATACATGCCTTAGTTAGCTATGAGACTACATTAATTATGGTTTTCACATCATTCTTAATATCATTTACTATAGATTTTAAACTTAATCAAAAGATTTGTAGTAAAAATGGTTGGAGGGTCAGTCTTATACTTAAATTTATGCATAGTAAGGAGATTAAATTCTTGGTCTTTGATTGTATGACATAAATAATCAAAATATCAGAAGTGTATAAATAAAATGGGCATATGTAGTGAGGAAAGAAATCTTTGCTTGAATATATATTGAAACTCATTATCTTCCATTGAATTTTCCATCTTAAAAAGAAAAGTCATGTAATAAAACACATAATAATTAATGGTCTCATTAGATTGGTTATTAAGTTTTGTACTCTAGGTGTAGGATGTTTTCTCATTGATGTTGACAAAAAAGTGTCATATAAATCAATTATCCAAAGGATTGAAGATATGGAATGATTCAAAAGCAAGTTTATAGAACCAACAGATGGTGTAGTCCTTATAACTTTGAAAAAATAACTTAATCAATAACTTATCATTATATTCATAGTTGAAACATGGTGTGTGAAAGGATTGAAGGTGTTCTAGATCACCCTTACCATCATATAATGTAAGATTAGGTGAAAAAAATATATAAGGAAGGGATAAGCCAAGACATTAATGTTAATGGATTATGTAATAACACATGAGAATCAATGACATAGCCCACTTTGGAAGAGATTTATTCTAATTATAAAACCTTAGTTTCAAAATCAAGTACTATTTACATAAGGGTATGAGCATTAGGCATAAAAACATGTGTACCAATGGATGGTGTGACATGAATAAAATCCCTAGAAGGTATGATCGTATTTGTGTAAGGATAGTCATAGTAATTAGAGAACATTGTGTTTACCTCAAACTATGGGTGGGGATCACATGTGTAGACATAAGAATAATATCAATAGTAGTTATTTAAACACCTATTATAGAAAACATAAAAATAAAATATACACTAGGATCAATGAAGGGCTCATGTTTATCCTTAGATGTGAAAAAATTAGAATTATTTTTCATTTCATCTTTACTTACATGTAATAATGCATCA
The DNA here is from genome assembly GCA_037957365.1 of Torreya grandis. Lineage (NCBI taxonomy): Eukaryota > Viridiplantae > Streptophyta > Pinopsida > Cupressales > Taxaceae > Torreya > Torreya grandis. Next base: position 323,379 of record JARHVA010007855.1, read on the forward strand.
TTCAAGTGTGGATTTGAATGAATATATTCAGTAAACTAATATCAATTTATCTCATCAAATCTACCTCCAAATTATATGTTTCTTTCATTATGATGATATATTAATTATGTGAATTAAATGAATAAGAGAATATTATAAATCAAAAACTAGTTGGAAAACCTAGCATATAAATTTGACATCTTAAGTAAATAGAGGCAAATCCCTAAAGGATAGATAGTGTTTAGATATGTTCAACTGAGAGACTAGGGTATGGAAGATTAAAACACTAATAAGACAAGATCACCTATGATGGGGAATCATAAATTAGATATAAGAATTATATGTAAATACATAAATAAAAAACCCAAGGGTATAGGGATGGAACCCTAAAGAAACCTAGGGTTTTTTACATTCAAGATAAGGAACATGTTCACCTATATGTTTTATATAATTTTAGATTTATGATATAAATAAGATAAAACTTTAGGATATTCATATTATGTAAGATATGACATTTCACATAAAAATTTGAGTGCAACTAGTAGATGTAAAGTCAAAACTATAGGTATGGAATGGGTTTTTGATCACATAAATATGGAAATATAGTGATTTCACCTACTGGTATGAGTCTATTTTATTTTTGAAATTTTTGGTAAGGTGTAACCATCTGTTTATTACCAAAACCATCTGATAGATCTACACATGTCTATGATTTTTTTAATTTTTTCACCTATGCTTGAAAATGATTCTTGTGTACTCAGATAACTTTGATCATGTATGTGTGTGTGCATGTATACACGTGGGTGCGCATGTGTTTTCCTTTTCTTGATTTAAAACTCTATCTCCACTTTTAACACTAAGTTCTCCTATAAAAAGGGGTAATTAGGATGGGTTGAGCTAACCTTGGTTACTCTCTACCAAGTGGATGAGCACTACCTACAATCCAATACTCTAATCTAGACAAAACTTATAATAATTTTGTATTCCTTGTGATCTTTAATATGTCATGAAAAAGACATGCAATGGATCATAATGTGATCTAAAAACTAGGTTTATCTTTTAGATAAATCAAACAACTTTTAAAATTAGATACTGAAAATCTCAATTCCTCAATATTAAATAGAATTGGATGCGAAATTCTCAATTTCTTGATTACAACAAATAGAAATTAGATTTATTGTTCTAGAAATGAATGAGTGAATGAAAACTCATTTCTAAATCAAAACTCTTATTTTCAAATTGATTCATGAATAGTAATTAGCCTCTCACTAAATATTACTATTTTATTCAAAATAGATTTAAAAAATATAATAAGTCATTTTCTAAGAAATAATTAAAAGGAGTTGACTTTTAAACTCTGAATGTGAATTATCTGAATAATTCTGAATATGGGTTTTTTGAAAACTCATACAATTCTATTGTTTGGTTAAACCATTCCATTCATATTTTTATCCCTTTAAACATATCTTAATTAATTTTCAAATATTAGTGAATAATTTAAAATTGATAAAATACTAGAAAATTAGAAAATAGAGATAAGAGATTGTTTATGAGGTTCACCAATTGGTTACGTCCCTAAGTTCATTTGAACCATTCCATTATAAACAAGATGTAAATACAAAATTTAAAACTTATATCCCTATATGGATTAATAAAGCTTCCATCTCTATGTGATATAAAGAACTCATCTGTAACACGTAAATGTTATTCTCTTGACCCAAATAAATACCTGCAAATGCTTATAGCTCTCCTATATGGGCTATTAATTTCCTCAACATGAGGAAATAATACTCTCAAAGTGTTTATAAAAATATCTTTGGCTTACAAATCTTTGTAATTTATATAGGTTGAAAAAAGATTCAGAAATAAAATTAAACACAGTCAATTCACTGAATTAAATAATTTGTGTTATTCAAGCAAAATAGACCTTCATTTGTATGGACCATCAATGTTTGAAAATATTGATAATATTCCTTCTCTATTAAAAAATAAGCAACCTATCCATCTCTGTTCGCTGTCAGCGCACTATAAGCTACCCTATGAGCTGCTCTATCTACTCCTAAAATAATAATCCTCAATAATTAAAAATTGTCATATAACCAATATTGACTAACAATTTTCTATTTTTCCCTGAAATAAGATTAAACTCTGAAATAGGTTACATGCATTTAATAAAAAATAAAATATCATAATTAAAAAGAAGTTCCAACATCAAATGTTATTTAAATAAAACATTTAACAAAAAACCATCTCATAACCAATTTGTTGACTATTATCCACAAAGACCATGCATGTTTTGTTTGAGCAATGCATGTTTAATTTAATGCTAAACATTAAATATGAAGATAATTAAAGCATCCCCATAACTCTCCATGTCCCATCCACATGGGAATAAAAACATGAATTGCGTAAAGGTAAAAGGATAAAGTTTTGTGTTTGGCGTGAAACATAAGACATCCCATGCATGTTAAGGGATTAAAGTATTAATACAAATACCATAAATATTCCATGCCCCCCATGAAAATTAAATATAAATCCACGTGGAAAAAATTATGAATGATATAAAGGTTTTAAAATATATCCCATTTAATTAAAACGCATTTAAATTTACAATGTGAGAAAGAGGTAATTAATAAAGTAGGGATAATGTTTATTTTTTTTAATATCTTCTATTATTATCAAAGTCCTTCAACGTAGGAGTGGGGAGACTTTAATTTTGGGATTTAGGTTTAATAATATTTAATGGTATAAAAAAATCATAATAATAGGATATTGAATAATTTGATATTTAATTAAAATTAGATTTAATATCTTATAGTTTTTTTAAATAATTATAAAATAGTATATTAAGATTATTTTGGAAAATAAATATAGTGAAAAATAAATTAGATATGTGGAATATTTCAGTGGCTTAATAAAATTATGGTAAATTTGGTAAATTTGAATGGTGAATAGTTATGGGGTAATATAGGTAAATAGCTAGTTTAGTCATACATCTACAACATAACATCCATTAGCAACATATGAAAATAATTCCAATATAAAAAGTAATTATATAAACTTTTTATATTTTTACCACGTGTCAACTTTCAATTATGACCCTTATCCTTTCCACATTTTTCCAAACCACAAAAAAATCCTCCGAATCATAATGAATAAAAAAAATACATTTTTGTCAAAATCAGACATTTCAAGATGAATATAAGTCTAGGCACACTTTACATCACTAAGTTTATTCATTAGGACTTTTCATCAAGGATTTATTTTCATCTTGCACCCAAAAATGATAGTTAAATGTTCATGTAGGTATATATCAAATAGAGAAGAGAAGCACTCATAATTGCATTCATACTACATAAATCATTATAATTTATGGATATGGTTGAAAATCATTATAGCTACTATAATACATACATCCATAATACATGAAATTATATAAATCAATGAAATATTTAAATAATAACAATACACATATTTTCCACATGTAGTATAAATACCTCTTTAAATTAAAATTCTCTAACCAAAATTACTAGTATAATAATAACTCTTTACCATAGTGATTATCTCAACCACTAGCTCTCTAGCTCTTATATATATAAGAAAAAGGTTATAAATATGTTTTGGAGAGTAGTTTATTTTTAGAACAAGTCTTCTTAAAGATAAGATTTACTAATAATAGCAAAATTTAATCAAGTCAATAAATTGATTGATACTCTTTTCTAATAATAGTTTATGGATAATTGTGGAGCAAGTATTGATTATCCATGAATTAAATTACAATGAATATTAAAAGTGAATCTTAAAACTATAGAATAATTTATTATTAATTAAATATACTAACATCCCCTATTAATATGTACTTTAGTGAAGGGAAGGATAGAGGAATAGTTAAATTATACCCCCTTGACAAAACCTTAATTCACTCCCAAAAGTTGCTTGAGTTGAGAAAATCAAGCCTCAATAGGGGTTTTGTGAATATTTATACAACATGATCATATGTTTAAAAAAACATAAGATCAATGACCTTTTCCTATATCAGTTGTCAAATATAATGTATATGAATCTTAATGTGCCTTGTGGATTGTTTATCAACTAAGTTTATTTAAATGTGAATATAAATTTTATCATCATACCAAATTATTGTGGGTTGGTTATATATAAATATAAACTTTGAAAACATGAAACAAATCCACATTGAATGGTAGTGACATATCCACTATAATCAACTTGCATAGTAGACAAAGCAATAATAGTTTGTTTCTTATAAGACAAATTCATGGGACCTACCCTAATATTATATATGCATCATATGGTCAACTTTTTATCATCTATATCTCTTTCCCAATCACTATCCATGTAGTCTACAACTATTATGTTCCCACTATATGTGTAACTAGAAATTGTTGCTTTTCCTCATGACTTCTGCTCAGTCTAAAAATCAATATTATCACTAATACACCTTACAATATGTTTTTTATATTTCAAATGGATTTCATGGGGTTAATTAAAGTAGATTTATAAAAATTTAAAAACAAATGAAATATCATGATAAGTATGAATCAACTACATAATACTTCCCACTAATTTCATGTAGAGTGTACCATCAACTAAAAGAGAAAAACATTGGTAAAAATATAGAGTCCATATTGATAAGGAGTTGGTACAAACTTGCAGTATTTTATGTTGAAGTAAGTATGTCTTAAGCATAATTGGATTGATTAACAAAAAATCCATTCTTATTTTGTGAAATATAAATACCAATAAAAAATGAAATAATCCCAAGTCAGTCATGTCGAAATAACTCATTAGCCATTCTTTCAAATAATGAATATAATCGGTGGAAGTCCCTATGATGATTAAATTTTCGACATAGAGGATCAAAATTACGATTTTACCATATCATTTATTAGTTTATAATGTAGGGTTAGAGTGGCTTAGTGAAAAAATATAATTGATTAGAGCACACCAATATTTTCATACCAAGCTTGAGGATCTTGTTTCAATGTATAAAAGGAATTTATCAATATGTACACTTAGTTGAAGTTCTCACTACTGATAAACCTTGAAGGTTTGGACATGTAAATTTTTTATCTCAAGTATCCATGCAATAAGACACTTTTGGCATCCATTTGATGGAATTCTCATTGTTGCATACATCTAAAGAGAGTACTAGACTAATAGAATTCATATTGAAAACTAGAGAAAATATTTCATGGTATTCAGTACATTCAACTAATAAAAATTATTTTTCTACAAATAAATATTTATATCTATTAATAGACGCATATTTTTCATGCTTAATGTAGTACACCCACTTTTACCTAACTATTTTTATTCATTTTGGAAGAGGAACGAATTCCCTAGAGTTTTTATTCTTCAAAGAAAGAAGTTATTTAGCCATAACTCACTTATATTAAAAATCCTTATAAGATTGATGATAAGTCTCTAGATATTATGTCATTACCAACTATGATAAAGTGATAATACCATATGGATGTTATTATATGTAAATCTTTGATATTTTATATTCCCTTCCAATGCATTAGCCATAATTCAAAATATACAGACTAGTTGTTCAAGTACATTCTAAATGTATTCTAGCATTGGTGGTGATGGTGCAAGTTCTTTCTCCTAAAACTTATCATCTAAACTATATTAGATCTAAAAATGGGAGTTATATAAACTCTCTTGTTGTTCTATACCTTGAAAGTTGTGTCAAACTTGGTATAAAATAATTGAGGAAGAGTAGATGTTGGCATGAAATCCTAATATTTTTCATCAAATAGCCATATTTGGTAAATCACTTTAGTGGTGCTTAGGATAAGAATATGACATTCATTTACATATTCACATTAGATGATAAAGATACAAGGATGACCCTTCCTTTCCATTGCTTTTTGATTTTCATCTAAAATGTGCACCCATACATTACATCCAAAATTATGAAATAAGAAATATTAGGCTTGACACCATACCATTTTTATTTAAGAGTTACAATTTTCACTATGGAATGGGGAGTGCGATTTTGGATGTATATTTCACTCTAAATTTCCTGTACCTAATACTATGGAACAAGTATTTTGAATTTACAATGCAATTGGCCAATTCTTTTAGTGTGTAATTTTTGTGTTTAACTACACCATTTTTATGGGGAGGGTGTAGGCTAAAAGATGTTGAATTTGAATGCCTTATTGATAAAAAATATAATCATATTACTAATGGTCATTTTTCACACCATATTATGTGGGACAATAACATCCAACATCTCCTAAAAGGAGACCCAAAAATCTCCCCAAGATCTATATTTTTAGGTCATGGCATATTGGATAACCCCATTGGTCAATGTAAAACTATTCCATTTCAAGGAGCATATTGATTTGAATTCTAAACTAAAATTTGGTTTTAAAAAATAAGAGGAAACTAATTTTTATCCATTTCATTAATGTAGTATTTAATCATGTTTGGGAAAAGAAAAGGCATTCATGATTGTACCCAAAATGAATTAGCTTTTTGAGATTTAATCAATGAAAATACAACTAATTTTAAAACATCCATTCCTTTGTGTAGATGTAAATGTTTAATAATGCAACAATGGCAAGGAATAACATTCAAATCAAGATAAACATGTAAATGTTGATTTCATTTATATCTATTTTAAACCCTAACTAAAAGAGTCATAAAAATTAACAAAATATAAGGGAGAGAATTTTTTTATAAAACATATTTTATTATGCAAAAGATTTGAGATGTTTAATTAGATGAATCCAATGAAATCAATCTTCTTCATAACCTAAACACACACATCCATGGATAAATTTAATGCAAGAGTATGAGGTAAAGTTAGTTATAGAAGAAGAAAAATAAAACCACCTTTTAACATGCAATAGTAATGAATAAAATTTTTACAGTATTCAACTAATCAAGATGTTTACTTGAATAACATTGTTTGAATCTACTAATTTTTTTTTTGTAATCACCTAAAAGTGCTATTTGGATGATAAGAGTGTTATTTGAGTTATCATATTCCTATATTAGCCCTATACCTACCCTATAGCATTTTCCATACTTTTTTAGTCATTGTACAAACCATAAATAGCTATAGTTAGCTCAAACACAATCCTAGGATAGCTTTCCTAGATCCCAACCTAGTTTTCCCAACAATCTACTAGGTGGACATTAGTATCACATTTGGGACACTACAACTACATGACACTAGTGTCTCCAACTAGGTACTATTGTCCTTTTCCCTAACTCTCCTAAATATATACTTTTACAATGTGTGCCCCTCTTAAAGTTAGCCTAAGTACATTTTATTATCTGCATAAGCTACATATCTATATAAATACAAGTTTATTTGACATTTATTCACTAGATAGAAAATAGATGAAAAATCATATTTAAACAAAATACAATTGATAAAAATTAAGGTATTTGATCCCTATTTTGATTTATGTCTACATACTACCACCAATAATATCCCTAATCCTATATTTAAAAGCTCAAACACACTCAAGACATTCAATACCACTTTCATTCTAGCATTGAATTACACTTGCACCAAGCACTATGTGGGAGAACTACATCGAGATAGATCTATCCTTGAAGTATTTATATGTAGGCAACTCTATTCACAACTAGATGTTGAGGATGTCCAACTTATCCTACACATGAATACACATTTTTAGCTCATGCCATACTTGTAAGAAGGATTATGGATTGCACATTACATGAAGTTTTCTAGGCACAACATAGAGTTCTAATTTTCATGTGCACAAGAATGAGAACTAAAAGCATAGGCATAAACACTCTTAGAAAAAAAGAATAGTCCTACAAAGAGGACACTAGTGCCACTTTAAGGACATTAAAATAGTATGGTGCTATTGTCCAAGTGGGGCACTACTATCTAGTAAGCAAATAGATTATGGAACCATGTTGATGATGTTGGGTGAATATTTTGTCGTCAACTAACTGATGACAAAATGGGTATATCAGCCATAGCATAGGGAGATTTACACCATGAAAAGTATGGGTTTACCAGATCTGGATGAAGTAAATTTCTCCTCTCATCAAGGGGAGGTTCCCTATAAATATTTATGCACTAGCTAGATGTATATAATTAAGCAGAAAATAACACATGGGGTGGTATCACAAAATTTACTTCTTTTTTAGAAGTAATGTAGAAAGAACAAAAAAGGGAAATCCTAGTCCGTAGCTAACAAACTTCCTCTTCTTTCAGGAATGGTATCAAACATGGAGCAGAAAATCACTTGAAGTGACAAAGTTCACAAGAACACTCACGTAAGCACAAAGTCTTGCATAGTCTCCTTCACTGATTCAAAACAAGTACAACGATAGAGTGAAGTGAAGCACAAAGTCTTCACCTGAAACTACAAAAGATAACAGAATCTCAAAGATAAAAGCAACACAAAGTCTATCTTCTACCTTCCATAAATGCCCTCAGATAATACTAACACACCCACTTTGCTTATTAAATTAGATAAAGATATTACTAGGAAAATGGACATAAGAACTATTTCCTAAATAACATAGAAAATTTCAACACAAAGTCTGAAATAACCTGCTTCTCATTCATTCAACAAAATATGATTTACAAATTTGAGCACAAAGTCTCAAAAGTTGCTTCAATTTCAGCAGTGTTTTTGATATTAATTTTTTGAAGATCCTTTACAAAGTGAGGTCTCCACTATATATAGGGAGAAATCCTCAAAAACTATAAAATACTAAAATATACAAAATATCTTGGTCAAAGATGACTCATCTTTGACTTTTAGATATTTTTTTGAAATATTTACATGTAATTACATATTTCAAAATTGCATGCACTTTGCACAAAACAGAAGTGTGTAAGGAGAGAAGAAGAAAGAAGGGGAGAGATTCAATTCTTGCTGCCAGATTTCTTCATATGTGCATTGAACATTGTGATGAATGCCTGAATTCTGATGTTGTCTAGTGCAACTATGTTCTTAGAGATGATTCTGGCTCTGATCAATGCGTCCTTTAATGCTGTGATGGTTTTAGCATGGTCAGTTAACCTAGATTTTAGATTCTCCAAAGTTAACTGAGCATCTAGAATGCTGTCCATAGTAGACATCGAGAAGGATTTTTCTTCAAAATCTCTCTGAACCATCTCCTTGAAATTTTGAATCATTTCTTCTACCGGAAGGAACTGATTGTCCTTAGAGGTCAGGTTGCATGGTAGCTCTTCTAATTTATTCAGTAGGCTAAGGTCACTCTTCTCACTAGCCTCCTTGAAAGCTTTGAAATCATCAATTAGATCTTTGAGTACCTAAATCCTGAAGATCAGTGACTCCTTGATTTCAACATAGGAGTCCTTGCTGGAGATGACACCGATAGATATTAAGGTGCTTTTCTTGAGATCCTTCATTTCCTTCCATCTGCTAAGATCTTTTTCTAAACTATCAATCTCTTGAGAAATAAGGGAGATGAAGTCATCTAGTTCTGATTTTACCTTCCTCATTTTTCCTATCCTTTCTGCAACTTATGTAAGCAAAGAAACTCACTGAGTATGCATCTTTTCAATATAGTCAACCAAGACTTTTCCCTTCAAATAAGTCTTTTCTTCTTTCTGAATGACTGAGTCATCCACAGAAAAGGCCTCTAGAGTTGCTGCTTCAGAAGGAAGAGTGAACCTTTTTATTGCTGCCATTAGCTACTCTGCTTTGGCCTTGTAATAATCCATCATGATCAAATTTTTGGACCATGATGTCCATAGCTGACTGAAGATCACTTTTCACACCTTTGTGAGTAACTTTGCCAAGTTCAACATGAGAGATGGAATAGCTGCTCATCTCGAAACCCTCAAGGGTTGCATCTTGTGGAGGCTTGGTAATTTCCAAAAAAATTTGTCCTTTTTCTTTGACTAATTTGGAGAGGATTCTTGGCCTCTTAGGAGCCTTTGCTTTCACCGACACTATTTTGCCAAAGTCAAATTCATCTGGGGAGATGGCCATCTTCTTTCTTTTTGGCATGAAAGCAAACATCCAAGGCGGGAGGGAAGAGGTGTCTATTGTGACGACAGTTCCCATAGCTTGTGTTATGGTAGTAACTTCTACGCTACTAGTGGTAACAGTGGTCACAGTTGGAGTCACCAGTGAAATTGTACCAGCCATTGATTTAGGCTCTTACACAACGCTTGTTGCCAAGTTAAAGGAAGGAGTTGATAAATTGGGGATGGACCCAGAAGAGCGAGGAGAACCTCCAGAAGCACCCTGAGGATCACTGAATATGACTCTAGAAGGAGAGGTAGCTCCAGAAGAGGCAACATTGAGCGAAGAGATAGGAGAAGAGGGTACCATGGGAGACTGAGGAGGAGAAGGAGAGACACTCTTGAGTGGCTGTGCTTGTTCCTGTGAGAGTAGAGATCTAGTGCTTATTTGCCCTAATGGCTGATCATCTATCTCCATGGGTTGGGTAGCTTGTGCTTGAGAGCTTTGTTCTATAATCCCTTTGGCTGCCACTTCTGGCCCTTGTGCAGTCTTTGATTTTTTGGATACAAAGATGATCTTAGGCTTGTGAGGCCTAGAAGGAGAAGGGACATCACCTTTGTTTTTAGTTTGTTCTTTGATTTCCTCTTCAATTTTGCCTGGTATTCAGCCTCTGATCTCGTAAAAAATTCCTTCAGGGTGATCCCTTTGGCTGCTAACCAATCATTGGTGTTAGCCAATATTGGTTTAAATCTTTTTCTCAAAGAAGTCAGCTCCTTCTGAGACCACTAAATTAGAGAAAGAGGGGAACCAGCAACCTTCTCTGCCAGATACCTACTATTAATGATGTTTCCATCATCAGCCAGATTAGAGGGGATATCTTCAAGCCCTAGGTATTCAATTTGATCTAGGGTCAGCTTGTAATAGTTCATTTTTATAATCTCCTCAGCTGTCCTTAGGTCTATCTAGATATCCTCAATCATTGGTTCATGGAACTAAGCTTTCCTTCTGATCTTCTCCTTGACTCCCCTGTAGTCAAATTTTTCCTATCTCTTAAATGGTTTTAAAGTAACCATTTGCATTTCAGTTTCCATGACCTTGGATTTGGTTAATGTTGCAATGGAATACCTTCCAATCTCGATTAAAAACTTGAAACTTGGTCTCTTTAGTTCCATCTGTCTAGTATGCACGACAGCCAGTTGTCAGCAAAGTTCCATCAGAACTAATTTATCTAAAGGGAACCTGGGGAGCATGTAGGGGTAGCCTTGGTAAAAGCTGACCCAAAGATAACAAAATATGGGGAATTGAAGGAACATGTAGCTGTAATCATTGATCACTGCCCAGGGCTTGTCTGATATTCTCTTTTGCTTGAGTTGAGGGTCAAAGAGACATAAAAATGTAGTGAAAAAGGCATCATTTACCCTCTTGAAGTGATGGGTTGACTATTGAAACATTAGTGAGGATAATATGAGTAGACTGGGGTGGTCTTTCTATTTCCTTCAATAGTTAACCCCTGGAAAGACCGCATTGTGGCAGCTATGTAAACCAGGTACGAAGTCATGTAGAACTTGAAGGAAGTCTGTACCTTGGTTAACTACTCATGGAGGGCATTGCTAATTTGCTCTCCCCAAAATATGGCTTGTTTTCTCTAGAGGATGATCTTGATGAATGGATACATCCATTCATGGAACTGTGAAGAAGATGGGAGGCCCCATACTCTGATGAGAAGGGTGATCAAATCACCAACTTTTTTGATGAAATTGCTCCTCAAAAAGTTCTGTGGCCATCTTAATAAGCTCATCTTGGGTGGACTTCAACCACTTATGGTTTATAACTTTCTTTGCCCTCTCAGGGTCTTTGTCATACTCCTTCTGAGCATCCCCAAAGTCAATTTGGGTTACTTCAGTGGCTGGAGGGCACATTAAAACTTTATCGATGAATTTGGGGTCTAACCTAATCACCATGTTGCCGCTGGCATCTGAGACTAACCTGGTCTCTTTATTATAGAAGTGAGCACATTAGAGGATGAACTCAGTATGATGTGCTTCTACCAGAAAGGTGGCCACTAGGTGGATGTTGCTCTCGATGATCTTCTTCATCCCAGTGCTTGGATTCGTCGCCTTTGTTCGTGCTAGGAATTCGGCCATGTCCACATGGCCGATCTCAGTGTCCTAGATATCATCAATGTTGGAGGTGATAGAAGTGAGGGGAAGGACACCTTGATACTTGTATTTCATTGTTTTTTTCTTCTTGGGAGACACTTCTGTCATTGGGAATGATCTCGATCGGATGGGAGCAGATGTGCAAGAGTTCACTGATTGAATTGTAGTCATGATCACAACAATTAGGGGAGAGATGATGAATGGAGAAAATGCATTTTGAGTGATTATGACCATGGAGGTCACTTAAATAGGCCGAGTTGAAAGAAGGAGTGAAAAATAAAGAAAAAAGGAAAAGAAAGGGACAGGTAGAAAACTCTTCTAGCGTTAGAAAAATCTGAAAGAAAAATGAAAGGGTGGCAAAAATTGCCACCCCTGAAAAGAGTTGGAAAATAGGTAAGGGTAGGGAAAATCACCACCCTTGTAGAAATAACCTACACAAGTGGAAAAAATCACTGCCCTTACAGATGGGGAGGAAAAACGTGTAGGGGCGGCGATTTTCACCGCCCCTGCACTTTGGGTTGCATCAGAGGTGAAATTTGCCACCGATGCGGCTTAAAGGGCTGAAATACATAGGCAGCAAAATTTTCTGCCTATGTATGTTGGATTTGGAGGCTGAAGCATGGACGGTAAAAAAAAATGTTGCTCATGTGAGTTTCTGGGAGAAACCCACGGGTGAGGGAGAAAATAACGCTCGCGGCAAGGTAGAGAGGAAGCACGCGGGCAAGAGGAGAGAAAGATAAAAAATAAAACAAAAACAATAACAAACAACTAAAACTAAGCAAGAACAAGAAAAGAAAAGAAAACAAATGCTAAAAATGATACCTACTTGAGAAACCATGTGCGCCACGAGGTTAAATCCACCAAAATGCACTTCAACTCGTCAGCTAGGTCACTCAGACGCAAGAGGCAGGAGGAGAGGAGGAAGCAATGAAAATAAATAGGCTCAAATTAGTTTATATGGGGTGAAAAACCCACCCCAACAACCCTTTGTGTGTGGCAATAAATGTTGTGCACAGTTACCGAGATGTGTAGGGGTGGCAAAATTTGCTGCCCTTGCATATTCTAGGTGAAGGGGTGGCAAAAATTGCTGCCCTTGTAGGCAAAAGTGCAAGGGTGGCAAAAATTGCTGCCCTTGCAGGGAAAAGTGCAGAGGTGGCAAAATTTGCTGCCTTTATACAAAAAAATAAGGAAAATGTAGAGGCGACAAAAATAGCTGCTCTTACATGAAACAGAAGAAAAGACTAACTCTGGAAGAGGTAGTCTGAAGAGGGGACTTAGTTCCTAGAACGTTTTGAGACCGTAATGGCCTTTTTTTAGGAAGACATGTTTCAAGAATTTCAGAAGGTTCAGATAGACCAAGACGAGAATGAGAAAAACCCACCTTGAAAACAAACTTAGAGAGACGAAAGACAAAATGGACAAGTTTCGTAGGGGGTTGTTCCCAAAAATGAGCCAAGATAATTTTGGAAACAATAGTTGGCTCCTATTGGGGAACTTTTGTTGATCAAATTGATTAATGGGAGTAGAAACCAGTCTTTAAGTGCCTTCATCCAAGCCATTGGGCTATGGAGTCAAGCTAAAAATGAAAAAAAGAAAATAGACAAAACATAAAAACTGTACATATATACAAATGGACTCATTTAAGCTTCAAGGATTGAACAGCTTTAGATGCTGCCTGCTGTGAGGTAGTGCAAATGGCATTCCATCTTGGTACTATAGCAAGAAGCTAGCCTGACCACAGAGCTGTCGAATGGTAAATAGACCTCTCCACAGGGAATCAAATTTGACATGCATCCCTTTTGGTTCTCGCCTCTTGTCCCATAACAAGACTTGATCTCTGACTTGGAATTCACACACTCTAGCTCTCTTATCAAAAAGTGCCTTCACCCAATTCTGATGCTCTGTAATTTGGTCCACTACCATAACTCATTGTTCATTCAGCTCGGTCAGACACATAATCCTTTTGTCGACTGAGCTTTCAAAGATTGAGTCTTTGATTGCTTTAGTTAGCCTGAGCGCTGGTAGTTTAAGGGTGATGGGGATTTCTGTATTTAATCCATATAGAAGTTGGAAAAGTGACATAATTATAGCCCTTTTAGGTGTTATCCTGCTGGCCCATAAAGCATCATACAAAGCTTTGTGCCATGTTCTCTAGTTGTCGTCTACCAGCTTCTTGATAATGGTGACCAGGTTCTTGTTACTCGATTCTGCTTGTCCATTTCCTCGAGGGAAATAATCTGAAGTGTGAGATAAGGTAATCCCATAACCAAAGCAAAATTGAGTAATTTCATATGAGGAAAAATAGGCCAAATTATCTGTTACAATTTTGAGTGGAACCCCAAACTGAGAGATGATATTTTCTTTGAGAAAATTACACACTACTTTAGACGTAGCGTGCTTGGTTGGGATGGCCTCCACCTATTTGGTAAAGTAATCCATTGCGGTGAGGACATAATCATGCCCAACACTTGAAGATGGGTTAACCACACCAATGAAATTAATACCCCACTGTTGGAAAGGTTCTTCAATTATAATCGGCTTTAGAGGTAATGCAGCCAACTTAGGCTTCTCAACGAACTGTTGACACAATTTGCACCTACGCACCCATTTGTAGGCATCTTGAAAAAGCGTGGGCCAATAGTACCTTGCTCACAAAATCTTGTGAGCTATTACTAGAGTATAAAAATGCCCTCCACAGGCCAAATTGTGGAAAGACTTTAAGAGTCTTTCTTGTTGCACCTTATCAACACAATGAAGAAATGCCCCGTCTAGGTTTCTCTTGTAAAGACCATTGTCCCACAGTACATAACCAACCGCTTTCAATTTAACGTTCTATTTTTCTTTATAAGAAAGATGAGTGGGACATTCACCATATGTCAGAAAGTGAGCAATATCTGAATACCACTCATCAGTGGTTACAACAAAGAGGACTGTAGACACATCCTTGGTCTCTACTTCAGTTTTTGCTTTATCCAGAATGTTGTTGGTGATCAACTGACAAAGACCCTTTCCCCATAAAAGCTTTGTAGGTTTCATATCTAGATCAAAATCTTGAGTCTTGGCAATCCAATTACCTCATTTCATACCAAACTCTTGCTGAGTCAAAATAGATTTTACTGTTGTGTCAGGTACGAGAACTTTGGTATGCAAGTTCAAGATATAAAACCTGAAATGCTTGATTGCTTTGACCATTGCATATGCATGTTTTTCCATGTTAGAATATTTCAACTCATGGACCTTGAGTGGGCAACTCATGAAGGAGCTAGGAGATTCTACACCTTCCTGATTTGGTTGAACTAAAATGGCCAATAGTGTATGCTCAGAAGCATAACTATATATTTTGAAACTTTTAGTATAGTCAGGACAAACCAAGACTAGTGCGTGAGCAATTGCCTTTTTGATTTCATTGAATGTCAATTTGCCTTGAGTGGTCCATCTAAATATAGCATTGCCTTTCATCATGTCGACAATGTGAGGAGTTTTCTCAGCAAAGTCAAGAATGAACCTTCAAAGAAAATTCACCTTTCCAAAAAAAGAGTGAACTACGGTCTTGTTGGTAGGCAGAGCAAGTTCTTGGATGGACTTGACCCTCTCTAAATCAATTTTAATACCTTCTCAGGACACGATGTGTCTGAGAAGTTTCCCCTTAGTAACTTTGAAGATAGATTTCTTTAGGTTTAAAGAAATACCATTTTGATGACAGTGTTCTAGTATCCTTTGCAAATGATGAACATGCTCAGAGCAATGCTTTGAAAACACTATCAAATCATCCAGGTATACTACAATGAATTTTCCCATTTCATCCTTAAAAGTGAGATCCATCACCCTTTGAAACATGGTGCCTGCATTTATCAGACCAAAAGGCATTTTTCGGTAAGCGAACGTGCCCCAAGGTGTGGTGAACACTGTCTTGTGCTGATCTTCTTTCCTGACTTTGACTTGATTGTACCCTGAAAAACCATCTAGCATTGATAACATTTCTCAACCTGTTACTATTTGCAGGACCTATCCATGATAGGAAGGGGGTAGTTATCTTTTAAAGACAACTAGTTTAAGTTCTTGAAATCCACATAGATTCAAATTTTGCCATTCTTCTTCCTGACAGGTACTATGTTAGCAATCCATGTTGAGTGATAGATTGGAAAAATTATTTGGGCATCCAACATCTTTTGTATCTCAGTTAAAATAGTGCCTAAGATTTTTGGATTATACTGCCTAGATTTTTGCTTATAAGGTACAGAGTTTGCCTTCAAAGGAATGTCATGGCGAACATCATTAGGGCTTAGTGATTTTAGATCATCATAGGAATAGGCCAACACATCTATATATTGGTGAAGTAAATCAGCAAGCTTAAACCTTTCCTCGAGAGTGTAGCATTTCCCAATGTTTACCATTTTAGGATCTTGTTTGGTTTCCAGATCAATTTGATCAAAATCCAGAGAGGAGTTTGAATTTTTTCACTGTTGCTTAATAAACTTGTCATGGTTATCAAAAAACTTCTCTAGGGAAACTAGACCTTTGGGAATCTTATTCCCCATTAGCTGTAGGAAATCCTCACTTGTGTTCGTATTTGATTCAGGAGCTGCTTCACTACCTTCAAAATGCAGTTGTTCAAAACTATCCTTTTGCTCCAAGAAGGTGATGATTTGATCATCATTATTGAATACTTGCCAATGATCAGTGTTATCAGGTACACTTGGTCGAAAGACTAGTTTAATAGTGTACTTATCTCCTGTAAAGTTTAGATGAGGGACTAAAAGGGTAACTGAGATAGCCAATGCATCCGCTCGATCATTGAATTCTCTTGGAATGGCAAAGATGTTGAAAGCATCAAAATTTTCAATCTGATCCCAGACCAGGTTGTGATAATGGTGCAACTTTTCAATTTTTATCTGATAGAGATTCCTCACCTAGCAGACTACCAACTTAGCGTCTCCTTTAGCATGGAGTATCCTAATGCCCTTTTCTCTGGCAGCCCATAATCTGAGTAACAAGGATTAGTACTCAATTGTGTTATTGGTATTATTAAACTACAATTTGTAGGATAAAGGAGTAATCTCTCCTCATGGAGACACCAACACAATCCTAGTTCCTGAACCAGTAAAGGAGCAGCTGATGTCAAACTCTAAGGTCCATACCTCATTAGATGCTATTTTTTTCACAAAAGGTTTTTCATTTCAAGGAAGGGGTTCTTCCATGTGTTCATTTTGATTTGGCACTTTACCCTTTACATCAGTTAAACTCAAATCTAAGTCATCACTCATAGGAGTTTCATCAGATGCATCATGGATCCCGTCTGTGGACAAGAAATAGTTACCCATGCCTGAAGAGTCAAATAAAATTTGAGCTTCAGGTGCTGAAGAATGGGTAACTACATACGTGGCCTCTTTTTTAGGAAGTAAAATCTTCATGACACCTTGAATTGGGATCCTTGCTTCTGACAGGTCCATGCTTAGCTCACCTCCAACATCTTTATAGAAATTTCGTCCAAGCAGGATGCCATAAGAAGGTAGAACATCGGCCACTAGGACCATCATTTTTATCCTTTTTTCAAGGAAAGCTACAAAAGCAAATTGAGTATCCTTTATCTGACCAAGGAGGGGGACTTGTTTATTTTCCATAGAGAAACACCTTCCAAAAGTTCTGGTCAAGGTCAAGCTAAGGGAATCTACCACCTTAGCGGGCATGACGTTATCTAAAGCTCCAGAGTCTATGATGTAAATACTCAGCTTATAACCATTTATAAGCAGGGAGACATGAAATGGTTCAATTTTTCCAAGAGCAATAGGAGGAGTCACAACAAGATTGTTTTGAGTAGATTTATCTTTAGGGAGATCGAGAGCGGCCTTTAAAAGATCTTGTCCTGTAGGGACAGCTTTATTTTTCACATAGTCTGCCAACCTATCGAATTGTTCAGGGTTAGCTCTTAAGTACTCAATCTCTATCATTTGAATTTTAGTTTTTTTAGCATGATTAATTATATCAAATAATTGAAAAGAGTTTAAAATAGAGGAAGAGGAAGGCCCATCATCTGGGTCTTTAGTAAGTGTAGCACTGATCTGAACAGTAGAAGTGGAAGGTACAGGGTGATTGGAGGTATTTACCTTTTTATGAGTTACCTGATCTTTTAGTTGTGGAGGCAATGTAGTCCCTCATTTAGCGATAGAAACCGCTGGCTGGGGTTCTTCCTCTGCCTTTCTCTTATCAGTCTGTGAAGCTGACTAATTTTGAGATCTAGTGAAAATAACATAGGATACATTTGACCCTTCCCCTTTACTTCCAGCTTCATCCTGGTAATCTAGGAAACCAATATTGGAGTCACCAACTAATTCTTCTTTGTGATCATCAAAGAGATTAGCATTATTTTGTTGGTCCAACTAAATTTGGTGTGAATAGTCATGTTCGGCCTCTAGGTAACTGACCGCTGAATTGGCAGGTGCTGCTTCAATGGCCAATCTCCTTGGAGGAGGCAAGCAATTGGGTTGCCCTTGGTTTCGGGTAGCATTACCCTGATATTGTTAATTTTGGAATGTTCTCTTGGGCATATCTCAATAGGTGGAAGCAGACGTACCTTAAGATATTTGTTTCTTCAAAGCTAACAATTCATTTATCAATTTTTGCACCATAGGGTCTGTAGTGCCTGTGGAAGAGCTTTCAACAGATGAAGAGAATCTACTTTTACTAGGATCCTTTCTAATCTTACCTGCCAGGATAAGATCATCCTCAATTTTAGTGGCCAAATTCTAAGCCAATGCAAGATCCATAGGGCCATCTCACCTCAACAAGAAACTCACTTCAAGAAGCTGCGAGTTGGTAAAAAAGCAATTAAGATTCTCTGGCGTAGGCTAGGCAATAGTTGGGATCCAGTTCGTTAACTTGTTGAATTTAGCTATGAAATCCCTCATGGGTTCTTGGGTTTCTTTTTTCATCTGAGTTAGCTAAGCTAACAAAGCATGTGCATCTTTAATAGGTTTAAACCTTGTTTCAAAGTTGGACTTTAGAGTATCCCAATTAGTTATAGTTCAAGCTTGAAGGTGGTAGAACCAATCCGTGACAACGCCTTGCAAAGTCTCCACAAAAAGTCTTACTGCTACATCCTCAAACTCTACACTGACTACACCACATGCTATGGAGAAAGTAGCAATATGCTCATCAAGATGAACCTTTCCATCTCCAAAAAACTTAAGAATTTTTTTTCTAGAACTACGAGGTAGTTCATGCAAGGGTGCAGTCAAGTTAAGAGGACCAAAGGAATTACCCCATGGGCCTTGAGCCATTATAATAAGAGGATTAAATAGTGGGATAACAAACCTTGGTGGGGTGTTTATAGGTAGGCGATGATTAATAGTGGGAAAAGGAGTTCTACCTTGCATCGGTGACCTAACAAGGTTAGAAGGAAAACTCCTAGACCATTGAAGAGAAGCTGATGGAGGAAATAGATCAAAATTACTCTGTTGTGCCAAGTCAAACATAGGGTCAACAACACCCTTAGATCTCTGGCTTCTTGTATAGCATGGAGTTGTTAGATTTCAAATGAAAAAGGGACCGAAACTACTTCAAGATGAAGCTTGAGGCTTCAAAATGCACATTTGTAATCCCCAGTGGAGTCGCCAAAAAGCTGTTGGGTGAATATTATGTCGTCAATTAACTGATGACAAAATAGGTATATCAACCAAAAATAGGGAGATTTACACCATGAAAAGTATGGGTTTACCAGATCTGGATGAAGTAAATCTCTCCTCTCATCAAGGGGAGGTTCCCTATAGATATTTATGCACTAGCTAAATGTATATAATTAAGCAGAAAATAACACATGGGGTGGTATCACAACATCTACTTCTCTTTTTTCAGAAGTAATGTATAAAGAACAAAAAAGGGAAATCCTAGTCCGCAGCTAACAACCTTCCTCTTCTTTCAGAAATGGTATCAAACGTGGAGCAGAAAATCACCTGAAGTGACGAAGTTCACAAGAACACTCACGTAAGCACAAAGTCTTGCGTAGTCTCCTTCACCGATTCAGAACAAGTACAACCGTAGAGTGAAGTGAAGCACAAAGTCTTCACCTAAAACTACAAAAGATAACAGAATCTCAAAGATAAAAGTATCACAAAGTCTATCTTCTACCTTCTAGAAATGCCCTCAGATAATACTAACACACCCACTTTACTTATTAAATTAGATAAAGAAGATATTACTAAGAAAAAGGACATAAGAACTATTTCCTAAATAACACAGACAATTTCAACACAAAGTCTGAAATAACCTACTTCTCATTCATTCAACAAAATATGATTTACAAATTTGAGCACAAAGTCTCAAAAGTTGCTTCAATTTCAGCAGAGTGTTTGCTATTAATTTTTCCAAGATCTTTTACAAAGTGAGGTCTCCACTATATACAGGAAGAAATCCTCAAAAACTAGAAAATACTAAAATATACAAAATATCTTGGTCAAAGATGACTCATCTTTGACTTTTAGATATATTCCCAAATATTTACATGTAATTACATATTTCAAAATTGCATGCACTTTGCACAAAACAGAAGTGCGTAAGGAGAGAAGAAGAAAGAAGGGGAGATATTCAGTTCTTGCTGCTAGATTTCTTCATATGTGCATCAAACATTGTGATGGATGCCTGAATACTGATGTTGTATGGTGCAATTGTGTTCTTAGAGATGATTCTGGCTCTGATCAATGCGTCCTTCAATGTTGTGATGGTTTTAGCATGGCCAGTTAACCTGGGTTTTAGATTCTCCAAAGTTAATTGAGCATCTAGAATGTTGTCCACAGTAGACATTGAGAAGGATTTTTCTCCAAAATCTCTTCGAACCATCTCCTTGAAATTCTGAATCATTTCTTCTACCAAAAGGAACTAATTGTCCTTAGAGGTCAGGTTGCATGGCAGCTCTTCTAGTTTATTCAGTAGGCTCAGGTCACTCTTCTCACTAGCCTCCTTGAAAGCTTTGAGATCATCAATTAGATCTTTGAGTACCTAAATCCTGAAGATTAGTGACTCCTTGATTTCAACATAGGAGTCCTTGATAGAGATGACACTGATAGATATTAAGGTGCTTTTCTTGAGATCCTTCATTTCCTTCCATTTGCTAAGATCTTTTTCTGAACTATCGATCTCTTGAGAAATAAGGGAGACGAAGTCATCTAGTTCTACTTTTACCTTCCTCATTTTTCCTATCCTTTTTGCAACTTCTGTAAGCAAAGAAATCCCTAAGTATGCATCTTTTCAATATAGTCCTCCAAGACTTTTCCCTTCAAATAAGTCTTTTCTACTTTTTGAATGACTGAGTCATCCACAGAGAAGGCCTCTGAAGTTGCTACTTTAGAAGGAAGAGTGAACCTTTTTATTACTACCGTTAGCTGCTCTGCTTTGGCCTTGTAATAATCCTTCATTTCCTTCTCTCGATCAAATTTTTGGACCATGATGTCCATAGCTGACTGAAGATCACTTTTCACACCTTCGTGAGTAACTTTGCCAAGTTCAACATGAGAGATGGAATAGCTGCTCATCTCAAAACCCTCAAGGGTTGCATCTTATGGAGGCTTGGCAATTTCCAAAAAAATTTGTCCTTTTTATTCGACCAATTTGGAGAGGATTCTTGGCCTCTTAGGAGCCTTTGCTTTCACCAGCACTATTTTGCCAAAGTCAAATTCATCTAGGGAGATGGCCATATTCTTTCTTTTTGGCATGAAAGCAAACATCCAAGGTGGGAGGGAAGAGGTATCTGTTGTGACGATAGTTACCATAGCTTGTGTTATGGTAGTGACTTCTACGCTGCTAGTGGTCACAGTTGGAGTAATCGGTGAAACTGTACCTACCATTGATTCAGGCTCTTATGTAGGGCTTGCTATGAAGTTGAAGGAAGGAGATGATAAACTAGGGATGGACCCAAAAGAGCGAAGAGAACCTCCAGAAGCACCTTGAGGATCACTGAATATGACTCTGGAAGGAAAGGCAGCTCTAGAAGAGGCAACACTAATCAGAGAGACAGGAGAAAAGGGTACCATGGGAGACTGAGGAGGAGAAGGAGAGATGCTCTTGAGTGGCTACACTTGTTCTTGTGAGAGCGAAGATCTAGTGCTTGGTTTCCCTGATCGCTAATCATCTATCTCCATGGGTTGGGTAGCTTGTGCCTGAGATCTTTATTCTGCAATCCCTTTGGCTGCCGCTTCTGGCCCTTGTGCAGTCTTTGATTTTATGGATACAAAGATGATCTTAGGCTTGTGAGGCCTAAAAGGAGAATGGACATCACCTTTTTTTTAGTTCTATTCTCTGCTTTCCTCTTCAATTTTGCCTAGTATTTAGCCTCTGATCCCATAACAAATTCCTTCAGGGTGATCCCTTTGGCTTCTAACCAATCATTGGTGCTAGCCAATATTGATTCAAATCTTTTTCTCAGAAAAGTTTGCTCCTTTTGAGACCACTAAATTAGAGGAAGAGGGGAACCAACAACCTTCTCTACCAGATACCTACTATTAATGATGTTTCCATCATCAACCAGATTAGAGGGGATATCTGTAAGCCCTAGGTATTCAATTTGCTATAGGGTCAGCCTGTAATAGTCCATTTTTCTAATCTCCTCGACTATCCTTAGGTCTATCTAGATATCTTCAATTATTGGTTCATGAAATTGAGTTTTCCTTCTAATCTTCTCCTTGACTCCCCTATAGTCAAAATTTTCCCATCTCTTGAATGATTTTAAAGTAGCCATCTGCATTTTGGTTTCCATGACCTTGGCTTTTGTTGATGTTGCAACGGAATCCCTGCCAATCTCGATTGGAAACTTGAAACTTAGTCTCTTTAGTTCCATCTGTCTAGTATGCATGACAACTAGTTGTCGGCAAAGTTCCATTAGAACTAATATATCTGAAGGGAACCTAGGGAGCATGTAGGGGTAGCCTTGGTAAAAGCTGACCTAAAGATAATAGAATGTGGGGAATTGAAGGAACATGCAGCTGTAATCATTGACCACTGCCTAGGCCTTGTCTGATATTCTCTTCTACTCGAGCTGAGGGTCGAAGAGACATAAAAATGTAGCAAAAAAGGCATCATTTATCCTCTTGAAGTGATGGGTTGACCCTTGAAATGTCAACTGAGGATAATACGAGTAGACCGGGGTGGTCTTTCTATCTCCTTCTGTAGTTAATCCTAGGAAAGACTGCATTGCGGCAGCTATGTAAACTAGGTACAAAGTCATGTAGAACTTGAAGGAAGTCTATACCTTGGTTAACTACTCATGGAGGGCATTGTTGATTTGCTCTCCCCAAAAGATGGCTTGTTTGCCCTGGAGGATGATCTTAATGAATGGATACATCCATTCATGGAACTGTGAAGAAGACGGGAGGCCTCATACTCTACTGAGAAGGGTGATCAAATCACCAACTTCTTCAATGAAATCACTCCTCAGAAAGTTCCATGGCCATCTTGATAAGCTCATCCTAGGGGACTTCAACCACTTATGGTTTATAACTTTCTTTTCCCTCTCAAGGTCTTTGTCATACTCCTTCTGAGCATCCTCGAAGTCAATTTGGGTTACTTCGGTGGCTGGAGGGCACACGAAAACTTTATCAATGAATTCAAGGTCTAACCGAATCACCATGTTGCCACTAGCATCTAAGACCGACCTGGTCTCTTTATTATAGAAGTGAGCACATTAGAGGATGAACTCAGTATGATGCGCTACTACCGAAAAGGTGGCCACTAAGTGGATGTTGCTCTTGACAATCTTCTTCATCCCAGTGCTTGGATTCATCGCCTTTGTTTGTGCTAGGAATTCAGCCATGTCCACATGGCTGATCTTAGTGTCCCAAATATCATCGATGTTGGAGGTGACAAAAGTGAGGGGGAGGACACCTTGATACTTGTATTTCATTATTTTTGCATTCTTGGGAGATGCTTTCATCATTGGGAATGATCTCGATCAGATGGAAGCAGGTGTGCAAGAGTTCACTGATTGAACTACAGTCATGATCACAATAATTAGGGGAGAGATGATGAATGGGGAAAACACATTCTGAGTGATTATGACCATGGAGGTCACTTAAATAGGCCAGGTCAGAAGAAAGAGCAAAAAATGAGGAAAAAAGGGAAAGAAAGGGACAGGCAAAAAATTCTTCCAGAGTTAGAAAAATTTGAAAGAAAAATGAAAGGGCGACGAAAATCGCTGCCCCTATAAAGAGTTGGAAAATAGGTAAGGCCAGAAAAAATTGCCGCCCTTGTAGAAATAACCTACACGAGTGGTGAAAATCACCGCACTTGTGGATGGGGAGGAAAAACGTGCAGGGGCGGTGATTTTTGTCGCTCCTGTACTTTAGGTTGCATCGGCAGTAAAATTTGCCACTGATGTATCCTAAAGGGCCAAAATGCATAGGTGGAAAAATTTGCCACCTATGCATGTTGGATTTGGAGGCTGAAGCACGGATGGAAAAAAAATACCGCTCGAGTGAGTTTCTAGGAGAAACCCGCAGGTGAGGGAGAAAACAACACCCACAACAAGGTAGAGAGGAAGCACATGGGCAGGAGGAGAGAAAGATAAAAAGTAAAACAAAAACAACAACAAACAACTAACACTAAGTAAAAACAAGAAAATAAAATAAAATAAATGCTAAAAATGAGACTTACTTGAGAAACTACACGTGCCACGAGGTTGTATCTAACAAAACACACTTTGACTCGTCAGCTAGGTCACTCAGACGCAAGAGGTAGGAGGAGAGGAGAAAGTAATGAGAAGAAATAGGCTCAAATCGGTTTATATGGGGTGAAAAACCCACCCCAACAACCCTTCGTGCGTGGAAATAAATGCCATGCATGGTTACCGAGACGTGCAGGGGCGGCAAAATTTTTTGCCCTTGTAGGCAAAAGTGTAGGGGCAGCAAAAATTGCTGCCCTTGTAGGGAAAAGTGCAGAGGTGGCAAAATTTGCCGCCCATGCACAAAAAAATAAGGAAAATGTAGAGGCGGCAAAAATAGCCGCTCTTACACAAAATGGAAGAAAAGACTAACTTTGGAAGAGGTAGTTTGAAGAGGGGACTTGGTTCGCAGAACATTTCGAGACCGTAACGGCCTTCTCTTTTTAGGAAGATGTGTTTCATGAATTTCAGAAGGTTTAGGTAGACCAAGATGAGAATGAGAAAAACCTACCTCAAAAACAAACTTAGAGAGACAAAAGACGAAACAGACAAGTTTCTTAGGGGGTTGTTCCCAAAAATGAGCTAAGCTAATTTTGGAAACAACAGTTGGCTCCTATTGGGTAACTTTCATTGATAAAATTGACTAGCGGGAGTAGAAACTAGTCTCTAGGTGCCTTCATCCAAGCCATTAGGCTATGGAGTCAAGCTAAAAATGAAAGAAAGAAAACAAATAAAACATAAAAATTGTACATATATACAAATGGACTCATCTAAGCTTCAAGGATTGAACAGCTTCAGATGCTACCCACTGTGAGGTAGTGCAAATGGCATTCCATCTTGGTACTACAGCAAGAAGCTAGCCTCACCATAGAGCTGTCTAATGGTAAATGGGCCTCTCCACAGGGAGTCAAATTTTCCATGCATCCCTTTTGGTTCTCGCCTCTTGTCCCATAACAAGACTTGATCTCTGACTTGGAATTCACGCACTCTAGCTCTCTTATCAAAAAGTTCCTTCATCCAATTTTGATGCTCTATAATTCAGTCCACTATCATAACTTGTTATTTATTTAGCTCGGTCAGACAAATAATCTTTTTGTCGACTGAGCTTTCGAAGGTTGAGTCTTCGATTGCTTTAGTTAGCCTGAGCATTGGTAGTTCAATGGTGATGGGGATTTTTGCATTTAATCCATATAGAAGTTGGAAAGGTGACATACCTATAGCCCTTTTAGGTGTTATCCTGTCAGCCTATAAAGCATCATACAAAGCTTTGTGCCATGTTCTCTGGTTGACGTCTACCAACTTCCTGATAATGGTGACTAGGTTCTTGTTACTCGATTCTGCTTGTCCATTTCCTTGAGGGAAATAATCTGAAGTGTGAGATAAGGTAATCCCATAACCAAAACAAAATTGAGTAATTTCATATGAGGAAAAATAGGCCGCATTATTTGTTACAATTTTGAGTGGAACCCCAAACTGAGAGATGATATTTTCTTTGAGAAAATTACACACTACTTCAGACGTAGCGTGCTTGGTTGGGATGGCCTCCACCCATTTGGTAAAGTAATCCATTACGGTGAGGACATAATCATGCTTGGAACTTGAAGATGGGTTAACCGCACCAATGAAATCAATACCCCACTATTGGAAAGGTTCTTCAATTATAATCGGCTTTAGAGGTAATGCAGCCAGCTTAGGCTTCCCAATGAACTGCTGACACAATTCGCACCTACGCACCCATTTGTAGGCATCTTGAAAAAGCATGGGCCAATAGACCTTGCTCAAAAAATCTTGTGAGCTGTCAGTGGTGCAAAAAAATGCCCTCCACAGGCCAAATTGTGGAAAGACTTTAAGAGTCTTTCTTGTTGCGCCTTATCAACACAACAAAGAAATGCCCCGTCTAGGTTTTTCTTGTAAAGACCATTGTCCCAGAGGACATAACCAACCACTTTCAATTTAACATTCCATTTTTATTTATAATAAAGATGAGTGGGACATTCACCATATGTCAAAAAGTGTGCAATATCTGAATACCACTCATCGGTGGTTGCAACAAAGAGGACTATAGACACATCCTCGATCTCTACTTCATTTTCTACTTTATTTGGAATGTTGTTGGTGATCAACTAGCAAAGACCCTTTCCTCGTACAAGCTTTATAGGTTTGATATCTAGATCAAACTCCTGAGTCTTGGCAATCCAATTACCTCACTTCGTACCAAACTCTTGCTGAGTCAAAATAGACTTTACTGTTGTGTCAGGTACGAGAACTTCGGTGTGTGAGTTCAGGATATAAAACTTGAAATGCTTGACTGCTTTGACCATTGCATATGCATGTTTTTCCATGTTAGAATATTTCAACTCATGGACCTTGAGTGGGCAACTCATGAAGGAGATAGGAGATTCTACACCTTCCTGATTTAGTTGAACTAAAATGGCCGATAGTGTATGCTCAGAAGCATAACTATATATTTTAAAACTTTTAGTATAGTCAGGACAAACCAAGACTGGTGCGTGAGCAATTACCTTTTTGATTTCATTAAACACTAATTTGCCTTCAGCGGTCCATCTAAATACAACATTGCCTTTCATCATGTCGACAATGTGACGAGTTTTCTTAGCAAACTCAGGAATGAACCTTCGAATAAAATTCACCTTTCTAAAGAAAGAGTGAATTGTGGTCTTGCTAATAGGCAGAGCAAGTTCGTGGATGGACTTGACCCTCTCTAAATCAATTTTAATACCTTCTCAAGACACGATGTGTCCGAGAAGTTTCCCCTTAGTAACTCTGAAGACATATTACTTTGGGTGTAAAGAAATACCATTCTGACAATAGCATTCTAGTATCCTTTGCAAATGATGAACATGCTCAGAGCGATGCTTTGAAAACACTATCAAATCATCTAGGTATACTACAATGAATTTTCCCATTTCATCCTTGAAAGCGAGATCCATCACCCTTTGAAATGTGGTGCCTGCATTTATCAAACCAAAAGGCATTCTTCGATAAGTGAACGTGCCCCAAGGTGTGGTGAACACCGTCTTATGCTAATCTTCTTTCCCAACTTCGACTTGATTGTACCCCAAAAAACCGTCCATGTTTGATACCATTCCTAAAAGAAGAGGAAGGTTGTTAGCTGCGGACTAGGATTTCCCTTTTTTGTTCTTTATACATTACTTCTAAAAAAAGAGAAGTAGATGATGTGATACCACCCCATGTGTTATTTTCTGCTTAATTATATACATCTAGCTAGTGCATAAATATCTATAGGGAACCTCCCCTTGATGAGAGGAGAGATTTACTTCATCCAGATTTAGTAAACCCATACTTTTCGTGGTGTAAATCTCCCTATGATGTGGCTGATATACCCATTTTGTCATCAGTTAGTTGACAACAAAATATTCACCCAACAGATGACACTCTAAACTATCTAGAACCCAATTTTTAGAACCCATATCATCTATAATAGTCACTTTCTAGGTAATTCTTTATTTAAGCATATTTATTAATATTTTTAAAAATTTAAACGTCAACATCCATAAAAAAATAGTGCTTAATTATTTCATATTATTTAATTGATTTATACATCTCATCCCTTTAATATAAACATAATATTTACATAGTTAAACCCTAAAAGGTTAAATCATTTGGTGAAACCATCTTACTTTGAATATTGCTTCAAACCCTATCTTGCATTAATCCAATTTTTTGTCCAATAATTCAAGGTTGTGCACTTCTAATTTTTTGATTTTTTTAGACAACCTAGCTAAATTAAATCAATTTTCATATTAGGGTTTCAATTTGTTTCCATATATTTTACATTATTACAAAGAAACCATAAATTTAAAAAACCCTAACCTTATATGATCTTAAGGTTTGTATATTTTTTTTCCTATTTTCATTAGCTGCTATTAATTCCTTATAATTCATATATTCTATATTAGTATCTCTATTTCAATTTTTTTACTATATGCCATCTAAAAAAGATATCTCTCTTCCATTAAGAAGAAGTGCTAGACTAGGTGGTAATACTATAGAGCATATTCAGATTCCTACTATCTAAGCCTCAAAGACAAGGAACCTATTAAAACTCCATCTATAAATCCTTCACACCCTAATTATATGGAATTCAATTACAATGCATCTAAAGATGAATAATATAACCAAGATCAATATGAGGTACACATTGAAAATGAGGACACTCTCCCTCTACTTAAAAATAATGACATAATTATGAACAAAGATGAGGCATTACAAGGCTTTAGAGATAGAATTCAATAATATCCTCTTGATAATGCATAAATCCTACATGTCATATTAGAAATAAATAATGAAATAAACAATGGTCAATATTTAACTCCCTTAGTTAATAATGTTATTACACCTCTAGTAGGGCCAACTCAACCAACTCAAATAACACGACTTAATATTTTTATTCAACCATTAGTGAAATTTACACTACTTATGGCTAGTTCCTCTACTCTAGATGTATAATAACCTATGCATGAGATTTATACTTTTTAGTCTAATGTGTTAGATATCAATAAGGGATCAATTATGCCCTCACATGCCTTAGATTCTAACATTCTCTTGCATACACC
Source organism: Torreya grandis (assembly GCA_037957365.1). Lineage (NCBI taxonomy): Eukaryota > Viridiplantae > Streptophyta > Pinopsida > Cupressales > Taxaceae > Torreya > Torreya grandis. The sequence goes on from JARHVA010007855.1 coordinate 352,726, forward strand.
ATTGGCACATCACATAGAGGTAACTACCTTGACACCCAATTTCTTGGGCCCCAATATTACATTATATGATGGCAAGGGTGACCTATATCATCACCTCAGATCCTTTTACATAGCATGATTTGACTATGTGTCAAATGATTGGCTTATTACAAATTGTTTCCATGCAGTCTCAAGGATTATGTCATAAAATGGTTCTATGATTTACCAAATAAATCTATCTTGACATTCAATCCTTCAGATGACATGTCATTAACACACTTATCTGTCAACATTAGTGATAAGATGTCATATACACAAGTGGCATAGTTAAATTAAAAGTTGAAGGAGCCTATCATAGATTATGTCTTATGATGCAAGACAATATTATCCAAATTGACCATCCCTATGGTAGATAGAGAGATTCAAGATATATTTGAACAAAGTCTCCTACAAGCACTGCACAAAGTTATCTTATTCAATAAGTTTCCTACATTTACTGATTTTTTCCACATAATCAAGGAAAGAGAGGTTAAGCTCTTACCAATGGTGAAACTCAAGTACACAAATGGATCAAAATCAGCTATTAAGAGTTAAAACAAACCTACATACAAGGTAAGGTCTATAGAGAACAAAAGTGATCAAAAGGCCATAATCAATGCAACTTTCATTCCATCTACCCATTTGGTTCTATTCATTCCTCAGTGTAGAATCTTCACTAATATTCTAAAGTCACTAGCATTGGTTCTACAAAATCTATTAGAATGCAATGTCATATCTCTCCCTCCCATTAAATAGTTTGATATGAAACTACCTCTTCCAATGAGTTATGATTCAAATACACTTTGTGAGTATCGCAGGGCACTAAGCCACACAACAAGCATATGCATTAGCCTAAAACACATGATACAAGATCAAATTGTGAATAAAATTATTGATGTGGGAATACACAAAGGCATAGAAACAATAAAAGATTGAGGCTAAGGCATTGAATGTATTTTAATATCCTTTCCCAAAGAATACATTTATGCAAGTAGGGGGAACATCATGTGTTCATTATACATACTAGGCACATCCACCACTATATTTCTATCACATAATTATAGAAGAAACACATCCACTACATAATATTATTGGCACGTATCACACTAAAGTGCCACCTAGACCAATTATAACATTTTAATATTAGGATATTATGAATGATGACATGGATTTACATGCACTCTTCATATGAGAATACATAGACAACCATCCTATTCATAATGTTATGGTTAACAATGGGTCAAACATAAGCATGTGCACCATGACACTCTTATAAAACTTGGGATACATAGATAAAGATATATTCCCCATAGATACAATTATTAGTGGATTAAGTGGTCACAATAAAAGCTCTATCGATGATATTTTTCTTACATTATAGGTTAGACTAGCACACACAGCGACTTAGTTCTTATTAGAACCTAGTGCAGGCATATTCGATATATTATTGGGTAAGATATGGTTATATAAACTCCAAGTCATCTCATCTATAATACACTAAATCCTAAATTATATACATGCTAATGATGTGGTTGAGGTTGAGGGTGTCCCAAATGAGTATCCTATGCCCATCCCATAGGTATTTCTATAATAATTTCTAGCTATAGTTTTATCATAGGACACAGTTATAATTATAGAACCATTACTAGATATTGTAAAATTATCAATTATAGTATCAAGTACAACTCTTATGAATAAGTCATAGTGTTTAATAGAGTCATCAATGTAGGTTGGGTCTACTCCTATAGTATCTACATGTATGCATACTCTCCCATGTAGACCATTACTAGAGAGACCCCTGCATTAGAGATACATCACAAATTATAGAGGATATTATTCTACATAGTTTTTGCCAAGACCAGTTTTATTAGGTTCTAAGATTTCTTAGCCTAGGGAACCTACATCACCTATAGCTTCTTATTCTACCATATGGGTTCCTAAGACCCCTATAGTTAACAAGGCATCACAAGTAGTGCCACAACATCATAGCCATAGGTAGTTTTATACATAGATTATACAACAAAATAGATCATGGGGTCCCAATTACCCTTTCACACTACATGAATGATCATAGTTCCCCTATTTGACATAGGTCACAATGATGTTGAGTCTCCCATGACACTCATTGGTTAGTATGGTTCCTATTCTTGTACATACTTCCTTCTCTCTCTCACTCCTTGTATATAGTTTATTTTCATTTACTTGTACATAGCTTATATCTAAAAAACACAAACACAATATAACATGTCAAAATACAAATAAAATAAAATATTACTCACAAAATAAAAAATATATAGATTGTATGCATTTCTATGTTTACATTTCTACTACTTGCTAGATATTTCATATTGTTAGCTATATTATTATAGTCCATTTTATCATACACCTATGTTTAACATGTTCTTATAGAGTGCTTACAGATTACATATAGGAATCTAGTCCACTACATTGATCCAAACTTGTTATCATATACCCACTAGGGGCATATACATCGATCTATTTTTATACATTTGATACATTCACCCACTTAGGGACATCTCATACATAGTTTCTACTACTAGGTTATATCTTTATATACTATACATTCCATTTTATGCATTGATATATATTGATGTTGATCATTGCTATTCATTTCTCAATTTTTTGTACACTGTCACTAGTTAGACTATACATATGTACATCCTAGCATTTACATAGATTTGTTCTACATAGTTATACATGATTTCATTTCTAGTTTTCCTAGATTAGAATTGATTGTGTTTCCTATGATTATTCCATTTTGATAGCATTTAAATATGCTATTACTCTTTGGATCTACACCAATTCTCTATTCTATACCTTGGACATGTGCCCATGTCCCTTGCGTGCTTTATTATTTCTATATGTAGACATTTTAACATGTCCTTCCATGTGGATCTAAGATAAATATATTATTTCTTATGTATGTGGACATTTGAAAATGTCCTTGTATGTCTTCATTACCAAATTTAGTGACATGTTCCCATGTCCCTTGTATTGTGACATCTTAGCCTACTTTTACATTCCTCATTTGTTTGTATGTATGTTTTCTTGTACATTTCTTCACGGCACTTGTATTTACTTGTTACTCTCTCTCTCACACACACACATACACCGACACACACACTAATTTTTGATCCCATGAGGGACCTCATTCATCTACCCTTCCTACTTGGGTGTTGTGATGGACATCATGCTTCATCCCCCTAGGTAGTTACTCAAATTTACTATTATACATTGATAACACCTATCTTGACACCCTTGTGCAATTCTAGATTACAAAATACATCTTACATTACCTACTTATGCTTAGCTACTTTTACATTCTAATGTTATGTTTGCATATTATATTGGAATATCATATAGTTATCATATATATGCTTTAACTAACACATTTTATAGAGCTACTTCTTTTGAAGATAGTTTTTACATATGTTCTATAACTACCCTCATAAAAGGGGGCATTCATATGGGTTTGTCATAGAGATTAGGATCTTATATTGATATTCACATATTATTTTCATCACAGAAGCTTAGTTTCAAATATTAGATGCAGGGTAGATACAAAAAAAATAGACTCAAAAAGTAGTTTGAATCACCAGATTTTAGACTAGGTAGATATTAAAACCTACATTGGGATACTAGCACCATAAGGTTATAATGTCCACTAAAGAATGTTATTATTTAATATCTCTAGTTTTAGGGTAATCTAGATTAGCTATATCAGTACACCAAGTAGAGTATAGATTTATATAGATACAGTCATAGGTTTGATAGTTATGTTCAAATTTTTATCAGATATACTCAATTTAGCTCAGATTCATACCAATTGCTTAGATTTTAGGGGCATCATACATTCCATGATCAATTTTGAATTAATTTTAATTACATATATTTAATGATTACATACCTAATTCATAATTAGCATTCTCAAATATTAGATTGGGAGCATGTGCATGGCACATAGTTTCCATATACTCAACTTCACACAAGTTAATCATATGAAATGTAAAAATCCATGTAATTCTATACACTATATACAATTTTTATCACATTACAGTTTGTCACTAGATTCATGACATATTCCATCTGTAGTGGTTGGGATTCCTGAGTGACCAAGAGGTACCTAATGTACTTGAGTGGTTATAAATATGACATATACGGTTAGATATATTTAGTTAGATACTTTTAGCACTTTGCATAGTTTATTTAAAGATGCATCTACTTCACATAGGTGGGTAATTATTGAGTCATATCCTACTTGAGTTATTGAGCCATCCACATGAGAGGATTAGACACACTTATAGTCTTATCCAAGCTAGTCACAAATTAGGATCCACCAAGTAGGGTGGGAAATGATGGAATTAAAATTGGATTGAATTCTTGAGCCAGCCATATGAGGATTGATCAAGCCATCATATCAGTCCAAACTATTCAATGATATGATTACTATGTACACTCACACACACAAGTTGCCACCAGTCTCATGTATTGGTTTATATACCTAATGAGGTGTATTCATTCCTTTCCTCTCTCTTTTACTCAACTTTACTTAGTTAATTTATTCAATATTGTATTTTGATTTTGATCATATATTGAGTAAGGAATGATTTTTAAATGTTTCATTAAAGGTAATTGCTTTAGATCATATTTCACATATGAAAATTTAGACTCAGACTCAAAATCAGCTACACATGCTTCACTTCCAAGGTTAGTCTAGGTACACTTCTTTTTCCTTTATACTAATCATATCACTTTACTATATTTTTAGCATAAAGGGGGGGGGATTTAATCACCTAAAAGAGGTATTTAAATGCTAAGAGTGTTTCTTGAGTTATTTTATTCCTATCCTATCCCTAAACCTACCCTAGATCATTTGACACATTTTTTAAGTCATTTTGTAGACCACAAATAGCTACAGTCATCTCAAACATAGTCCTAGGATAACTTTCCCAGATCTCAACCTAATTTGCCTAGTAGTCTACCAGGTGGACATTAGCACCAAATATTAGACACTAGCCACATGAAACTATTGTCCCCAATTGGGAACTATTGTCCTTTTCCCTAACTCTCCCAAATATATAATTTTCCAAATGTGTGCCCCTCCTATGGTTGGCCTAAGTATATTTTGTTATCTACAAAAGCTACATATCTCTACAAATACAAGTATATTTAACCTTTATTCATTACATGGAAAATATATTCAAAATCCTATTTAAACAAAAGACAATTTGAGAAAAATTAATTCATTTAATCCATATTCTACCCTACTTCTACCTACTACCATCTATAATATCCCTATGCCTATATTTCAAAGATTTCAAAACTCAAGCACACTCAAAGTATTCAATAACACTCTCATTATAGAATTCACTTGCACTTGCACCAAGAACTAGTTGGGATAAGTAAATTAGGTTAAATCCTCCTCAAAGTGTTGGTATGTAGGCAACTCTCTTCACATTAGGGTGTTGAGGATATCCAACTTATCCTACTAACAAACACACATTTTCAGTTCATACCATACTTTCAAGTAGGATTATGCTTTACACACTAAATCAAGTTTTCTAAGCACAATATGTCGATGTATGTTTATATTGTTGGTTTTTAGGTGTTGATGTTGTCATTGATGTTAAAGTCAAGATGGTTTTAAGGTAAGAGTTGAGGCCATTCATGGTGGAGTGGTATGTGATAAAGAAGTCTTATGATAAGACAAAATTTGAAGGCAACCTATTTTTTCTTTAATGAGAGATAATTTGAAGATAACCTATTATTTATTTTGAGATTTATGTCATGTCAACATCAAGATCATGATGCAAAGTAAGGTAATCTATTGTTGAGTACTAGGTGTCTCAAGAAGCCTAGTCTAATCATGTGACAAAGTGTATGCATAAATCATAATGAATCTTAGTGAATTATGTTAGTAAAGGCATGATAAAGTGTATAAAGTTGAGTAAACATGTGAAAGAGGTAAATAATACTTTATAAGAGTTATAAGGTTAGTTTTGAGGCTTATTTATTTCATGAAGAAACCTAGTGAGAAGGCATATGCTTGGTAGCATGATGAGGTGAATAGTGTGATATTTGTACCAAGAAGTTTGGTAGTTTATGAGCATGGTATGAGGTTATATGACATGAGGATGATGTATTGATAGAAATTCAATATGTTTCAAGGTGTGTTCAAAGTCTAAGTATGATTGGTAGTTTAAGGCCTAATGAGAAAATAGACCTAGTATGGCCTAATGAGGGCTCAAGATCAGTTATCAAAGTGACATCTCTTGATAAAAAATTTAGAGGTGTGATAGGTTAAGAAATTTTTTCAGACCAAAGGTCAAATTATAAAGGATAAATCATGAAAATGGGTGTTGAGGTTTTTTGTGTGCACAAAATGAGGTGTTACAAACCTAAGAAGGATTTTATTATGATTTTTGGCATGTGCAACCTTCACATGAGAACCTGATTAGTTCATATAAGTTGGGGAAAGGTCCTAGATTGAATTTACTAGCATTGGTTTTATAATTGAGGGGTAATCCTTTATGAATGATTATTAAGAATGGAAGGTAGTCTAAACCCTCCTAAAGACCTCATTATGACCTAATATGAAATATATTGTTGGGAAGTCTTCATAATGATTTGGTTGAACTGGTATTATCATTATATATTGTATTAAAATATCAAAAGTACCTCCAATTTGCATTGGTTTATCATAAGAGTGAGTGGAAGCTATAGGAAACCCCTTGTTTCTTAAATTTTTGTTGTAACATGAAGGATTGACTAGGTCAAAGCATAAAAATGGTTGGAGAATGATGTGTGAGACTTTTAGTTAATTATAATATAATTTTTTGGGTAGGTTTTAAACCCTAAATATGTTAAACTGGTCATGGAATTTTACCTATCACTAAATAGGCCTAATGAGGAAGACAGTGAGAAAACCAAATAGAAGTGAGAATGAGATTAGGGATAGGTTGTAATGGATTAAGGATGGATACAAATACATGGGATTTTTTTATAAAATTTTACCACATATCTCATTTATTTATAAGTTTTTAAGATTCTCATATACAATCAAAAAGTTGTTCATAAAGTGACTTCTCTAACACAATGAGGTTTGTGTAGGGTGAAGACATGAGATTGGTATATAAGACCAATATTGATATTGAAACATATAATATATTTATTCAAATATGTTATAAGGATTATAAATATTAATTTAAACCCATTGTAAGTTAATAAAAGTGTTCACACAAGTGTTCTAAATCTTGATTTTCATGACTATATTTTTGGAGCTATAGGTAGATTTCTATGTGTAAGTGAAAATGATGTTCTTGAGTCTTTTTGCATAGATTTGAAGAATAAAATTAATGAAAATTTGTTACATAGGTATAATAATTTAATTTTAATAAAATTTTATTCATAATAAATGGTTAAAAAGGTGTGAAAATTTAAAGGTTCTTGACTGGGTTCTTAAGTCCTATGTGTGGTTTTGAGTGAGCATATAAAGATGATTAGTTTGAGGTCTTTTGCCCTATATTGTGAAATAGAATGGACTTGGTGATTAAATTAAGATCATGGAGTTTTTATCCATGTGATTTTTTTTTGGATATTTGGTGAAATTTAGTTTATGCCTTATATTTTCAAGATAGACTTTCTGGTAGTGAGAAGGCCTAATGATATGTCGACCTAATTGTGTGGTTCAAAGAGTAAAATGAGATAGATAGTGTTAGTGACATAAATTGAGATTATTATTGGTATAATTTAAGTGTTTATGAAGTTTTTAATGTGTTTTTCTGGGCTCATGATGTTCCAATATGGTCAAGGTAAAATGTGTGCCTTGAGAAGGCCTAATGGTGGTTTTGGCCCTTATGGGTAGTGACCGACCTATGTAGTGAGTTTTTCACTTGTTAAACTTTTTTTTTATCTATTAAATTTTTAATCTAAATATATTGAGGTTCTTGGCTGACTAATATGGGTGAGAGCAAGAGTCAAGTATAAAGAGAAGGTTTAATAGGCCTAATTTGACTAGTTAAAATATTGAGGATATGAGTGAATGATTTAGAGTTTTGGAAACCAAGTATAAGGTGTTAATACCATCATATATGTGTTATTAATATGTCATTAATATATAAATGTGTTTATATAGGTGATGGGAGAGGTCATATGACCTAATTTTCCCAAGGAAAGGTCTAGTTGAACAAGAAATCCCAATAGGTTGTTTGAGAGTGATAGAAGAGTGAGAAGAGAAAAATAAAATGATAATCTTAAGTTGAGTGATAAAAATGTATTAAAAGGTGATAATAGGTTATAGGTATTTGATTTGGTTTTGAGTTACCTAAGGGTTTGGTGCCTCCTTACAAGTTAGTGCTTGCTAAAGACCTAGTTGAGTTGGTATTTAACTAGTGAGGGGTTGGTGCTCCTTATGACATTGGTATCTAAATAAATATTGATTAAATAATTATAGGAATATATTAAATTTTTTTTTGAAATGCATTTTATCCCCTAGGATGGTTTCCTACATATCTCCTATGTTCTCATGTTGTTTTCTTTTTTAGGTGCTTCTTCATGCATTGGTTAATGTATGTGAATGATTGCTTCATGGATGATAAGTGAAATTTAAGGATTTTTTTAAGGAGACTGATTCACCCCATATAAATATATATAATTATAATGTTTGGTATCATATCAGGTCCTTTGAAGGAGGACCAATATCCTGAAGGAGATCCTAAGCAAGCAAAGATGGCTAGTCAAGCACATGGTGGTTTTTATAAAAGCAAGGATCTATTGCTTAAAGTATAAAATTATGATTTTTATAGTGTTAAGATGAGTAAATAGTTTGTGTATCAAGGTAATTATGTTTTTAAATTAGTCTTGGATGGATATACTATACCCCTATTCCTCTTATAGATGTAATAGGCAATAAAGCTAGTGCCAATGATTAAAAAGCAATGAATGGTATTATGTGTGGCCTATTAGAGGCATAACTTGTGAATGTGATGAAATATATGTCTATTAAGTAAATTTGGGTAAATTTTAATACTATCCATGAGTTATAATCCAAGGTCAAGTTGGTTAAGTTGTAAACTCAAAGAATATAGTTTGAGAGTCTAAGGATGAATGAAGATAAGACCATTACAACCTAATTATTGAGGGTTGATGAAGCGGTCAACATCATAATAGGCCTAAGTGAATAATTTAAAGAGTCTACTATTATTAAAAATGTTTTGAGATCTATAAATCTCATGTTTTATTATAAAGTATCTTATGTTGAAGAGATGCAAGATCTAGACAAGATAGAGATGGATGGACTTCATGGTACTTTAACAGTTATGAGATGAAGACAAGTGAAAGAAGACCTAAAAATAAGGAATTTTCATTAAAGGTATAAAATAATTCAAAGGAGAAGAAGATACATGGTAAGATAGTCAAATATAATGATAAATCTGATATTGATGATGATGAGTTGATAGTTATGTTTGTAAGAAAGTTGAAAACTGGTTCATGTAAATAAAAGCATAAGTTTCCCTTTAAATGCTTTAATTGTGGAGAGATTAGACACTTTTATAATAATTAACCTCATAATCATAAGTAAAATAATGATGAAGATCATGATGAAGGTTAAAACGATGATAAAAAGTCCTATAGGTCTAATAATAACAATAACACTTTCAAAAGGTATGATGACAAGAAGAATTTTTTCAAGAACAAAAGAAGCCTTTATACCAAGGAAGATTTTAGCTCATCTGATGAGAGTGAGAGAAGTGATTGTAAAAGTGACCATGAAGGTTATCATCCTAATTTCAATGAAGTTCTCTTTATGGCTAAGGAAGCAAGCTATTCAAATAAAGAAGAGTCCATATGGATTGGAGGTAATATTGGTGATTCAAATGAAGGAGGCAAGGTGGACTTTGAGGTTGAATTGATGAATGAACTATAAGAATTAAATATCATAAAGAAAAATAAAATTTTGATCAGGTCTATTATTAAATATTATGAGGAGAAAATAATTTTTTTTGAAGTTAGATTAAGTAACAACTCTAAGGAACAAGATGACATTATCAAATAGGCAAAAACTCAAAAGGAGATTGTGACTAAAAGCCTAAAGGCTAAAGAAGAAGAATGTGCAAGGTATGTAATTGTAGTAGATTCATTGAGAGTTGAGTTAGATTAAGAATCAAGTAAAATGAATTTATTTATGAATTTTGAAAAGAGTACCAATGATTTAGATAATATCTTAAGTAGTCAAAAGACTGCCAATGAAAAAATAGGACTTTATTTCAATAGAGACCAAAAGAACTCTAATGGGTTCAAGAAGGTTAATGATCAATCAAGGAATGAGGGTGTTATAAAAATGAAGGATAACACCATTGAGAAGCCTAATAATATAATGTATGTTAACCCTTTCAATGGTTATTTTTATTCATGTAACTAATTGGTCATAGAGCAAGGTATTTTAGAACACCTGCCAAGAATGAATATGCATGGAACTATGAGGAGAGTCATCAGTCAGAAAGTATGAGTTATGGCTTGTTTCCATATAGAGGTATAATGTGTTTTAATTATCAAAAGGTTGGTCATATTGAAAAGTTATATAAGCATGTATTCTCAAATTAAAATAATAAAGTTGAGGCCCCTAAACTAAAAGAAAGAATACAAGATAGTGAGTGAAAACCCAAGGTACCTAAGGTTAATGACCAGTCTAAAAATATAAGAGGACTATTTTGTATGGTGGATAATAGTCTAGATGAAAATGAGTGCTAAGAATTATCTCTATTATTTTAGATTTTAGATAAAGGAGTTAAGACCAATAGACCAAGTTAGAATTCTGTTCAAACAAAGATTGAAGATGTCAAGCCAAAAGGGCTATTCATGCCTAAGTGTATCATGAAGGAAGTTTAGTCTAGTAAGGACATGGAGATATAGTAATATATTAAGTTTATGATGTTTTAGTATTATAGAGAAGAGGTGAATCCATTAGGATTAATGGAGGCATTTAGTCAATAAGAGAAAGTATGAAGGATGCTTGGTATTAGGGGGAGCTTTGTATTCTTTGTTGACATTTAGATCCAAGGTCTAGATAAGAGTATTATAAAAGTGTGATCACAAGATATTTGTCACAAATATTTTGTATGATGAATTGATCAAACCAAGTCATAGTCTTGATTGTGTGTAAATATCTCATGGAGACAAGGGGAGCCAATCATGCTCTAAGATTAGGTATGTGAGCTTGATCTATGTTGAGTTTTGTCAAAGAGATTATGTGTTTATTTGGAGAGAAATGTTGTGTTGTTATAGGTCCAAGGATTAGATAGTTTCCAAGAAGATGACCCTTTATAATTATGTCAAAGGGGGGAAAGTCCCAATTTGGAAGAAAGATCAGTTTGAAGAAGATCAATCTTTGGGAGATGTGAATGATCATATTTGTTCAAATGTTTACCATCAATGAAAAAGGTAGAGATGTTGAGGTATGTCACCATTATTTATTTTGAGGCATTAAATTTGTCATTGATATGAAATTCAAGATGGATGTAATTAATGTCAAGGTTAGAGTTGAGGTCATGCATGGCAGAGTGGTATGTGATAAATAAGTCTTATGACAAGATAAAATTTAAAGGAAACCTATTTTTTCTTTTTTGAGAAAGAATTTGAAGGCAAACTAGTATTTATTATAATGTTTATGTCATTTCAAGTTCAAGATCATGATGCAAAGTAAGGTAAGCTACTATTAAGTACTAGGTGTCTTAAGAAGCCTAGTCTAGTCCTATAATAAGGTGTATGCATGAAACATAGTGAATCTTGGTGAATTGTGTAAAAAAAGGCATGTGAACGTGTAGAAATTTGTGTAAACATGTGAAATAGGCAAAAAATTAATTATAAGAGTTCTAAGTTTAGTTTTAAGGCTTAGTTCTTGCATGAAGAAACTTAGTGAGAAGGCATAGGCTTGGTAGCATGATGAGGTGAATAGTATGAGACTTATGTGAAGAAAGTTTGTAGTGTATGAGAATGGTATGAGGCTTTATGACATGAGGATGAGGTATTTATAGTATTGAAATAGGTTTCAAGGTGTGTTAAAGGCCTAAGTATGACTGGTAGTTCAAGGCCTAATGAGTAAAGAGACCTAGTATGGCCTAATGAGGGGTCAAGATTAGTTACAAAGGTGACAAAGATATTGAGAGAATTTTTATAGATATGAGAGGTTATGAAAAGTTTTTTTACAATTTTTTAGGTCAAATAATAAATGATAAATCATGAAAATTGGTGTTGAGGTCTTATGTGTGCACATAATGAGATGTTACAAACCTGAGAAGGATTTTTTTATGCTCGCTAGCATGTGAAACCTTTGCATGAGATCATAATTATTTTATGGAATTTTGGAAAGGTTCATATATTTAATTTCCTATAATTGGTTTTTTATTTGAGGGGAAATCCTTTATGAATAATTACTAAGAATGTAAGGTGGTCTAAACCCTCCTAAAACCCTCATTATGACCCAATAGGAAAGATCTTATTGGGAAGTGATCATAATGGTTTGGTTGACCTATAATGATAATTTTATATTGTATTAAACTCTCCCAATTACCACTACGTGTCATTTTTCTATCATAAGAGTGATTAGAAGCTATAGCAAACCCCTTATTTCTTAGGTTTTTGATGTAGCATGTAGGGCTGACCAATTCAAAGCATGAAAATGGTTTGAGGATGATGTGTGAGAATTTTAGTTTGTGATAATATAATTTCATGAGAAGGTTTTATACCCTAAATATTATAAACCAATCATGTAATTTGACCTATTTCTAAATAGGCGTAATAAGGAAGATAGTGAGGAAACCAAACATAAGTAAGAATGAGATTAGGGATAAGTTGAAGTAGAATAGGAATGGATAAAAATGCATGGGTTTTCTTGAATACCTATAAAATATATCCCATTTGTTTATAATTTTTTAATATTCTCATTTACAATCAATTTGTTTTCTTAAAGTGACCTGTCTAACATAGTGAGGTCTGTGTAGGGTGAAGAGATGAGATTGGTCTATAAGATCGATATTGATATTGAAACTTAATATATATATATATATATATATATATATTAAAAAATGTTATAAGGATTATTAAGGATAATTTAAACCCATTTTAATTTCATAAAAGTGTTCACACAAGTGTTCTTAATCTTTATTTTCATGATTGTGTTTTTGGAGCTATAATCAGTTTTTTTTGTGAGTAAAAATGATGTTCCTAAGTCTTTTTGTATAGATTTGAATAATAAAATGAATTTTAATTTTTTATATTGGTATCATAGGTTAATTTTAATACATTTTTATTTCATTATAAATTCTTATGAAGGTGTGAAAATTCAAAGGTTCTTGATTGGGTTCTTAAGGCCTATGTGTAGTTTTGAGTGAGCATATAAAGATGATCAGTTTGATGTATTTCTACCTATATTGTAAAATATAATAGAATTTGTGATGATAATTATGTTATTTATTTTATGTTCATGTAATTTTTTTGGTTATGTGTCAAATTTGAGTGTATGCCTCAAATTTGTAAGACAAAGTTTCTAGTATTGAGAAGGCTTAATGATAAGTTGACCTAATTGTGTGGTTCAAGGAGTGAAATGAGATAAATGGTGTTTATGAAATAAATTAATATTATAAAGGGTATACTTTAAGTTTTTATGAAGTTTTTAATTCATTTTTATATGCTCATGATGTTACAATATGGTCAAGGTGAAATGTGTGCTTTAAGAAGGCCTAATTGCATTAAGTCTCTATTAGGCCTAATGGTGGGTTTGGCCCTTATGGGTAGTGACCAACATATTTAGTGGGTGTTTAACTTATGAAACATGTTTTTTAATCTATTAAAATTTTGATCTAATTATAATTCGGTTCTTATCTGACCAATATGGGTGAGATCAAGATTCAAGTATAAAGAGAAGGTCTAATAACCCTAATTTGACTAGTTAGAATATTGAGGATATGAGCAAATGATTTAGAATTTTATAAACTAGGTAGAGGGAATAAATTCAATAATATATGTGTGATTAATATTTCATTAATATATAACTATGTTTATATAGGTTATGAGCAAGGTAATATGACCTAATTCTGCCAAAGAAAGGGCTAGTTGAGCGAGAAGGCCTAATAGGCTATTTAAGAGAGATAAAAGAGTGAGAATAGAAAAATGAGGTTGTCATATTCAGTTGAGTCATAATAGGTGTAAAAAAAAAATCAAATTTTCTAGGTATCTGAGTTGGTGCTAAGTTACCTAGGGGGTTGGTGCCTTATTGTAAGTTAGTGCTGGCTAAAGACCTAGTTGAGTTGGTGCTTAACTAGCGAGGGGTTGGTGTTATTTTTTGGGTTGGTGCCTCAATAAATATTTATTAAATACTTATAGTATTGTATTCCAAGTTTTATATTAATGGGTTTTATCACCCAATAGGGTTTCTTACATATCTCATGTGTTCTCATATTGTTTGCTTTTTTATATACTTGTTTATGCATTGGTTAATGTATGTATGTGAATGAATGCTTCATGGATGATAAGTGAAATTTAAGGATTATTTTAAGGAAAATTATTAAAACCATATTATTAGTTTGGATTCCAATAAAACATAGAGTTATATATTTTATGTTCATAAGAACACGATCTAAAAATACAATCATAGGTGCTCCTAGAAAATAGGAATAGTCATGAAAAGAGGACACTAACACCACTTTGAGGAAAATAAAATAGTATTCCACTAATATCCAGATGGTTTGCTAATTTTTAGTGAGAAAAAAAATCCTAGGACCCTATTGATGACACTTATAACTATCAAGAACCTAGTTTTTAGAACCCAAATCAGCAACAACAGTCAATTTCTAGACAAGTTTCTATTTAATCATATTTATTACTATTTTTAAAAATTAAAATAAGGGCAAAATACATAAAAAATCACTTATTAATTATTACATATTATTTAATTTATTTATACATCTCAGTCCTTTAATCTAAACATATTATTTACATAGTTAAATTCGAAAAGGTTAAATCACATTCGGTTAAAAAATTTAGTATCATAACATCATATTCCAATAAGGAATGAGAGAAAATAAAATAGAAATAAATAATTTTTTGAAAAAATAATGTTTAGTCCAATATGTCTCCTTGGATTCACAATGAGCCATCCCTTTGAATGGATTTTAGATGGTCTTTTATATAAACTCAGGTCAATGGAGGGAAATAATTTTCCTTCCAGAATCTAATTTCACTTTAATTTTGAATCCATGTTCACTTTTTACCTATTCAAAGATCCTTGCACTTTATCCCTTTTCACACCTACAAATTAGATAAACAAGTTACTTTATTTTCACATTTAAAATAAAAGCTTTTAACTCATTAAACTACATTTTTATGGAAAACACAATAAAGTTTCCATAAAAATGTGAATAGATCTTAATATGTACACTTTTCCCAAGAATTTATAATACCATGATGACCATGATTGAGTCATCTTATTGGTTCCATAGGTAGCATGTGAAATAGATAAATGAGGTAAACTTTATGGCTAAAAAACCAACTAGTTTTAAAAATTTGGCCTAGTAGGTCTATTTGGGTTTCTCCTTAGGCAGGAATGTCATTTTTATTTTTTTCAAAATTCCTTACCTAATCTGGCTTATAAATTATAATTAATAAAGAGTGGAGTGTTGGATCCTTTTTTAGACCTAATTTTTTCATAAAATGATGATTAGTATTGATCTTTATTTTATGGGGGTTCATAGACCTAGTTGGGAATGAGACCCCCATTATAATTTATAGGGGTTTTAGAGAGGGTTCATAGACATAGTCAGGGTTTAGATGTCCATTTATATTGTGTGGAAGAAATTATTGTTGAAATAATAATAATAAATGGGGGGAGTGAATCAGTGTCTTAAAAACATTCTTTTAGTTCTTTCTTAGCATACATGAACCATCACATCAACAAATAGATCAAGCAATGCATAAGCAATCAACTATACAAACATGAAACAAGATTACACAATTGAAAAGATTATATATGTGGGAAAACCTCAAGGGGAAGAAAAAAAATAATCCATAAAAATGTAATATATTCTTATAAGTTAAAATATCATTTTTAGTGAAGCACCAACTTTATATGGAACACCAACCCCAACTAGCTAAACACCAACCTAGTTAGGCTTTAGAAAACACCAAATTTAAAGAAGGAACCAACCCCCTAGATTAATTATAACAATATCAGCCACAAAAAACCATTTATAAAATTAAAAACACCTTATTTATCATATAATATATGATGATCACCTTCTTCATCTCTTCTCACTTCTCTATCCCTCTCAAACTACCTTCTAGGCTTCTTCGCTCAATTAGGTCTCTTCAAGACTTGATTAGGTTATATGACTATAATTTTCATACACAAAACCTATTTAAAATATTCATAATATATCATGTACAATCCTTTGATGGTCTACAAGACATCCTTTTTCTTAATAATATGCCATTTTATTTTCTTTCTCTCACTCACACTAATAGGCCTAAAACTACCTTATATATAGATACATACATACATACATACATACATACATACATACATACATATGTATGTATGTATGTATGTACGTATGTACATATGTACGTATGTATATATGTATGTATATATATATGTATGTATATATATATATATATGTATATATATACATATATATATATATATATACATATATATATATATATACATATATATATATATACATATATATATATATATATATATACATATATATATATATATACATATATATATATATATATATATATACACATATATATATATATACATATATATATATATATATATACATATATATATATATATATATATATAAACCTCTTGATCATATACCTATTGTTTAGACATAAAATTGAAAACTTGTATTATAATTTAAATATGTATTATAACACTTTTAATACATTTATAAATTATTACAATAGGTTTTACATGACATAAAATACCAAAACCTCTTTTAGGCCTTAAGGAGACCTAATTTAATTAGACCTTCATTAACACACATTACCCTTTGATCTCCTTGAAACACCTTAAAAAATAAAAAATAGAAGATATCATATTAAAATAAAAAATACCTATTATAATCTCATATAATCTCCATAATAATTTTTATATCAAACTACCACTTGAATCACACCATTTGTACTGTTCATAATTAGGTCTTCTCATACACACAAAGTCTGTCTTAAACTATTGAAGATTAAACATAAATTAGTTAAATAAAAATGTAAATAAATATCATGAATATAGAATTGATGACCTTAAAAACATAACCATGTGAAAATACTTTAAAACTTATGGCAAAAGGACTCAAACATTTATCTGTAAATAGCCCACTTAAAACTGCTAGACTACTCCAAAACCTAGTCACAAACAACTTGATCTTAAGCACCTGAAAGGACACATATCATGACCAATTATACTTTTAAAATATAATTTTATATCTATATATTAAAATAAAATTAAAAAATAATAAGGTATAATGTTTAATATTGGTCTTGTAGACCAATCTTTTACCCTCACTACACAGTCAAACTTGAACTAGATAATCCATTTTGACTTCAACACTTAAACAAATTTAATTGACTATAAAAACTTATATAAAGATTTATAGGATTTAAAATTCACAAAAAAACACATGATAATTATATAATTCCACTTAGGGCATAGAACCTCAAACTTAACGCTGTAACTTGCTTACCTATAATTGTCAGTTAACTTTGAAGCACAATTATGGTGAAAATGACCTTCAAAATATGTGTAGACATATTAAATGATTTAATGATGCATGTATATTATATTATTATATAATTATACCATTATTTTAAATAAATATAATATATTTAATTATAAAATAATGGTCTTTTAGACCAATCTTATGACCTCACTGTACACAAACCTCACTGAGCCAGACAAACCATTTAGGATTCATCATTCTTACCAATGTACCTAAATTTAAAAATTTATGGAAATAATTAATATAAAATATTATTACCAAAAAAAATATTCATGCACTTTTATTCATCACTATTTCATGATAACACATCCTTAATCATCTTCTCATTGCTTCCTAAGTTTCTCACTGTTTTCACCATTTGGCTTGTTAGCAACTGGCTAACTTGGATGACTAGTTTATGATAATTTATGATTGAAACTATCCAAAAAAATTAATTGACATGAAAAATGAGTCTAAAACTTCATCATCCATCCATTTTCATACTTTTACTTTGTCAAAACTGAGAACTATAACAAATATCTATGAAATGTGCACTTTTATATAGGGTCTACTCACACACATGATAACTCAATCACACTTGGAGGTGATTGGGAGAGTTTAATACAAACTAAAATATAATTTATAATAATTTTATACAATTATTGGTTGTTTTTAACAAGATATTTCACATTGGGTCATTGTTAGGGTTTTAGAGAGGTTTAGCATAGGTTTTGGTGTTATTGATTGTTCACAAAGGATTGACCGTTAAATCCAAAAAAAAACTTATATTTATTTTTTAAGACCCTTACCCATATATAATTAACATATTAGGATCCAATTTAGAGGTTACACATGCTAATGAACACCTTAAAGTCCTTGGGTTTGTATGCCTTCATTCTGTGTACATGAGAAACCTGAAAACCACTTTTCATGCTTTTTCTTACAAACCATGACCTAAAAATTTGTTAACATGATTTAAATAACATTTAATACCTCTTTCCATTATAAAATAATCACATTTTTCTTGGAAACTGATCTTGATACCCCTTTAGGCTTACACTTTCTCTCTACAACATAATATTCATATCTTATTAGGCCTTAAACTATCCTTCATGCCTTCATCCATGATCTTAACATCTTAAAGTCATTATAAACATATAAATATCATTACATAAAACCTAAATAATTCTTAAACACATCCATACATCCTTCATATGTTTTGACAATATATCATGATTCCTTATTAGGCTAGGTAAGGTTTAGAATGAGTCTAGTTGCAGACTTGAAATGAAGGTCTTACCCATATAGGATCACCTTGAAACTCTCATTTATGCCTCTAAATATTTATCACATGCATTAAATTATCCTCAAACAATGTCATACTTCTACACATACATCTTCATGCTCACCATGCACATGTTTATGATATAATATGCTTACTATGACTAGGCTTCTTCAAGACACTTTGTACTCAAAAATGCTTAACTTAATGATTTAAAATAGTAATAATTTCCAAAAATCACTCTCACATCACTAAAATAATATATTTCTGATAAAAATGACATCATGTAAACTTAGAGCCTTATAATCATGCTTTAGTTCTCACTTGAACATTATACCTATTTATGACAACATTGACAACTTAACATGAAACTTGACATCAACTTTGACATCAAAAAATACATTATGTTTCCTTTAAATTCTCTCTCAATATAAGAGATGTTATGTTTCCTTCAAATTATCTCTTATTGCATGGCTTCATTGTCACATCAAGGACACAAGCTCAATCCTCAAGGACCACTTACCATGCATCTTCACCAGATGCACCTTTACATCAATTACACCAACCTTTATATCAATGAAATAAACCTTAACACCAATGATTACAATTATCAATAACTCCCCCTTTTTCATTGATGGTAAAACATTCTTCAATTTGATCACTCTCATTTCTCCCCAATCTAGTCAATCTTCCTTCTTGAACTTTATTCCCCTTCGACATTAATGATAAAGGGTCATACACACTACAACTTTTAGAACCACTCATTATCCCTTTTTGGAAACTATTCTTAGAAAATTGAAAAATAACTTAGAGCTACCAAGCTCACCCTTTGTCTTTAAAATATCTTATATGCTTGTCAACAAT
This sequence comes from Torreya grandis, assembly GCA_037957365.1. Lineage (NCBI taxonomy): Eukaryota > Viridiplantae > Streptophyta > Pinopsida > Cupressales > Taxaceae > Torreya > Torreya grandis. Next base: position 372,676 of record JARHVA010007855.1, read on the forward strand.
TATATTTAGAGCTTATGAATAACCTAAATAGCTCCCCATCAAACTAAGCATCCACAATGCTTCTTCTAAGTAAATAGTGTCTTGATGAAGCCTAATGGAGTCACACCTTTCTATATGGTAGAAAAACAACACAAAATTAAGAGATTCCCATATATCCATGCTCTCACAAGACTAAATATCCTTCAAGATCCTTTTAGGCTTTATTAGTCTCTTTGGATTAAATTCTTTATCTATGTGATCAACAATCTAAGCTGATAATGAACATTATTGACTTGATTTCACATCTAGAGTATGATCTACTATATCAAGTAGTCCACTTGAGATTGTAGACTGATCATGACTCACCTTTACTATCTTTGGTTTTCATACATTCATTTGCCTTCTCTCTTACACTCTAGGGATTTCAAAACTCTTGTTTTGACCTAATAGCCTTCTACCTTTATTAGGATATAACATTAAATCTATCCCACATTATTAAAAATATAAAAAACAACCTCATACATACTTATTTACTTATGATTAGTTTCATAATTCCATACATATTCAGTTTTAGAAGGTCTTCTACACTCTCTTGCTCTATGACCAAACTGATTGTATGCATAACAATAACCATTAAATGAATTATCATACCTCATATTATTAGGATATATAATTGGTATTTTCATGTTGACCTTATTGAATTCATGATCTTTCTCCTTGATTTGAATTACCTCCTTTTGGTCTTCTTTGATACCAAGACCTGTCTTATCACTTGCAGACTTATGACTACTCAAGATGTTATCTAGAGAATAAATACTCTTTTAAAACTTCAAAAAGGTCTTCAAATTTATATATGCTTGATCCAACTTAAATTTCAAGGATTAAATTTTAATTTCATACTTGGTGCACTCTTCTTCTTTATATTTTAAGCTAGTAGTGATTATCTCCATCTATGCCTCAATATGATTGATGATCTCATAATACTCATTGGACGTGTTACTTAGTCTCTCTTAAAAAAAACTATATGATATTAATATTCCTTAATAAATGATCTTATTTAGTTTTTTTTTCTTGGAACTTCAACTCCTCTAGAACACTTACCAATTCTATATCAAGGTTTACTTCATCTGATTCTTCATCATACATAAGGCCTTTCAGATTTGAGAAACCCTAATTATCTATTTATATAACCATGAATAAGGTTTAATTATTTTCATATTAATTTTCATGTTCATTACTATCATCATCACTATCAGATGTGTTTGTGTCACTTACATCAAGTGTGTTGTTATCCTCTTTGGTATATAAACTTTTCTTATTCTTAAATGACCCTTTCCTACCTTCATACTTCCTAAAATATTTCTTATTCTTGTCAAGCTTATAGACCTTATTATCATCTCCATGATTTTAATTATGTTATTAATCATTATTAGTCTTATCCTTGTTAGGACACTCAGATTCCAAGTGACTAATCATACCATAGTTAAACATATGAAATGCAACTTACCTTTGTACTTACTAAATTCAAACCTCAATTTCCTAGCAAACATGGCTATCAACTCATCGCCATCAACATTTTAACATACCTCATACTTGACCTTCTTGTCTTTTAACTTCTTCTCAACTTTGAAAGTTACTTATTTTTTAGGAGGTATTACTTCATTTTTTCTCATCTCATAAGTAGTCAAGATGCCAAGAAGCCCATCCATCTCCAACTCATCCAAATCCAACATCTCTTCTACTATAGATGCCTTAGAATTAAACTTAGGAGTTAGTGATCTCAATACATTTTAAAAAACTGTATATTCTTTCACCACTTATCCTAATCCTCTAATGACATTAACAACTTCATCAACCTTTAACAAGTAAGATGCAATGATTTCATCTTCATTCATCTTCAGACTTTCAAATTGTCTCCAATTGGTTTGAAACTTATCTATATTAACCTTGGTGTTTCCTTCATAGATATTATTAAATTTGTTCCATATCACCTTGGATGAATCATAATGAATCACCTTCAGAAACTCTACCTCTGATAAGCCACATAGAATGTCATTCATTGCTTTGGAATTACTCTAACTTTTCTTCTTTCCCATTACATTAGTTGGTGGTATAGGAGGTGGAATATATCCATCCACAACTAACTATCATATGTCATGGCCCATCAACATAAAAAAGTCCTCATATAATGCTCCAAAAATCATAATTAGTCCCATTAAATAATGAACACTTAATATTAGAGAAATCACCTTGAACTTGTTGATTAGCCATCCTTTCTTTTAGGATCTCCTTTAGGATGTTAGCCTAATTCAAAGGACCTTCTATGATACCAAAATTTTGAAGCACAATCAACGAGAGGGAGGGTTGAATCAGTGTCTTATAAAATTTATTTTAGTTACTTCTTAGCATACATGAACCATCACATCAATAAATATATCAAACAATGCATAAGTAATCAACTATACAAGCATAGAATAAGATTACACAAGTCAACACACCATAAATTTTGGAAACCATCAAGGGGAATAACACCCACTTATCCATACAAATTTACTATATCCTTATAAGTTAAAAGATCAAGTTTAATGAAACACCAACTTCAAATTCCTAACTAGGCTTTAGCAAGCACCAACTTGAAAGGAAAAACCAACCGCCTAGATGACTCAACACCAAATTAGCAATATAAAACCATTGGTCAACTTTATACCACCTTGTTTCTCATACAATATATGATGATCACCTTATTTATCTCTTCTCATTGCTCTATCCCTCTCAAACTACCTTCTAGGCTTCTTCACTCAACTAGGTCTCTTCAAGACTTGATTAGGTCATATGACCTTGATTTTCATACATATAACCTATATAAAATACTAATGATAGATACCATACACTCTTATAATGGTCTAAAATACATCCTTTTACTCAAAAATATGTTATTTTATTTGCTTGCTCTCACTCACACTAATAGGCCTAAAAGTACCTTGTATGTATACAAGCCTATTAATCATATACCTCTTTTTCTATGATATAGACTTGAAAAATTGTATTATAATTTAAATAGGTATTATAATACATTTAATAAATTTATCAATAATTACAATAGGTCATCCATGACATAAAATACCAAAACCTCTTTTAGGCCTTAAGGAGACCTAATTCAATTAGGCCTTCATTATCACACATTACCCTTTGATCTCCTTTGAACACATTAAAAATTAAAAAATGGAATGAAAATATAATATAAAAATAAAATATACCTATTATAATCTCATATAGTCTCCATAATACTTTATAGAGCCAACCACCACTTAAAGCACATCATTTATACTGTTCACAATTAGGTCTTCTTAAACTACTGAAGATTAAAAAAATTAGATAAAATACCATGGAAATAAATATAATTAAAAAATAATTAATTACCTTAAAAAATCACCATGTTACTTATACTTTAAAACTTAGGGCAAAATGACTCAAACACTTCTTTGCAAATAGCCCACTTAGAACTATAAGAATTCTCCAAAACCCAATGATGAAGAATTTGATATTCACCACCTGAAATAAAACATATAATGACCAATGACACTTTAAAAATATATTTATATATATATTTACCACACTCAAATTAAAAAAAATCACAATTTTTAATTTCAAATATTGGTATTGCAAACCAATCTTTTGACCTCACTACACAGTCAAAATAGAACCAGATAAGCCATTTTAGCTTCAACATTTAAAACACTTTAAATGAATATAAAACCTTATATAAAAAATTTATATTACATAAAATTTATAAAAACCAACACCATGTGAATTATATAATTACATTTAGGGCATAGAGCCTCAAAATCATCACTGTAACTTGCTTACCTAGAACTGCCAGTTTACCTTTAAGCACAATCATGATGAAAATGACCTTTGACACATGTGTATACATATTAAATAACTTATGATTCATGTATATTATATTATTATATAATTATACCATTACTTTAAATAATAAAATATATTTAATTATCAAATATTGGTCTTGTAGACCAATCTTATGACCTCACTATAAATAGACCTCACTGAGCTAGATAAGTCATTTAGGTTTCATCATTATTACCACTATACATAATTTTAAAGATATATAATAATAATTAATAGGACATAATAGTACCAAAAAAATATCCATTCACTTGGATTCATCATTATTTCATGATAACACATCCTTAATCATCTTCTCCCTGTTACCTGAGTTTCTCACTATTTTCACCATTAGGCTTGTTAGCGACTGGCTAACTCAGATGACCAATTTAACATACATGAGGTATATAAACTATCCATAATACTTAATTTACATGAAACATGAGTCTAAAAATTTATTATCCATCCATTTTCATACTTTGACTTGCTCAACTTGGATAACTATAGTAAGCCTCTGAGAAATGTGTACTTTCTTATAGGGTCTACTCACACACCTAACAACTCAATCACACTTGGAGGTGACTTGGAGAGTTGTATATAACTTCAAATATATTTTATATTCATTTTATTCCATTTTTGTTTATTTTTAACAAGATATTTCACCTCAGTTCATTATTATGGTTTTAGAGAGGCTTAACATAGATTTTGGTGTTATCAATTGTTCATAAAGAATTACCACTTAAATCCAAAACCAATGCTTGTAGTTATTATATAGGATCCTTCCCCATAACTAATTAACATATAAGGTTACCAAATAGATTTTACATATGACAATTAACACCTGAAAGTCCTTTTTGGGTTTGTATGCCTTCATTCTATGTACTTGAGAAACCTCAAAATCAATTTTCATGCCGTTTCTTGCAAACCATGACCTCAAAAATTGTTAACATGCTTTAAAAAATATAATACATATATATATGCTCACATACTAAAATTTTCCTTTGAAAATGATACTAATATCACATTAGTCTTACACTTTCTCTCTACACCATAGTCTTCATACCTTACTAGGCCTTGAACTGTCCTACATGCCTTCTTCCACACTCTCAACACCTAAAATTTATTGATGTAGGTTATATTCACACCAAAACCATAATTAGGTACTCTATAAAATTTTATGATCTCAATTGAGGTAAATTCCACTCCAAGGCACAAGTTTCAAGTATGTCATCTTTGACAACCAGTTGATGGAATAGTGGGTAGGGTATGCATGTTGTTAACAAGGTTTTTTAGATGTAGGTGTGGCTTTCTAATAGAGTGAGTTCCTAAGTGAGTTTGATTAAAGGATATATTATAATATAGAGTAGGTAGATATTAACAAAAAATTAAAAAATTGAAGGTAAGATAGGGCATAAAAGAAGACTTTATGGTCTTTAGGAATTACTCCTCTGGTTGGCTTCTAAATAGACTTATGCTTTCTCGAACCAATGTCTAGTACTAGTAGCAATAACAAATAGGTAGTCAAACATGGATAAGAACTATAAGGAAATATATATGTAGGAAGTTTTCATTCCTTAGACAAAGGTTGATCCTTTTAGGGTATCTATTTCACACCTTTGATTAGGAGATTATGGCTTGGGCAAGTGAATTATCTAAGGAAACTATCACATGCACATAGAAAACTAAGCCAAAGAAAGCATAAATACACATTCAAAAATATGATTCACATAACTTGAATCACTTTATTGATATATTCACTCATATTTTAATATCCATTTTACATCTTAAGATCAACATATCAATCATGAAATCAATAATCTACTCGTAGCTATAACACACTAAAGATTTATTGAATCACACAACCATAGAAAATTAACAATTAATTACATGAAATGGGAATGAAAATACTTATGACACTTTGTTAAGGATAAAAATTTATCACTTCTCTATATTCTAAAATAAACTGAACCTTTTCACACTGAGTGGGTTTATAATTATATAGACTTTGGGAAGGGGGTGCCTCATCCTCCAAGTTCATATAAGTGGTTACAAGCATCAATTTAAACATGTAGTTCCAAAACTATCTACTAGCTAGAAATAAATAATTTGACTTTTTAAAATTCATGTAATGTGTGCATGCACACATAATTCAAAATCAATTCCTTATAATTATCTACTCATAAAAAATAATATATAAACCACTATAAAATTGTACATGCATGGGATTTAGCCTATCAAGGCTTGCTTGTCTAAAGTGTCACATGAATTTTGGTGGGAGTGGAATTAGATGTGGATTTTGAAGTTGTATTTTCACCTCTATAATCTTTACTTTTCCTCACCTCATTATCTTTGTAGACCTTTTGGGATGCTTAATGCTTCTTCCCTATAATATCCAATTTAAGCAACAAAGGTTGATGAATTCTTTTTATCTATCCAAGGAATTTGGAATGCTCATCCTTGGTTGTTTGAAATTTGTTATTAAATAGCTCCACTTCAGTGACCTTCTTTTGATCTTTACTCAATTCCAATTCATTTTCTTTAATTGATAAACCTTGCAAACTTTGTTTGAATTCATTGACTACCTTCTAGATAAGATTATCAAAATTGAGCCTACTAACCAACTTACCAGTAGAGTCTTTCACATATGATAACTTTAGCTCATGAAAAATAAAAATAACTTGAGCCTCATGTGCCTAGTATTTGGGGAATAAAGCTCCAACATTTTATAACCAAGATTTTTCTTCTTCTTTCCTAATGACTAATATGTCCAAGGCATTAGATCCCTGCAGTGTTGTCATTAGATTGAGATGTTAATAGAGTGACTTACTTATGTAGGCCACTATCATCTTTAATTTGGAACTATCATCTCTTAGAGAATTGTACAATAGACTAGTTTGGCTCACATGAGGTGCCATGTCAATGTTAATAAACTTCATAACTTCCAATGTGTTATAAGATTTTGAGGCTACATCCTAGAACTCAACCTTAATTATATCCAGTATGTGCACTATTTTGGCCTTTTATTTGGGTTAGTATAATTCCCTCTCTAACACCTATACCTCTACTTATATCTCTTACCAATATGGATCTATACTGTAGTGAATTATAACTACAACATCCTTATGTTCTTGGGCTAGGTCTACTAAATTATCTTCATATAAGGGTTGTCCCATCTACCTATTTTTCCTTTTAGTAAGGGATAACAAATCTTATCTCTCCTCTAAGATTATTTGGGTTTCCATATCATCTTATAGTTTTATCTTTTTAACCCTTTGGATACTACTAGTTGGAAGGGTCAAATAATGTGGAGATAGATGGGAGTTATATGATCTTAAACTTTGGTAGCTAGGAAACCTTACTCTTTAAGTCTAGTTCTCATATGTCAATGTCAAGTTGAGATGCATCAGAGGTTATAGTAACAACCTCTACTTCTATTTCCTGTTGGGATTCTAGCTTTTTCTTAGAGGTCTTAGTGAGGACATCTAGGAGGCAAGGCCATATGATGTTAGACCAATCCACCCCTCCAAACTAAGGGAGTGGATGGACTATGATTATTTGAGTTTGGGCCTTCCTTTCCCTTTCAGTGGTTGTCATAGTGGTATCCTCTATAAAAATGGTGGTTAGGAGTGGAAGGGTGATTTAGGTGGATTGACTATGGAGTTGAGAGGTGGCCAAAGTTGTTTTCACTTCCTAGACACCTTCTTTTTCTTGAGGTCTCTAACTATGGAGGTACTAGTAGGAATATAAGTGATTATTGTGGTAAATGGGATGGAAGTGGATATAAAGGTGAAATAGTGGTAGTGGAGGTGGAAGGAATGGATGAAGGGACTTCCACAGAAACACCCTAATAAAAAATTCATAAAGAAGACAAAGAAACACTATAAAAAAATTGAGTACCTTTAAGCAAGAGATCCACTAGTTCTTCTTGGAGGCCTATAGCCTTAGATATATCTAGCTCAACTTCCTCATCAAAGTCATATTTAATGTATTTTATTATCACCACATCTCCCCTGGCTAGTTCTAAACATGGAGGTTGAGTGGATAAGCCCTGTAATGCCTCTACTATGGGACTACCTGTGGGAACCCTAAGATTTATTTTGTAGACCAAAGGGGTCCTTGCCTAAGTGGGAAAGGTTAGAGGTGATTATGTCCCAAGAATTACTACCCTAATAGATATAAAAATTAGCCTTGGGGTAGAACTTATAGTAGGCTCTTCTTATGTTTGGCCTTCCACATCAGAATCAATATTGATGGGACCTCCTACCTATTCTCCCCTAGTCATGTTGGGCTTAGGTAACCAAGGATCTCCCTTTATTTCATTCAACTTTAAATGGGCTCCTTGTTGGGAGGAGGAAACTTGGTCCTTTGTTTATTATAAGGATTTACCTCTCCAAATATCTAAATGCTACAACCCCTTAAAAAGTACCCTCATGCTATCTAATTCCTTTATGGAAATTGAAGGCTCACTTTGGATCATCCTCAAATGATCCTCCTATAATACAAAAATTTGTGTTCATTATAATACATCCTTATCTATTTGAGCATTCAAAAATACAAAATCATAGTCATAGGGTTGATGAATATTTATTAGATTCACCCATGGGGATCCTAGTCCTTATTAGGAAGTTTAGGTAAAGGATAGCTTTTGTGCTTACCACCTACATCTTCAATATGTTTTCTCATAGTATATTTCATTCTACCAATGGTGATGAGGTGGCCAAAAATAAAGATTTCTTATACCTTGCCAAATCTTCCTCTACACTCTTTCATAATTGGAAGGCAATCTCTTGTTTAGCTACTTTATCTGGAATGAACCTTGGTAGACATAGGGGCCAACCTTATTCCCCCATATCATAACGATAATAAAATTGGGGTAGAGGAATAAATCTCCCTTTCCACCTAGGTTCTTTACTATATTTTTCCCAATCCAAGGCATAGGTCATCCATGAGTGGCTTACCAAATCTAAGGATAAACATCCTCAAATATTCTCACCATATGCCTTGTATAGAAATAAACATGCATAAAATGATAGTAATCACAAATTATATTCTTTGTGCAGTCTGTGGCTAGAGACCATAATGTGCCAAGGTATCTATAGCATGTCCCCATGACTACATCAAATAATACAACATCATGAATAAATACCCAGTGGGTATAAGATGCCTATATTTGTGTATGATTTTATCTCTCAGTCATAATCTTATGATCTCACCAAAGGCATAAACAACATCATGTGTGAGCATCATATACAATAATGGTACCTAATCCAAGTTAACAAAGTATATGCTAGGCATATTATATAACCTATTGAGGATAACCATGCCGATGTGGATACCCATCCTGAACTTATCAATTGGGATAGGCCCTCTCATCTTCTTTGTCTTCCAGATGATAGTTGGTCTAAGAGGAGCCATGATGAGATCAACTTCTCTAATGAGGTCTCTATGTTGAATTACACCAGTGTGTGCTTATCAAAGTAGACATCATGGATGTTGAATGACAAATATATTTGATAATATACCGCTAAGATGTAATTAACTACTATATTATTTTTTGAGTGATGCAAGAACATGTCTTTTGATATTTTGTTGATGAAGAATAAGTTCTACAAGAGGTCTATATAGGGCATCACATCAATAATTCCTTTACAATAAATTAGTTTGATAATGTCATATCATCCTCTAATGAAAATATTTCCACTAAATCAACAACATCCCATAACATAAAGTAATTCTTGTACTTATCTTCAAACATGATGACATCAAAGACTGTATCTATGAATTCTATTGAATATTTGATTGAGTATAGAGATGGCAGATTAATACCTGAGAATGTTTTGGATGTAGACACCATGGATGTATGCTTCATGATTTTATTTTTCTTAATTTGATGTATGTTATATATACCTATATGCAAATGCAAATTACTCAGCTCTAGTTTGACTTTTATTTATTGTGTACTTTTAGAGTAGAAACTAGGGCTCTTTATTATTGTAAGATAGTATACAAATTTGAATAAAAGTTAGATCAAATGTAAATTATATATTTTAATCATAGTGGATCACCTATATAGATTCTAGTATTGAATACTTGTTGATGTGACATAAATGTACAACATTTACTTTAGGCCTTCATTTCATGTATAATTCAAATTTATTAGCTCAAGTTGGCGGGGACCTTTAAAATATCAATAGGAAGTATTTTTGTTGTTGTATTAGCTTAAGTATGATGATTCTTAGTACTAAAATACTCTATGATATGCATAAAAAAAAATGCTTTTGGTCTTATGTTTGTAGACTAATTCTTTGGGAGGATTTGTTTCAGAGAAAGTGTTCATGACAGTCTCTCTAAAAGATTCATCTAGGCAAAAGTCCTAAAGTAATTATTTTAGAGGGTTATTTCAAAGGTCTAGAGGGCACTTTAAATTTCCCCAAAAGGAAATTTTGGTCTAAAAGGTCCACTTTGGAGGGCATTTTATCCATGATAAAAGTCTTGAAGGGTTTATTTCACAAATGCCAAAGGGATCTACTAAAATTATTGAAGGGTAATTTCATATAGCTAAGGGTCATTTCAAAATCCTAAATGGTATAATTCTCCTAAACAAAATGTCCAAAGGAATTGGCTAAGGAAAAAGGTCTGAGATAAAAGTCCTAAAGGGTAATTCTCAAAGGGAAAAAGGTGTAGGATGAAATTCTGAAGGGTAAGTCTCCACTTTAAAAGGGCCAAAATGTCACTTTCAAAATATCCAAAGGGTCAGTTCAAAAATTCTAAAGGGCATGTGCCCTATGGAGGAATTGTTTTAGGGATTTTTCATTGAACAAAATGTTCAAAATAAAAAATTCTAGAGGAAATGGTATGGGGCAAAGGTGTAGGACAAAAGTCCTGAAGGGCATGTTCATGGTGAAAAGGTTCATTCATAAAGGCCAAAGAGCACTTTTATAGGGTAAAAGGTCAAAATAAATATCCCAAATGATATGTCCTAAAGGGCAAAGGGTTTGAAAAATTTAGGAAGGGTATACTGCATAAATCTCAAAGGGTATATGCCCTAAAAGAAGTGGTAAAAAAGGGATTAAATGGTCAATTTGAGGAAGGTTAAAGGGATAGTTTAAAGGTTCTAAAAGGTAGGTGGAAATAATTTAAAGTGTATAATTTGGGTCAAAAGTTTTCCCAAAGGGTCTACTTTTCAAAGGTCGAAGGGTAGGTTTAAAAAGGAAAAAAAGACATTTCAAAAGCTTCAAAGGGTAATTCTAAAATGTTGAAGGGTACTTTAGCAATAGTTTGAAGGTCTACTTTTTAGGCCATTTGTACATGATAGAAATCTCAAACAATATACTTCATAAAGGTTGAAGGGAACTTCCAAAATTCTTGAAGGGCACTCTCATATGGTTAAGGGTCATTCTGAAAGTTCCAAAAGATAAGTTGGATAGGGTCAAAGGGATAATCCATTAGGGAATTTATTACTATAAAAGTGTATGCAGTCCAGAATTCCTTAAGGAAAAGAATCCATAGGCTAAATTATTTTAAGAGAATCGTTTCAGATAAAAAATCTACAATAATTTATTCAATAAAAAAAAATCTTCCCAAACAATAAGCCTGACAAAAAATAAGACTGAAAATTTCTTGAAACATAACATCTAAAAAGATAATTTTGCATGAAAGCCAAAAGAATTAACCCAAAGACTATGAACCCAAATAATTCATCTAAAATACAAAAGTTAGTCTCATAAACACAATGCCAATATAATCTCACTGAAAAAGTGAAATGTCTTAGATTTTCCAAATTTTACATAAACATATGAAAATGATTCCTTATTAAGATCATATTTCAAAAAAAGGTGGGTCCCAATTTCCTTATGAAAAAAGAATGTGTTGAGTAAAAAAAATTCATGCTCAATATCTCACTCTCATGCCATAAAACCTCTCTCATGATTAAACACATCCTTCATATATGTTGACAACATCTCATGATGCCTCATTAGGTCAAGTAACGTATAAAACTAGTCTAGTTATAGACTTGGACTAAAGGTCTTACCACCATAGGATCACCTAAAAATTATCTTTAATGATTCTACATCTTTCTCACTTGCCTTACATACTCCTCAAACAATGTCATACTTCTCCACACACCTCTACACATACATCTCCATGCTCGCTATGCACATGGTTATGATATGACTATGATTTCTATGACTAAGCTTCTTCAAGACACTTTGTACTCAAAAAATAGTAATCAATCATGCATACCTTAATGATATAAAAAAATAATACTTTCTAGAAAACACCCTCACATAACTATAAAAATCTCTTTCTAATCAACATGACTGCATACAAACCTACAGCCTCATAATCATGCTTCAATGCTCACTTGACCATCATACATTTTTATGACTACACTAACAACTTGACATAAAATTTGACATCAAAAAATACATTAGGTTGCCTTAAAATTATCTCTTAATACAAGAGACATTAGGTTGCCTTTAAATTATCTCTTGTCACATGGCTTCCTTATCACATCAAACACACAAGATCATACCTCAAGGACCACTTACCATGCATCTTCACTAGATGAACCTTGAAATCAATGAAATCAACCTTGATATCAATGAAATTAACCTTGAAATATATTACAACACTTATTAATACTTCTTTCCCTATAAACCCAACAAATTTTGTGGGGTTAGTTAGAATTATGTGTGGGGGGGTTGTGAGACCCTGATGACCTAGTTTGGTCTTTAGTCCCGACTTGCATTGTGGAAAGGTGTGTTAGAATTTTTATAACCTAGTTAGGGTAAAATTATTGACTATTATGTTATTACATTCAATAATAAACATGACCAAATCAAATATCAAACTCTGATTACAACTAACACCCATAGAAACACTCATATAGGCCAAATTCGAGTCAAAATTATTATTAACACTAAAAAGGGTAAATTTCATCCCCATAGACCTAATTGAGCTTTGGAAACCTGATTATAACTACATGAAAAATTTGTTTATAGTAGACTAATTTGGTTCTTTGAATAATAATATTAAAGGCTTATAAAATCACTTAAAGTCCAAATTTTCACCAAGTGTTTTATAAGAAAATTTATTGCACAAACTTAGTCTCTGAAATATAGAGGTTTTTGAGACTCAGTTCAACATGAAAATCAAGATGAGTCAGAATGGAAAATAATGAGAAATAAATAATTACACCATTGTTGAACATTGTCATTTATTTAAGGGAGATATTATTGAGCATTATCTTTGAGTGTTGAGCTTTGATATTTAATGTTGTCATTAACGTCAAAGGTTCTAATGAATATGCATGGTTATTTCATTGATGTCAATATAATATCATTGATGTCAAAGGTTCTTATGTAAATTCCTAGTCAAATATGCCTTGATGTATGAATATGAATGAATTCTATTACCAGTATAATGAGTGTAATTATGATGAAAGAATACTATTTAAAGAAGGTTCTAATGTTAGCTTGAGTGAAATCATTGACACATAACATGAGTGAGTACAAGTTTGTATAAAAAGTGCAATCATCTTGTAATGATTTTTTTAGACATTGTGAGATGTTATTTGTAGGTGGCAAGATGGAATGAGAAAGATTTGAAAAAGAAGAAATATGCTCTAAAGATTTATGTAAGCAGTTCCAAAGATGTTGTGAATGAGATACAAAGATGAGAATGCTTCAAATAACACTTGAAAGTGTTTGAGAATGAGAGATATTGTTTTAGATTGAACATGAGGGGTTGATAATATTTTAAATGATTAGAAGTTTAGCTCTAAATATTTGTATATATATCTCTAAAGATGATTTTAGAATGTTATAGTCAAGCTTCAAAGATTTGTAGGTAGCTCCAAAGAAGTTATATTGAAGCTCCAAAGAAGAGTGAGTGTATGAGGTTGATTTAGAATAAAAAATAGGTATTAGAACATAGGTTATTTCTAAGGTGAAGTATATATGGTGGAAACAAGGTTAGAATCAAGGCCTAATAAGACTTGCAGGTCAAGGTTTAGGAAACAAGAAAAGATATGGTGGTTAAATGAGGTAACATGATCAGTTTCTATGACATGAATGAGTAGGTGAACATTTAAAAAGGTGATTCAAGTTTTTTTAAGTATATGCATGAAGTTTTTGATCAAGGTTTTCAAGAAAATACTTGGAAAGTGTTTTAAGGTTTATCAAATTCACATAATGAAGAGTTGTCTACCTGATAAGGTTTTTTCATTGATCATTGGCATGCATAGTATATGCATGAGATCTTAAGATACTCATGAATGATTAGGAAGAATTATAGATAAAATTTATAAGCTTTGGTTTTTAGAAAGAGGAGCTAAGTTTTATGAATGATTATTAAGACTAGAATATGGTCTAAACCCTCATAAAACCCTAACTATGACCCAATGTTGAAGATCTTATTATAAAGAGATTAGAATAGTTTGATATGATTATAAAAGTGATTGGAAGTTTAATTAAACTCTCCTAGGCATCTCAAAATGTGATTTATTTCTCAAGTGAGTGAGAATATCCTATAGAAAAGTTCTTATCTTTCAAAGATTTGATGTAGTAGATAGAGTTGATAGAGTGAAAGTTACCAAGTGAATCAAGATCAAAGTGTGAGACTTTTATTTGTTGTTCATAAAGTTTTTTTGATAGGTTATAGATATCATATGTCTAAATTTAGATATCTAAGTTGGCTAGTCACTAACAAACCTAGTGGTGTAGACAGTAAAGAAATCAAATAGAAGTGAAAAGATGTTTTCTTGATGTGTTTTGATGAAAGAGTGATGAATTTAAATACATGGTGGCATTTTTTGGTCTTTAATTATATATAAATTATTTAAATAATCATTTAAGTCTATGTAAAAGTTTGAAACATTGAATCTAGATTGGCTTATCTGACTGAGTAGAGTTTATGAGAAAGAAGGTCAACAGATTGGTCTATAAGAATAATAGTTTTCATTAGATATCATGATATAATTAATTTAGGTTACTATAAAGATTTTATAAGATAATTTTCATTAATTTTAATACCTTTAATATATTTAATCATGTGTTAGATTTTCATGTTTCCTTGACTATGTTTTGGAGTCAGTTGGTAGTTCTGAGTGAACATATTGTAAAGGAGTGTTTGAGCTTTTTAACCCTGAGTTAAAACATCATATTAAGTTGGTGATGAAATTAAGGTCATGAGGTTTCTTAATATATAATTTTTTTCCATGGTTAATTTTCAAAATTAAGTATATGCCTCAGTTATTCGAGATAGAGTTTTTGTATATACACAAACCTTTTTATAAGTAGTGATTTGAGTTAGGGTTCAAGTGGTAATTAGACCTAAAATATGGTATGGACCTAAATTGAAGTTTGATAAGGGTTAATAGAGTGTCTTATAATTTTTTCCTACCATGTGAAGTGTTTTTATATGCTTAAAGAAATATAAAAGGGTAACATGTTGTTAACAAAGGCCTATTAGGTCTCCATAAGCCTAAAAGAGGAATAATGGCTAATTGATGTATGTACAACCTATTATAGTGATTTATTCATGACTAACACATGCTATTTTAATATTATTTAACCTATTCATGGTTGAACTAAGTGATTTGAATATGTATCTGACCTAGAAGGATATGATCAAGTGACATATAAAAAAAAGGTAGTTTAGGCCTATTTGGTATGCTTAGAGGATGCTAAGTGTAGAAGAGAAGAAGATGATAATTGAATTATATAGATAATTTTTTAGCATAAGGATGTCATGTGGACCATCAAATAAAAGTCATGAATATCTAATAGAGGTTCTGTAAGAAAGGATCAAGGTCAGAAGATCTAATCAAGCCATGAAGAGGGATAGTTGAGTAAAGAGGGATGAAATAAACTTTGAGAGGGACTAAAGTAAAGGAAGATATAAAGGAGTATATCATCATATGTTATAAAAACAACAAGGGTTTCTGAAGGTGATCAAATAATCAAGTGATTGAGTTGTTGTTGAGTCATCTAGGGGGTTGGTAACTTCTTACAATTTAGTGATTATAAATTAAAGTGGGTGATTGGTAAATTAGAGGTTGGTTCTCTATGTTGGTTTGGTTATCATTTAAAGCCTATTTTAAGTTGGTGTTTGATAGATTTGGGTTAGTGCTCAAATTTTAGTGGGTGCTCAACTAAATTTTGATGTTTATTTTATAAGACTGTAGTCCATTCGCTTCATCAGTGGGTTTTCTACCCCTAGAGGGTTTACCACATATATATTGTGTTCATGTGTTTCATAATCTTATGATTTGGTGCTTATTCTTGATAAGATGTACATTACTTTTATAATTTTTCATGAATGGTTAAGTAGAAATAAATGAAAAGTTTTGAATATTGATTCACCCCCCTCCTTAGTCATCCTATCTCCAATAACCATAAGAACAAAAAATATTGTAATTAAAAGGAAAAATATGGGTACCGTGATTTAGAGGATTGGGGATTATTGTGCAAGTTATAAAAAATTGTGACTCTATTGGAAAATACTCCTAAGTATTTTGAAACAAAAGAAACATGTCTACGAACCTAGTATATATGGTTGAGATAACACATGAAACATGAAAACATATGGGAAATTGAAAAAAAAGAATGAATATAATATGGAATCCTATATTCTCATTTATCTATGTGTGCAAATGGGTTCATTTCCATTTCATGGAACTTGCAAAGACTAGCTACTACAATCTCAATCATCAAGCTAGGGAATTGTATCTTAGGATGAATGCCTAAAAATTTATCTACTTCCATACAAATGTCCATAAGTTTAATTAATATGTATCTAATCCCACTCAAGGCCTTTATATATTAGTAATCAGACATCCATATCCCTTGTAGAGGTTTCTTAAATCACATAGAAGTTGAATTTTTTTAATAAGTGATTTTATTTTATTTTATTTGTTTTAGCATATCAAATTTGGGTTGTGGATTAACATGGGAAGTGAAAAATTATAATTATATATTTTCACCCTAGATTGTGATTGTAGCATTATCATCCAAGAAAACCTATAAATCATTAAAGTGTGTTCTTTTTTTCACATGGTTTTTGGAGAATATCTCTAAAATTCAAATAGTTTACATAGACTTTCCCAAACATGAACAAATATAGAACACATATGACAACCCAAGCTTTCAAAAGCAAACTAAGAAATATAATATTACATCATGAACTACTTAGATTGTGTAATATATCAAATTTCATTATCGCTACTTACACATCCCTTTTCATTATCTCATTGACAAACAAGTTATTGATATTAAAAAAAAAAATATGACCAAATCAAAAAAGGACAAACAATGAGGCTAAAAAGACAAAAAAAAAAGAGAAAAACCTAAACTAACAAAAAAGTAGGAGATATAAGTAGAAATAAAAAAATAAACTATGTACATGACCTTACTAGGATAACTCATGCCTATAAATAGAGCTAGAGGAACTCTCCACTAATAGGAAATGAAACATCTTCGCCAGATAGACACTTGAGTATGAACACGTTCTCACGTAATATTTTTGAAATTCAGTATGTACCTAACCACATGGTACCAAATTTATCATGTTTTCTCTTTTTATCATGAGGTTTATCTAAGAGAAGAACTAAACCATCAATTTTAAAGGCTTTAAGTTTGTCTTATTTTTCAAACCAATATTTGATGACTCCTTGATGTTATATAAATTACAATAGGCTTGAATCATATTTTTTATTGAGTTGTATCATATTTATTAGTTGAGACTCGATCTTGTCATCAATTTTGAGGGAATCTCTCATGAATTTCAAGGTGGGATTCTAAGATTTACTAGAAAAATAGGATCCTATCCATATATTAGATGGTATAGGGGGTACCTAGGGATTATTTAATCCCTAATTATATTAGACCATAATGAAAATTTTAACATATTATGCCAATACCATGGGTTTTTAACTAAGATATTTTTAATTGAATACAAAAAAAATTATTTATTGAATTAGAAACACAAATCCCATGTAGATAATAATTAGATGAGAATTTGAGAATTACATGGGGTTTTTATGCCATTTAGTAAATTATATAGATGAGAAGGTAGGGTCATTATCACACATTAGATTAAATAACATCCAAAACCTAGTGATGATGTGATCCTCAAGAAAGTTGATCATAATGTCAATTATATAATTATTTAATTCTTGCATCTTATTCTAAAAGGTGAAATAATTAGTTTCCATTAAAATTAAATTATGTCCTACATAATGATTAATATTGATGGCTCAAAAAACTTCTAGCACCCATTTTGAAAAATGTCAAACTTCAATAACCA
The DNA here is from genome assembly GCA_037957365.1 of Torreya grandis. Classification (NCBI taxonomy): domain Eukaryota; kingdom Viridiplantae; phylum Streptophyta; class Pinopsida; order Cupressales; family Taxaceae; genus Torreya; species Torreya grandis. Next base: position 390,871 of record JARHVA010007855.1, read on the forward strand.
ACTATAATGATAGAATAGGGATATGATCTATATGTGCAATAAATTGAAAGGTGTGAAAACTTATCACATGTGAATTATCATCCTTAAAAACATGGGGTCAATAATAAACTACTCAAAATATTTGATAGGATGCAGCATTGTGTTAACAATGTTGGGCTCCATATTTCCTAGGTAAATACTTGAGTAATTTAACCACTTTGGCTTTGTTTAAACACCTCAAGTAGATGACTTCATGATTTTTTATATACTTTTATTCTTTTGGTGGAGTTACATTAGATTAGGTACTTGTTATTTATAAATTAATTAACTATATATTTATATCAGTCATCTTATATGATGGCTTTGCACTATATACTACTCAAAAATAATCTCAGAATCAACTTCAACTATTATTATTATCAACAAGTATCCCATCAAAATTTTCATTGGATATATTTATAGGTAAAATTACTATAGGATGGTCATCCATTTTAATCAACACTTCCTTTATAATAGGGGAGGTACAATGGTGAACACTTTGCTACATTGAATGTAGAGCTTAAAATTATTATCTTCCTTGATCAATAAAAAATAATTTTTTTATCAATGGTGTAATATCTGAGTTCCACATTTATAATTAGATATGATATGAATGACACTAGTCTCTCATCTCCATATTTTATTTCTTTAGTTATAAAAATAACACTTGAGCTCTCAAAAGTGAAGAATTAGATATAAGGGTTGTGTATAGTCAAGATTTGTTAGCATTCAAGTATTTAAAAATGATTTCTTGATATCAAAAAAATACACTTGTGCTTTAGTATTTGACCCAATATTATCATCCTTAATGAGCATATTATTTAATGATATAACTATTTTTAATAAACTTGATATGAATTTGCACATAAATTTGATCTTTTCAAAGAATTATTTTAACTCATTTTTATTACCAGATAATGGAATGTTTAGAATTGCCTCCACTCTATCTATATCTATTGATATGCCTCTATTATGAATGATGTGACCCAAAAAATTTAATTATGTAACCAAAAATTAAAAAAAAATCATATTTAGGGAATTGACATGTTATTTACACCAATTTTAAATCCCTCATGTGGCCTTCTCGATTCATAGAAAAGAGAGTTAAATCATCCATGTAGATAAAAATACACTTAACAATTATATATTTGAATGCAATATCCATGGAAAATTGAAAAGTATCCCATGTATTCATTAGGCCAGATGACATCCATTTATATGAAAATGTTCCCCATTTTGTTATGAATGTTTTTTTATTTAATCTTCATAGTTGACCATCTCCTGATTATAGTCAAAATACCCTTGCATCTCATCATAGTGAACCATACAATATTAGAAGCACCTCATCTAGTGAAGGCAATGGATAATTTTCCTTATCTAAAGCTCAATTTAGGTTCTTTAAGTCCACACATATCCATATATATCCATTCTTATTTTAGAATAGCATAATATTTATCACTCACATGGAATGCCTAATGGGAAATATGAGTTTTTTTATAACAATTTTTGCACTGCTGTGAAGACCAGAGGCTCCAAAAAAGCATAAATACTTTACCTTTGATGAAATAAATTAACTCCTAGATTGAGAATTAAAGTATTTAACACCTTCAATTCCTCATAAAATCTAAGCTATGATGTCTCTAAAATGTTTTAATGTGTGTGCAATTTCATCATTTTCACCTTTAGTGGTCATGCCTAAAACCACATTTTTTGAATAACCACATTTTTTGAATCACTGACATTTACTAGTTTGTAATGGGGGGATGTTTTTTATTTTTGACCTTGATAATCCATGTTGAAAAATCTTTCCAATGAGACCATACCTTTATATATATTTCTCAGTTTCAATTTTATCACCCTTTCTTCTTCCAACTAAAAATCATATTTATCATATACATCTATGATATGAGATTTAAACACATCAGTATTTTTGATGAATTCATTGGTATGGTGATCATCATTGAATACCTAGGAGTTATTAACATTTTCCATAATATAAGGATTAAAGACTAACTTCAATGAAAATATGTTCAATTTGGATTCAATAATCATCTCCATAGATTTTAGATATTGCCAATGCATCTATTATATGATTTATTATAAGAGGAACCCTTTATCCATTGAAGGTGTAAAATTATTGTATAAAATTAAACACTCTACTATGGTACATTGGCAAACATTTATCATTACAAGCATACTATATTCTATCCTACTTGGCAACAACCTATAAGTCACCTATCACCTTCAAGATTTTGAATTTAATCTTAAGATCATATTAAATTACATGAACCAATGTTTCATATAAAAATTGTAACTAGAATGCAACCAAATAAGATTTTCCTCTTGGGTTAAATTATGATCTCAACCCTAGTACCGTATCCACTCTTAAACTTAGATCCATTAAATTTTAGGGTTTGTAAATTATCTTTAACTATTTTTTTATGGACTCTAAGATGTAGGTTTTACTAAAATTTTAACCTCTTTATTATTTATCTCAACATAAAGGAAGCATGCACTTCATTCCTCACTTAACAACCTTATAGTTATATCTTTATTGGTTTAAGTATGCATTGAGTTATTTGGAATGGAAGTATTTTAGGATCTATATTATGAGAACTCCTCTTTTTCACTTGGACCACCATTTTCTAACTTGTTTATTTTTTCCTCGAACATGAATAATGTTGAAAAGAGTTTTTGATAACCATATTCTACATGTGAATCAACATGATTTTGATTTAGTTAGGCAAAGACAACACTATGGTATGAAGGTATTTATGGTGCATAAAGTACATCTTCCTCATATAGCTATTCAAGATCTTAAATCTCATCTTGGATCTAATCATTTGAGTTTTTAAATTTGTCTTTCATATATATCATGTTGATAGTCAGGTTCTCATGAGATTTTTCCTTTTTTTAAAGTTTTATAGACCCTAAGTTATAATTCCATGAATAATATTACATTGGTATTATTGTACTCTATGACCTTATTTATCATTTTTAATTCTCTCTCAATCCTAATATGATTAGGTATACCATGCCATGGGAGCCACATGTGAGATAAATCAGTTATTGGGTATCCATTAAATGTTTTGTACCAATATCTATTAAGGATCATACCATATGAATATAGTGTATCGACCACTTGAATATCAATAAATTATTATACCCTTAGATTGAAATACAACTACATGCGAATGTAAATTAAATCATCAACCACATTGACCTCTAATTTATCCAACTTAACTACCATAATGTTTGAATTAGCAGGGGTCAAACCTAACTTATGGAAAAATGAGTAAGGAATCACATTTCCTTAAACACTTGAATCCAACAAAACATTATGTAAGTTTTTACCAAAAATATGGATTGTTAGGAGGAAAGGAGAAGTTTCACTAATTTCCTTATAGATATTAGCATGAACATCAACTATTCTATTATCTTATATTGCTTTACTAGTAGATAAAATTTTCAATAATAAATATTTTTTATTAGATATTAGGAGAAAATAAAATATTATTATATTAGGCTTAGTTTTATTTGGGTTTGCAATGATAATATATCAAATTTTATTTTGTTTCATGGATTTTCCAACATATGGGGGTGTAACATTGTTCTCTAATTGTGGGGATGTGATAGGTCCCTTGGGATGAAGTGGATTATTATCCACATTTTCATTGGGTGGAACCTAAGTTTTGTTTGGATAATTATAAATTATTAATGATTTTTTCAATTTAATCCTCAACATGTATTTGTTTCCCTTTTTAAATTGTTCAAAATCATGAACCTTATCCAAGTTGTCTTCAGGAGCATTGTCACTCTCATACAAAAATTCCTAGATTTCTAAGATGAAAAAACTTATTGGATTCCATATAATTTGATTTGGTTTATTAGTTTATGTAGGAAATATTTCAAGGTTGTCTATCTCATTTTAAAATATATTTAAAGATAATATAAAATTAACACAATTTATTTTAGTATAGTCTATTATCGTATGAAAGCTAAACCAAGTGGGCAATGCCAAATCATCTAAGTTGGTAGAAATTAAAAAAAAATTATTTGATTTACTATTATTATAAATAGGGCTTGGTACATCACCATTTTTGGGCCTAGTTTTCCTATAATTATTATCTATTTGAAAATTAAAAAAATTATTTTGAGAAGGATTGTTCATAGCATGATTATGATGTTGAGGGAATTATCTCCACAAATAAAACATATCATTGGTTATAATTTAACCATATACTTATATTAGAATTATAGTTAGTATATAACCACAAATAAAACATATCATGCTAGCATTCTAGTTATTTTTTACTTGTATAACATATGCCACAACATCTTTTGGATAAAATTAATTAAGCAGGCAGAAGGCGGAAGGCGTGCACAGGCATGGTTTGAAATTTGAATGAAGTGCTGGGACGCGCTGGGAGTGCTGGGCATGCTGGGCGCGCTAGAAGCATTCCCAAAACCTGCAGCTAAACATGCAGGGAGGCAGAAAGAAGACACCCCTCCTAAAAGGGGAAATGAAGGGTGGAAGGTGAATGGAAAACTGGTGGTGGAAAACCATGAAGGAGGCACTAACAAAGAAGGGATAACAGGAGAGGATAAAGAAAATGAAGGATCTAAAGTTTTTGTTGATAAAAAGACTGGCTTACCTTTGAATGGACTGGATCCTTTCTGTGGTACCAGTACCCCCCAACAGGATTATTCTCTTGCTGTGCTGGGGAAAAAGATTGAAAGGGAGAAAGAGAAAGGGTGTTTAAACAAGGAAAAATCCTCAGAAGTGTAGAAGGCAGAGCACTCAGAACAAAGGAAGTGGTCCTCTCTGTTCGGCAAGAGATCCAATGAAAAACTTCTCTTCCCGCCGGTTATTACTTAATCTTGCTGGGAGAAAGGTGAGTTCCAAGTATTTATCCATGATCCCTTAATAGATTTTTCTGTGTCTTCATTGGAATCCACCTTAGTTGGTAAATTTTTAGGGGCAAGACCAGATTTAGAATCCCTTTCCAAAATGGTTAAAAGGAAATGGGTTATTCGAGGAGATGTTGAAATGGCTCCAATGTTGAATGGCTTCTTTCTGTTTAATTTCAACTGTAAAGAGGATATGAACAAGGTTCTGTGTGGAGGACCATGGTATTTTGGCAAATGCTCTTTAACTATTAAAAAATGGGAGCCCAATATGGACTTATCAGATTCCTTCTTCTTAACCACTCCCATTTGGGTAAGACTTCCTGGACTTCCCTTAAAATTCTGGCATGAGGACATTTTTAGAGGTATAGCCAGCGCTTTTGGTGAACTTGTGGCATTGGACAATGCAACGGTAACCAGATCCAAACTTCAACATGCCAGACTTTATGTTAAAGTTGCAGATTTGAACAACCTCCTAGAAAAAATGGATTTAATTTCAAAGCATGGTTAAAAAACTCAAAGATTTGTGTTTGAAGATTTGCCCAATTCCTGCTATGTTTGTAAAAAATAGGGGCACTAGGCCAGAAACTATCCCTACAAAAGGAAATATTATTCAAGCAGTGTTTTGGATGAAAGAAAGAACAAGGTTCAGCACAAGAAAGTATGGATAACTAAAGAAAACAATCAAAAAGAACTAAAGAAGAATGAAGATATTAAAGTACTGCATGCTGAGGAGGAGAAAGAGATCCCTATTGAAGAATCAAAAGAACCACAATCAGATGCAGATGAAGAGGCTGTGGTGGAGAAAGAAAATTTTGAGCAAGGAGGATATGGGCTGCAACCAGAAACCACAAATCCTGAACATAGGAAAGATGAGTTGATAGATTTAACTAAACAAATTGTTGGCTATCAAAAGATAGAAGACAACTGGGGAGATATAGAAAACTCTGAGACAGAAGGGAAGGGAAGGCAATTAGAAACCACAGTACCCACACATAGCAAAGAAGATTTGATAGATTTATCAAAGGAAATCATTCTCTACCGAAGGGTAGAGGATCTACAGAGAGAGGCAGAAGGCAAAGTAGTGCTGGAGGAAGGAGAAATCTTGGCTGATATAGGAAATAAATTAAAGGAGAGAGTTCCTCTTCTTTCTCAGCCAATGAAGAATCAGGTTGATAATGAATTGCCTTTGGAAGAGCTTTCTGCGAATGTTAAAGGAGAAAATTTAAAGCATTTTCCAAACCAAAGGAAAAGGGCTGAAAAGAAGACAAATACGAAAGTAATAGAAACCAGAAGCCGCAAAAAAGACCAGCAAATGAAGGTGAAAAATAGTGCTTCTATTTTGGATAAATCTGGAAAAAGAGAAGAGCAGAATTCAAAAGTGAAAGCGGATGTTGGCTGTCCAGACAAACCTGGAAGAAAACCCATAAGAAAAATCAGAGAGCTAGAAAGCAAGTAGAATATAGCTGATGGAAGGCAGGCAACAATTCTGGATTTTACCCCAAAAAAATAGTTATTAAACTATTTTTTGGAAATTAGAAGGCTGGATGTAATTGAATATTGAGGCCATCCTTGTTTAACCAAAGGTTGTTGCTACTTCTTAGTAGGATTCAGGAGTTCTTCTCCTGGTGCTTGTAAACATTTTATCTTTATTGCTTCTGTAATAGGGTTTCAGGGCCCCTTCAAAACCTGCTTTTACCTTAATCTAAAACATATGCCACAACATTTAGAAACAAAAGGAAAATTTATTGCATTTGGTTATGAAAAGTGTTAGAATACATTTTAATGTTTCTAAATTATGGATAAGCCTAATATTTAGTATTTATACAAGATTAACCACTTATTCTAGGTGTAAAACCAATTTATTATTGGCAACATGGATAATTTGGTGATTATTTTCCTGAGGCAACACATGATTTGGAGGAATTAATTTTTGATTTGTAGGAATGTAATTAGAGGGAATTGGGTTATACATCTGATTTTGACTTTAATATATAATAGTTAGTATTTTTTTCATCAGTGGTGTAGTTTTCATGAGTTCTTGATTTATCATCAAAATCTGATTATACACATTTGATTTCCTTAATGAGGGAAATAGACCAATCCCATACCTTTGTGGCATCATTTTTTATTCAATAATAATGGATTAATGATATTACAAAGATAATGATTATTTTTTTTAAAAATTTATCTAACTAAAAATGAAGGTCATTGCTTCCAAAAATCTTGAGTAGGTTTAAATGGAATTCACCTTCATTTACATATAAGGGTTTTTCAACATCTTGTAAACATATTGAAATGAGTGTTTAATATGTTGATGAAATCATTAGGATCTATATGGGTAGAAATATATTTAAGGTATAGGATAGTAGATTCAATGGGTACTCAGAAACGATTGACAAAGATGGTTTCAAGGGCATTCTAAGAGGTTATGGACTCATTAGGAAATCCAAGATACTAGTCAAAGGCCATTTCATCAAAGGTATAAGAAAATGAGTGATATGGCACATATTCATGTTATATTTGGGTTCTGATAAAATAATATTTTAATACTTTAATATGATATTTGATAGTTATGATTCTTACATGCACATACCTACTGAATATGTTTATAAGATATGTAGGTAAATCATGGGTAACTCCCACAATATTTATAGGGTAGTTACCTCCACCAATCAGAGCCACATCAATTTTTAGGTTTTTAAGGGCATAAAATGGGTTGAAAAAATGAGTGATAGGTATAGGTGAGATACTAACTGAATGGATATTTCTAGATTTTTATTTTCCTTTTCCCACTCTAGTTTTTATATATTCTATAAGCTAAAATAGTTCAAATTCACCCTGAACAAAATTTGATCTTGTGACTATTATTTGAGTCTCCTTTTTGATGCTAAAAATACCATAGCCTAGGTAATGCCTCAAATGTTTAAGTTTAAAATCTCTATTTAAAATTTAGTATAGGCCATCCTTCTAGTGTCAATCTATAAATGGGTAATTTGGAACACCAACATAGTTAGGATGGGACCATCCAAACTCTCTTGAAAGGAAACCCAAAAATATCCTTAAGGTTTATATTTCCACATAATGGTGTACTGGGTAACCAAGTTTGTCAATATGAAACAATTATATTTCAAGGGCCTGCTAGTTTGAAATATAAACTAAAATTTGGCTTTAAAAAATAAGATAAAAATTTAAGTTTTATCCATTTCATTAATGTACGATTCAAGCATGTTTCAGAAAATAAAAAACAATCATGAATGTACCTAAAAAATTAGCATTTTGAGATTTAATCAATGAAAATATAGTTGATTTTAAAACATTCATTCCATTGCATATATGTAGATGTTAAAGATGTATTAATGGAAATAAATAACATTGTAACCAAGATAAACTTGTAAACCCTTATTGCATTTAGATATACTTTAAACCTTAGCTAAGATATTCATAAAAAAATCAAAAGATAAGATAAAAATAAAGAAAAGAGTATGTTTTCTAATGCAATAAATTTTATCCATTTGATTAGATAAATCTAATGAAATCAATATTCATCCTAACCTAAATACACATAAAAATGAATGCAAATGACATAAGATTATGATGCAAACTTAGTAATGGAATAATAAAATGAAAACCATAATTTAACATGTGTAAGTAATGAATAAAACTTTCATGATCTTAAATTAATCAACATGTTCACTTGAATAAATTTTTTAAAACTCACCATAATCATATGATTAAAAATTTAGGTAGCATAACAACATAAATAGATAAGGAATGAGAGAAACTAAAAAAAATAGTAATATTTCTCAAAAATAAAATAAAATAAACTCTTATATAGTATGTCTCATTGGATGCACAATGAGCTATCCCTTTGAATGGCTTCAGGTTAGTATATTATAGAAACTTAGGTCAATGAAGGGAGATAATTATCCCTCCAAAATCTAATTTTAATTTAATTTTAAATTCATATGAAAATTTACCTTCTTTTCCATGTTCCTTTTACTTTAACTCCTTTTGAACCTAAAAAAAAAAAACAAGTTACTTTATTGGCACATTGAAAAGAAAATATTTTAAATCATTAACATGTATTTTTGCAAAAAACATGGGAACTTCGCCAAGAAAATTCTAAAAAATATTAATCCATGTAATTTTTCCAAGAATAGATAATACCATGATGACCATGATGGAGTCCACCTTTTTTTGCAACATATGACACATGAAACATAGTAATAGGGAAAACTTTGTTGATGGAAACCCAATTGGTTTTTCAAAATTTACCCTAGTAGGTCTATTTAGGATTCTCCTTAAGAAGGAATAAAATTAAAAAAATCCTTATTATATCAAGATTCTAAAGTTAAATTATCAAGGAGGGGAGTTTTAGATCCATTTTTAGACTAATTGGGTCACAAAATTCTGATTAACATTGATCTTGGTTTTAGGGGTGCCTACAAACCCAATAGGGTTTGTGAATAACAATTAAAATTATAATTGGTTTTTGGAGGGGTCATAGACTTAGTCAAGGTCTGAATCCAAATTAAATTTATGTGGGGTCACTTACGTCTCCACATACCTATTTGGGTATATGAATATGATTAAAAGTATGTGGGTGGGTTGTGAGTCACTAACGACCTAGTCAGGGCTCCAACCTCAATGAAATAATTAGGGTTCCATCCCTAAATTACATTACAAGAAGACCTATCAACATTTTTTTGACCTAATCTGTCATGTCCCCTTTTTCATGGACATTGACAGATTTGATGATTGGCCTATTATACGACCTTCGTAGGCTAATATGATGGATAGAGGGTCATAATGGAGCTTGGCTCGACTTTGATTCACAGGATTTCTACATTTGATTTTCATTCAGGGTATTTCAAACACATTTGGCCTGAGCTCCTACTTTTTAGGGATATTTGACATGCAGCGGAGCGGCCTTATTTTGGTATGGTCATGTGCAGAATCACTCCCTGATTCACCTGCTTCGATCGGTTCGAGGATCTGACGTATATTGAGGGAGATATTAATATTTGATTGATTTAATCAAATATTAATTATTTGGTCTCATTAATAATTAATTATTAATTATTAATTATTTGCTCTAATTTTAAATTAGAAACCCTAATGCTAATTTAAGAAAACCCTAATTAGGGCAAGCATATCTTTTGAGGGTATAAGGGTTTCACATGGAGGCCATTATTGATTATGCATAGATTATTGATTATTGAAAATTGAAGTAATTCTTCTGTGAAGACTGAGCCAAGGGTTCCAGGATTCCATTGCAGTGAAGAACGTTCCCTCTTCATTGTGTGTGATTTAGAGGCTGTGAGCTATCAGCTGATTTATTGCCAAACTGAGAGATAGCTTCATCCAGAAGTTATCACAGAGATACAGATCTGAGAGATAGCTTCACCCAGAAGTTATCACAGAATTCCAGGGTTGAGAGATAACTTCACACAAAAGTTTATCACAGAGCTTTCCAGGTATTTTCTTTATTTAGTTTTGATCTAATAAGTTATACAGAGATAGATCTTGTGTTAGAATCTATATTTGTGAGATCAGGGTATTCAGCTATCAGGGGCTAAGAAGAGACAGGTTGGCGGCCGTACCAAGTCCGTACAGGTTCGTACAGATCAGTGCAGGAACCGACCTCGGTAGACAGAGGGTTTCAGTGACCGACATCGGTCGACTAAAGACCGACGTCGGCAGAAAGCCGACCGACAGTGACTGACGTCGGTAGAAAGCCGACCGACAGTGACCGACGTCGGCGATATATCGACCGACGACGGCGCCTGTGTGTCGACACAGAAAGGCCGAGACTTCCAGAATTGCAAGTTATTTCCCAGTTTGCATGAATTCAGGGTTTTTAAGACCAGATTTTAATATTCTTTTATTTGTATAACAGAGACTCAATTGTGTAATCGTCCAGAAGAACAAGTAATGTGATCTTTAATTGCTATTGAGAGATTATACTGTGATTTGTGTATGCTTATTTGAATCTATTCTGCAAGTTTGTATTGGTGATCTAAGTTTTATAAGTCTATATATTCCCTGTTTGAAGGGGATATTACAGTGGTATCAGAGCTTATTGTGTAGATAAAGGAGCCCCTAAGTAAGGGACATCATAGTGGTATCAGAGCTTTGGTCTTTGTATCATACTTTTGTGTCTTTCATATATCTCTATTGGTAGGGGATATTACAGTGGTATCAGAGCTTAGGTCTTTGGTATCATAGTTTTGTGTCTTTCATATATCTCTATTGACAGGGGATATTACAGTGGTATTAGAGCTAAATTCCTGCCATCCTGTTGGGCACATCAGAGCTAAATTCCTGCCATCCTGTTGGGTAGCTTGGGTAAAGTATCATGATGACTTCATATACTCAGAGTCGATGGGACTATGATATGAGGAAGTTGAAACTAAGTTTGAAGAGGTTGAATGAATCTCTTTCATATCCTACATCCAAAAACAAACCCGCACGGTATATGACAGCGAACGAGGAGTGGGAGTTAGTACCACCTCGAGTTCAGAAGTTGTTGCCTTTTGATCGCTTTGTTAAGCTAAGGAGAGAGCACTACAAATCACTTTGACGAGAGAGCAGCATGTCTTATGATTATTATGATTATTATGAGATAGGAGATAGTGAAGATGAGGATGAGTTAGATGCTTGCACTCAGAGTGTAGAGGTGTGCTCAGATGTTAGTGCACTGAGGGTTGATGATCTCTCAACTATGGCAGAGATTGTAGCATAGTCCCAGGATCCTATTATTGTAGATGATACTCAGGAGAATGCAGTGGACAGTTTTGAGGACTTAGTTCCACCGGTTGTTTCTTTCTGTATGGAAGAGTTAGACAGTGATGCTATAGTTGTTGATACTCCATCTGTTGATATGAGCTTTGATGTTGACCATTTGTATATTGAGGTGGTTGGTGATGAGTACATTCCTGCAGTTGTTGCTGAGGAGCATATTGCTGAGGCTGATACACATATATAGGATTTGGATCTTGCTGATTCTGATGAGTTTGAGATACCAGTGGAGTCATGTCTCTAGATTGATTATTCTCACATGGATGACAGTGTGGTACAGTTGGTTGTGCCTCCTTTACAGAGAGATCAGTTGGAGTGTGTGGGGGAGTATGTTGATGCTTCCACATATAATTTCTACTGCACTAAACCATTCATGGAGTATTTGCTGGATAGTGCAGGTGTTCATCTGGACTCACATAAGATGACAGAAGGTGTTCTTGTCCGAGGTTCTAGTGCTATTAGCAAATTGGGTGAGGATATTTTACGAACCCTTTCTACTATGTTACCTTACAGGGATGTTGAGGTGATGTTTGTTGAGCCGAGATTGGAGCCATCCATTGAGTCCCAGTTTGGCAATCATGTGCCAGTAGCAGAGTTTGGGGGTTCTTACCAGCATCATACGGTGAGGTATGCTCCTTATTTTTCTTTACATCTAGAGATTAGTTTTGGTGTCAGTGATTCAGATACCAATAATTGTCATATCCACGGTCCAGTTGGATGTGAGTATCAGTTAGATAGGGACTTGAATTTTGACAAAGTTGATATTTTAGTTGGCTTGAGTCCCTCAAAGTGGTTTCTTCTACCGGCACCTACAGTTGATCTTCAGATAGTTGTTTGGGTATCGAGTGCAATTTTTCGGTTGCTGATTTTGAGACTGTTGATGCTGTTGATGTTGATGGTTTATTCACATGGATTGATTGGTGACATGATGGTTGTTACACAACTTTTTCCTTGGGATCCAGGTGGATCGAGTAGTTCATTGTTCCGAGATTGCTTGGGGACAAGCAATTTTCAGAGGGGCGGATTGTCATGTCCCCTTTTTCATGGACATTGACAGATTTGATGATTGGCCTATTATACGACCTTCGTAGGCTAATATGATGGATAGAGGGTCATAATGGAGCTTGGCTCGACTTTGATTCACAGGATTTCTACATTTGATTTTCATTCAGGGTATTTCAGACACATTTGGCCTGAGCTCCTACTTTTTAGGGATATTTGACATGCAGTAGAGCGGCCTTATTTTGGTATGGTCATGTGCAGAATCACTCCCTGATTCACCTGCTTCGATCGGTTTGAGGATCTGACGTATATTGAGGGAGATATTAATATTTGATTGATTTAATCAAATATTAATTATTTGGTCTCATTAATAATTAATAATTAATTATTAATTATTTGCTCTAATTTTAAATTAGAAACCCTAATGCTAATTTAAGAAAACCCTAATTAGGGCAAGCATATCTTTTGAGGGTATAAGGGTTTCACATGGAGGCCATTATTGATTATGCATAGATTATTGATTATTGAAAATTGAAGTAATTCTTCTGTGAAGACTGAGCCAAGGGTTCCAGGATTCCATTGCAGTGAAGAATGTTCCCTCTTCATTGGGTGTGATTTAGAGGCTGTGAGATATCAGCTGATTTATTGCCAAACTGAGAGATAGCTTCATCTAAAAGTTATCATAGAGATACAGATCTGAGAGATAGCTTCACCCAGAAGTTATCACAGAATTCCAGGGTTGAGAGATAACTTCACACAAAAGTTTATCACAGAGCTTTCCAGGTATTTTCTTTATTTAGTTTTGATCTAATAAGTTATACAGAGATAGATCTTGTGTTAGAATCTATATTTGTGAGATCAGGGTATTCAGCTATCAGGGGCTAAGAAGAGACAGGTTGGCGGCCGTACCAAGTCCGTACAGGTTTGTACAGATCAGTGCAGGAACCGACCTTGGCAGACAGAGGGTTTCAATGACCGACATCGGTCGACTGAAGACCGACGTCGGCAGAAAGCCGATCGACAGTGACCGACGTCGGCAGAAAGCCGACCGACAGTGACCGACGTCGGCGATATATCGACCGACGACGGCGCCTGTGTGTCGACATAGAAAGGCCGAGACTTCCAGAATTGCAAGTTATTTCCCAGTTTGCATGAATTCAGGGTTTTTAAGACCAGATTTTAATATTCTTTTATTTGTATAACAGAGACTCAATTGTGTAATCATCCAGAAGAACAAGTAATGTGATCTTTAATTGCTATTGAGAGATTATACTGTGATTTGTGTATGCTTATTTGAATCTATTCTGCAAGTTTGTATTGGTGATCTAAGTTTTATAAGTCTATATATTCCCTGTTTGAAGGGGATATTACAGTGGTATCAGAGCTTATTGTGTAGATAAAGGAGCCCCTAAGTAAGGGACATCACAGTGGTATCAGAGCTTTGGTCTTTGGTATCATACTTTTGTGTCTTTCATATATCTCTATTGGTAGGGGATATTACATAATCACACTAAAATTCATAACATTACATTCTTCCATTTTCTATACAACATGGACAAATAGAATATCAATCTCTGATTACAACCAAGGCTCCCCAACACACTCATATAGATCAAATCCTAGTTAAAACTATGATTAACACTAGAAAGTGTAATTTCTAACCCAATAAAATTAATAAGGATTTGGAAAGATAATTATAACTACATGCAAAATACATCTACAAAAAATCTATTTCAATATTTGAGAACTATTTTTAATGGCTTATAAAAGTGCTCAAATTATAATTTTTCACTAAAGTTTTATATGCAAATTTATTGCACTAATTTGGTCACCATAATAGAAATATTTTAGGACCTAGTTCAACTCATAAATTGAGATGATCCATAATGTAAATTTAAGATAGTGGAAACCAACTAAATTTCTAGCAAAAATATTACCATAACCAAATATTAAAATATGGGTATCATTATTTCAAAGGAATTAGGTCATGTTGTATAAGAAACAACACATCTTATTATTGGAAAAATATCCTCCATTATCTTTTTTGAGATACCAAAGTTTTCTCTTTGATAGGTTTTCAACAATGGCCTTGAAATTTTTTAAGTGTTTAAATAATTCACTTTTATTTTATAGAAAGTAGACCCAATTTCTATGAGAGACATCATCAAATTATGTAAGCACATATTTATGTTTTTGAAAATAAACATTGGGAAATGACATATGGTCACCATAAACAAATTGAAATATCTCACATTCCTTAAACTATTTTCCTTTGGGACATGGATCCTTATATTTTTTCAAGTTCACAACCTAGACTAACTCCATTTTTGAAATAAACTTGTGGAAAACTAATAACCATGTTATGCTTACTAAATTATTTCAATGAGAGATAGTTAATATGAATAAAATATTCATGCTAAAGTTTACCCAATTCATTAGGTTGTGACTTCATGAATTTTAAAGGTTAATTTAACACAAAATTATCAAATTTGTATAATATTACTTAGTGATCAAATTTACTAGTGGATATAATAGTTGACTAGTCTTTTACATTTTAGATAACAATGTATGTAGGTGTAAACTCGACAATTTTTCCTTCACATGATTGTGTGATATGATAAATGGCTAGTATATTAATATACAAGTGTGGAATATAGAAAAAGTTTTGGAATAAACCATTCTCCATTTCAATAGACCCTTCATCCTAAACAAATAGAGGACCATTATTTCCCATTAATTTGTTAGTTGTGTAGCTTTCGTAAACATTATAAAATAAATATCCTTCATGTGCCATATGGTGTGAAGATCCTGAATCCAATATCCATTAAAATATAGGTGATATAATTATTTTTATAGGAAATGAAACTCCTATCTTTGGGGAAGGAAGATTTAATTATTTCATCTCTTTTTCTAAGTATGTCATTTTATTAGAATAATAATGTTTAAAATGGCCTCGTTACCAAAAATTTTGGAACCTTATTTATCAACATTTGCATTTATTTTACCTTTGACTTTTTATTAATGATGGTAAGATATTTATAGAGATTATTTATTTCCATTGAACTTAGGATTTTTTGTACCTTTTTCTTTGGTAGGGCCCTTGCCTTTATTAGAGTTAGGTTATAGTGTTGCATTGGTATCATTGACAACTAATGCCTTTTGATTAATATGTTTAGGTCGAATGTCACTAATAAAAATCATATTTTTATATTATTGATGAAGTTTATAACATAAATATCTAAAATTAAGTGCCACATATGCAATGCCCAAATAATTTTGTTGTATTTAGTGGTTTGAAATAAATATTAAGTATGGATGACCCAGTTTTGACAAAATAATCATTATTAGTTTCTCATTAGACTTAGTATCACTAGTTTATAAAAGGATAAGTCTTAATCATTTGACAATAATGATGAAATCCTCAATTTAAGGATAGTTTTTTTACTAAGATATGTAAGATTTTTTCCCTGTTGACATGCCTACATTTTATTGTTCTTCTAATAAATAACCTTTAAGATAGTTGAAACCTCCCAAGGTAACATGTTTCCCTAAAAGTGAAAATTCAATTTAGAGGACATTGATTAACCTATGAGACCTTTATCTTCATCAATATTATTTTTCCATTTGATTTTTTTCCAAGGGTTAGAAGGAGAAATTTATTCACCCATTACCATGTAGTAAATACCATTACTAAGTAGTCTATTAGTGATGTACCCTTTCCAACTAAGTTATTTTGACACTATTAGAATATAAAAAAAAATAGACATGGTGTATCAAAACTACCTAATATAGCTTAAAATTTTAAAGAGAGACCAAAATTTATCTGAGATTTCTATTTTATTCCAAACACACCATTTGAATTACCCTTTCATTATTCTATTTTAATAATGAATATGAAAACAAGGTTTCTAAAATGAAACTAAAACATGGATTTTATATTAATTTAATAGGCACTATAATAATTTAACTAAATAATAAATCCATATCTAAAACAATAATATGAAAATAGTTTTTAACATTTTCAAGCATACCCAATCTTTCTATGAAATTACTAGGTTAGGTGTGTTTCATTTATAGGCTCTCTAATATTATAATCATGGGCATAAATATTAAACATAAACCAAATGGAATTCAATAAAAAGTTTTAAACTATTTTAATAGTTGAATTATCCTATATTTTAATTATGTAGAGAGTAACTTCCTAGGGCTAACCTGTTGCTGGTGCACCATGGAATCAAATGGTCAAAAGGCTTCCTACTAGCTAAAATAAAAAACTCTTATATGTTTATTATATACTATGAGGTACATGGAACATAAAATACATATGAATTTTTATTTTATTGCTTGACTATTAGGGAAATACCACTCACACAAAATATTAGTAAAATTGATAACCACTTTTCCTAGAATGACAATTCTTATGAGTTTAAAATTGTAGAAACATAGTTTTAACCTTGAGGATTTCTACTAAAAAAAGAAAATACGTGAAAATAAATTTTACTATATTGATAATGATAGTGATTAATAAATATATAAAAAATATTAAAATTCTTAAAAAACATAATATACCTACTTGTAAAAAATTAGCTCAATAAAAAATATGTTTTTAATTTGGAACAAATTTTGATGATACTGAAAATGTCATATAGACACTAAATTTGTACTTATAATAGAATAAAAAATTATTTAGATGAAAATATATACCCTATAGTAAATTTTTAGTTTAAATGGAGTAATTTTATTTTTACACAATTCTCAAGAAGCCTAGAACTACCGTACAAATGCCAAATCAACACTTGACATAGAGGGATAGTTTATTGTAAATGAAAAGATGTACCATCTAGAAAAATTTTAGATAAAATGGATAAAATTTATTTTTTTAAAAACATAATAGCCCACTATGTCCACAAATTTTAAATGTATAATCTCTCCTAAGGTCAATTTTAGAACATAATATTGGGTATTTGAAATAGGCCACTAAAATATAGGATTAAAATAGACATGCAGATCTAAAAATTATACATGTTATGCACACTAAAACAAAAATTATGTATGCTCCACTATATTTAAATAAAATGGATGAATAATTTATATCTATAATACCAGACTAAAATATCTGGATAGGTTTCAAAACCACTGTAGGTACCATAAGACATACACCCAAAATACACACAATAATATAAATAAGTGGAAAATTTAAATAAAAATAATATACAAATTTACCAAATGAAACATTAATACCTATTTAGATTAAAAATATCTAGCATAAAACTATATAATAACAATAACTCTCTTCCATGGTGATTATCTCAACCACTATCTCTCTATTATCTTATGTAGATAAGAAAAAGGGTAGCGATAGGGTTTGGAAAGTAGTTATGTTAAATCCAATTTTTTTACCTAATGGAATAATGTTGTGATAGATGGTTTAATACCCTTGACTATTAATTTAGATTTTATATTTTAGTATTACTAAAATTAATTTAGCTCAGATTGTATTTATCTTTATAATACTATTTAATTATATAAAAGAGATAAATTATGTTGATTATATAGCATGATGCTTTAGATGTTATGGTTAGATCTAATGAATTAATTTTGAATTAGCTATATTTAGTTGTTTAATATATTTAATCTATATGTAAAAATGAATAACTACCCATTTTTTGATGAGGTGGATATAAGACAATTTTACCCATCTTAACAAACTTTGGATGGAGAGAATCATAGGGGAGAGGATGGTAGATCGTGACTACTAGTGGTAAACAGAGCCATATGATAACAATCACACATATACATGGTGCTACCTAATCATATTTTTATGGTTTGCATTAAATGTTAAATTTTGATTGCCTATATTTTTATTTTTATGATGTTTTGTATAATTACATGGCTATTTATTTATGTTTATTGATGAATCTTTGAGTGTTTATGTGTATGTGTTAGAGTTAGCCTAATAGTAATTCTTCATGAGTATGTTGGTTGTTATTAAAAATGCTTATGAAAGTTGGTTATTTTTTCCAAAAGGATACTTATATCCTAAAATGAAAACATAGGCCTTGTCTTAGGAACTCTATGTTAAGCTATTAGTTTGAAATCATTTAACTTTGGATTATTTCCATAAGCTATTTTAGTAGTGTCTAAAGGTTAAAGTTTGTAATTCATTAAAAACCATAAAATGTAACCTATGTTGGTAAATATTATATAAGGGGAAGTAATTAGTGATTCCTAATCCTTATATGTCTTTGGTGACATTATCTCTAACCACACTTTGGATTAACACCTTGTCTTATATAAGTTCAATCCTTGACCATAGTGAGTGGAAAGTGTAAATGATTCATAGTAAGTTGGGTGTCAACCAAATTAATCATTGAATTAAAATATGATTAGGTTTTTTTTTAATCTCACAATTTAACCCAATGTATTTTGGGTTTAATGAGATTGTATAAGGAGAGATAAACTATAGATACCTAAAACTAGCCACCGATAACCTCCAACCAGGATTTTGACCAATTTCTACCAAAATGCACAATTTGGCCTTAAAACACTAAAACACGTTAAAAATTTGAAATTGACATATTCAAGTTCTAATTTTGGCCAAAGTATCATTAAATGGGGCAATGAATTTTATGCACCAACTAACTTTGATTAGATCATTTCAAGTCAAAATGTCAATTTTGCACCTAGGTGTTCTGGATTGTTCTTTTATATCAAATCCCTTGCACAAGACATGTGCCTTTATTATTTGGTTTTGACATCATACTAAATGGGATAATAGATATAATGCATATGACATCAACTTCCAATTTGAATCTATTCAAATTTTAGGCCAATAATAAGACATTCTGACCAATTTGATTAATTTATGCATAAATTACCAAGGTTTGCATCAAAGTGCTTAATCATGCTTAAGAGATAATAAAACAAAATCATGAGCCTAATTAAAAATTCCATGGAAATTGATGAATAATTTATTTTTGGAAATGAATATTGAATATCTACATCATTGGGTGACATCATCCTATGGGGTGGCATTTACAGGCCATAAGTGCCACAAATATCAGGATTTATGCCTCCTATACCTCATTAAGACCCTTCATGCCTATTCAATACCACTCTATCAAATATTTTAATGGGGATATTTGTATTATGAATTTCATATATTTATTTATCCATGGACACAAATCTCAATCTTGATATGAATCGTCATGGTTGATCTTCAAACCATTCCAAAAATATATAAATAACAAGCCTCAAAGCCATAATTCTAAGTTCTTTTTTGCCAAACTTATAATGCCCAAATGCATTCAAAATAATTTCATCTTAGTGTTATAATTCCCAAATTTTGAGCCAAGACAGGACAAATCTATTGTCATCACAAAGGTGTGAAGGATAAGAGGAGATAACCGAGCCTCCTTTGATGAAGACTCATTGAGCACAAGCTGAGCAAGCCACTTCAACAAGCTATTTGGAGCATTAAAGGAAGGTGAATGATTTATTTGTATTTGCATTATAATTATGTTTCTCATTTAATTTTTTAACTAAGCTCGCCATAGTAACTAGGCCTGAGATGTTATGCTAGTGTGTTTATTTCATTTTGATTTCATTTTGGAACTAACACAATACTAACCATCCTCTCTTGAGTCAAATTCCTAGTTCACATAATGGCATGCCCAGTGGGACCATAGCCTCACAAATTTGGTCATAAGGCTCCTAAAAACAAACTATTAAATTTTTTTATGCATAATCTTGGAGTGGGAGGCCCAAAAGAGTGAAAAATTAAGTAAAACATGTTTTTTTAGAATCCACAGGTTTGCTTGGACACAATCATGGGATTGTTTTGTAGAGTCATGGTATTGTTCTTAACTAATTTTTTGGAATAAATTTGCCTTTATATGTAGGTTTGACAATACCACTACTCACTTAGTCATGGGATTATCCTAAAACTCACAAGGTTGCCTAATCGAGTCATGATATTGTCTAACTACAAGTGGTTAAGTGACAATGCCACTACTCATAAAGTTGTGGGATTGCCCTACAAGTCATGATATTGATTATCTAAGTCATGATATTGTGACTAAACCACTAGTGGTAAATTATAATATCACAACTCAAGAAGTTATGGGATTGTCTTAAAACTATAGAGATTGCCAAATAAAGTCACAGTATTGTAACTAAAATGTTAGCAGTTAAGTTATAATACCGTAACTCACCAAGTTATAGGATTACCCTATAACTCATGATATTGCTCTATGAAGTCATGGGATTGCACTATGTAAACCTGAGACTTTAGTTTTCAAATCTTATTATTCCAATCTTAAAATAGCTTCAAGGCTAAAGGACATACTAACTTTTTTTATTGTAGGGCCAGCTTGAAATTTGTTAAATCATGCTTTTTAGACCTCTTTTGAAAGATTAAAATGGATTAGGAACCTTATTTGGTGCTTAAATGAAAAATTTATATGATTAGATGAATGTTTTAAAAACAAAATGTGCTTTCAAAGTTAAAACTTAATACCAAGGGATCAAAAGCACACCACCTCATCATTCATTTGGGTCTTAAAATTGAACTCACTTGTCAATTTTTGTCTTCAATAATTGTTTTAACTTAAAATTTGATTGGCAAAATAGGATGTTAAATGTATGTTCTTCTATTTATCCCCTTTAGGGAAATTTTGGAATCAAAAGCACTATACTTATTGCAAACATGTCTAGTCCAAGGCATAAAAATAATGTCATCTAGAGAACTCCCAAAAAACTCACAATAGTTTGGGTGACCTTGAAAATGACCCTAAAGTCTTTATTTTAAGTCATTTATTTTTATACAAACTTGGCTTGTGAGGGGGATTTCATCACCTCTGGTGATTTGTTTAGGGAAGCTTTGACTTAGGGTTTCATCTCTTAGCACTAACTTCAAATTACTCCCACTAGGATTGGATGTTTGAGTGGTAAAACCACCTTTTAGTGATGGAGTTTCATATGAGATATATCTGCACTTTGCACATTGTACTACACCGAGAAAGTAATGGATGTAGTGATTGAAAAAAGGGAAAGACCTTTTTGAAACAAGCCAAGTGCTGTAGACATCTAATTACATGATTTTTTTTTGCATCATGATGTGAAAGTCATTGTGTAATTAATTCCCCTAGAAATGTTCAAAAACTTTGCATATCTTAGACAAAATTCCCACTTACCATGTAGTGTTTTTGGTGTAAGGTGTGCCTCAAGGTCCATGTCACAGTACTATTATTTGAGAGAAGGGGGTATAAAAACCCTATTATATAATGTGCATTTTATTTTTTGGATGAACATTAAAATCCTCTCAAATGACGTATATTGATGGATTTCAACAATACTAAGCAACCTTGTTAGTTTAGGGCCTAAGAGTGATTAATTATTTGGATTTATCCTAAATTAAAGTCTTTTTTAGAGTTAAAACTTGGTTTGAACAAATGATACAACCAAAAACATGACCCTCATTTTTATTTGAACAAAGAGGCATTATGCTGCCCACGTGAATCATCAATTTACCTTGTTCAAAGTTCATCAGAAATTGGATTCATATCATCCATTTTGGCACAATTATGTTATCTAATTAAGTCTAGACTTTTACCAAACATTTTTTTAAAGTCCTTCATTTATAACTTAAATTATAAATTTCACTTTCATAAGTTTATAGGGTTGATGTGTTAAGTGGGTTCACCATTTTCACTAAAATTGGGGGAACTTAGGTTAATTTCTAATTTGGGTTAAAGGTCATTTATGACTCATAATTATTATCACCACTTGGTAGACTTAATTCATTTTTTTATAAACACTTGCACTTTGAGTCTATGCACCAAACATTTTTGTGTTACCATCCTATTTAAATTAAGATCATTTAAATACATACTTTTTTTTCCTTAAAGATGTTATCAAAACTCTGAAGGTATGTATGTCATTTGAATTAAGAAAGTTAGTGTTACACTACCAAATTTGTGAGAAACCATATTTTCATTAGAGAGTTGTCAAAACAAACATTTTTTCACGTATTTTGAGTAGTCTAACATTGTTACACCACCCAAAACATTTCAAACATTGTTTCATAGAACCTCTTGCATATAGTTCAAGTTTGTGCACATTTTTCAAGCCAATCTAAGTATACCTTTGTGAATATTTGTCTAGCACACTTACACCATTCACTTTTTTCTATCCTATTTATTAAAAAACTAATTTTTATACCATTGTTTATGAGAAAAAATATATATTTTAAGTGCATTTTATTTCATACCTTATACCTATTTGATTGAGTTCATATCCATGAGTTAAATGCCTAGTTTTTGTTAGAAGTGTTTCAAATCTATTAGATTAAAATCTCATCTATTTCAAAGTCTAGATTTTGATGCCATTTGGCCAACAGTCCTAGCACATGCCTTGTTTGAGCCTAGTTTTTGATTCCATATTTGGCCAAAAGACCTAGAAATTATTTATTTCCTAGATTAGACTGATTTGAAACACTTTAACCTTAGAGTTTGGCATTTTTATTTTTGGTCCATTTACTTAATCTTTTTTGTATAAGATGTGTAATGTTAGATACTTAATGTTAGCTTGTTTTATCACAAATCATTGCATAAACCTTTCCATATTTTTGATGAATCTAGACCAAGTTTGAACATCATATTTTTAAAATTGTCTTTTTAGAGTTTGTGGAACTCTCTTCCCTTTCTATCATACAAACATTCACTATGGATCCCAACATGTATTCCTACACTCATAGTGGACTCATATACAATCCATGGATTAGTAATCTAGCTGTGTAAGAAGAAATGGTACAAAACCCCTACATAGATAATATTGCTTATAAGATAGATCTTTATCCCTCTTATAATACTCACATAGGGGCAAAAAACCAAGATCCATTGGCTAACTATTTGGTTAATACACCACCATATTTAGAATAAAACCAAAAATAAATCACATAATACCTATCTATGATACCCACAGTTGAAGAACTAGTTCCTCAACAATCATACTCTATTAATACACCTTCCATGCACGATCTATTTTTGTTTGAGAAACATTTTTTGGATAATAAAGATGAGATTTTGGTTAGAGCCATAGAAGTAGGTGCTACGTTTCTAGTGGACTTTCCTCATGAAAGTTTACCAAGCCTAGTAGAAATGCCTCACAACATATTGTATAGTCAATAGGCCTCTTCTAGAAATCCTTCAACTCTAGTTTAAATGATGTATTAGGACCCTAATATGCATAACAAAGGAAATAACCTCATGGAATACCACTTTAACCAAATACAAATAGCATAATAAACCTACCTAAATCTAGTCCATATTTCAATCAGATGACCATGGTGAGTAAACCTCTTATTGACTTAGTTCCTTTAATAAGAGTTTTGACAGAGTTAACTAGTTAAGACAATCAGAGTTTAAATTCATTCATACAAAACACTTTGGTAGACAACTTGTTGCATATGCCAATTATCGAAGAAGTTTATTCTGATTATTTGTATAATAATGAGTAAAACATAGTGGAAAATGTACAAGCAACATCCAATTTAAATCAAAATGGTAATAATACACAAATAAATAATCAATAATGTATGACTATAGTTAATACCATGAGTGGATCTACAAACCTAGGAATGGGAGATTTTGTATCCCAACCTCAACCAGTTACTTTGTCAAGTGCACAACTAATAAGATCAAGTAGTCAACTAGCTACCAATACCATGCCTCAATAATAGAATGTGATGAATCCTATTCCTCCTCAATAGGTGATGAGTAACATTCTATAACAATAGGCACAAATGAATATACCAACATAGTAGAGGTCAAAGATTTTACCACCTCAACAAGGGGCAACTAATATTTCATCTTGTTAGGTAGTAGCAAACATACCTCTTCAGTTGCAGGTTAGTGTATCAATTCGAAACCAAATGATGTCTGACAAACAACATATAAATATTGCCTAGTGATAGATGTCTAATATTCAACATGTGTTAAATTATCAATAGGGATTTGTGAAATAAGGATGTTCTAATATTTCTCAAGTACCTACAAGGCAAAATAATTGCCTTTTGTTCAAAATGTGACACTCATGTAGAAACAAGGTCTTGGTTCACAAGTTCTTACTCAACAACAATGTTCAATTAGTCAGCAACATGTCCCTTTTCAACCATATCAGGAATATCATAGTTATATATGACCATCATAACCATAAAATCCTCAACATACCTTCATAACAAACCCTAAAAAAATAGTACACCATAACACATGCAATTTCAACAAATAGACCCTAATCTGTGTATGCATATTTTGGGTCTATTTCCCAACAAAACCAACATAACCCAAAAAATATCTTCATTATACCCTAGTCAAAGTGTTCCATTTATGAATACTCAACCATCTACCCAAGCCAATGTTCTCCTTCAAGCTAATGTTCCCTCCAATTTCCTATCCCAAGAGTTACAACAAATGAAGGATGCAATTGCTACAATCCAAGATGGGAAATAAACTAAATAGTTTAAGTTGGATGATGTGTGTTATTATCCATTTGACATGGATTAATTTTAGATACCATTTCTTCCAAGATATGAACCACCAAAACTCAAAAAATATAAAGGGAAAGGTGACCCCAAATCCCATTTAATCAAATTCTTTATCACTAGCTAGCCAGTGGCATATATCAATATTTAGATTTTGTTGTTTTTTTTAAGGAACTTAGATGGCCAAGCCTTGGATTGGTTCTTAAAGTTTCCTAAAAATTCAATAATATATTTTTATGACCTTTTAGAGAAGTTTGTGTAGCACTTTTCCTACAATCTTGAACATGAGATTTAATTGGTTGACTTAATACAAGCAAAGTAAAAATCTAGTCAGAGTTTTGTGAGTTATCTATAGCGATGAAGAGCCCTTGAAATTTTATTCACCCATATTTCACCAGATAAACAATTAGCCACTATGTTTACTAAAAATTTGCATAATGAGATATCCTATCATCTAGAACTATAGTGTGCACATACCCTTAAAGAAATCATTGACAAAGGTTTGTTGATCGAGTGAGTGCTCATTAATAAAGGAATCATCAAGCTTAATTCAACTAATCATAACCAAGGTACAAATCAATAAAGTAGCCAAAAAAAACATCAAATCTAAGTGAAATCATCAAAAATGGTATAGGCCATTAACCAAGATATACCAGAGCAATTCAACTGTAATAGGAATGTTGTGGGAAACAAAGTAACTGAGTCACATCATGTCCAAATGGTGCAAACATCATCTACTCATCCTAAAACACATTTTTATATTACTCCTACCTAATAACCTCTTCAATCAATTCCAAAATCACAATAACCTAGACTCATATAATAAATGCCATAACCCTTTCCATTGCAAAACCCTCCTCCAAGGAGAATTGTGCCTATGCATCATGTTTTTAGTGACCTTGGAGAGATTATTGAGTTGGTATTTCAAAAAATTACCACCACTAATTTGATTAATTATCCTATACTAAATAATTTTCTTCAATTCATCCCTTATCTTGATTGGTACCATGAAAATGAATTTTATGAGTATCATTGGGTCAATGAGCATAATTTATGAAGATGTGTGCAAATCAAGCATTTAATTAAAAATATGTTAGAGAATGGGGAGATCACATTGGATGGTCATGATTCCACCTCCAATTATACTCTTTAAATCTATCAAAACCCTTTTCCATATCATAACCAAAAACAATAACAATAACATCCATGGTCGGTGCAACAACAAAATCAATAGTACCAAAATTAAAGGTTGAACTATTAGAATTAGAAAAACTAGTAGAACTAGAAAAATAAATAATAAAACCAACAATGTTATAATAATAGAAAAAACCAAGATGAAAATGATAATAACTAATAAACCTACCATGTAATTTCTCATGACTACAATAGGGTTGTATGTCATATTATAGGGGGTAGCATTAATACCATCACCATTAATCTTATATCGAGCACCAATCAATCTAGACAATTGATAAATAATGCCACTCAACCAAATTACATGGATAATCCTTCTTTGACTTGGGACCATATTCAAGTAAAATAGTAAACTAGGATTTCCACTTTTAGACCTTATACCAATAACTCAACCTTACCCTGTGACCACATATAAGTGCATCAACAACCGAGACTTGTCCTATATAGTCCCACATGATCACCATTATTTTTTAGTAATCATGGTCTTGTATAAAATCCTAATTACATAATCATAACTTGGAGGTCAAATATTACCATCATAGGCCCACAACCATCAGCCACTTTGCCCATTACCTAACCAACTATTCAACCTTAGAATAAGCAATTTACCACTAACCTAAAAAATAAGTTTGATATTATGGAAAAATTGTAGAAGACACCAACCTAAATCTCCATTTTAGATTTATTGTGAATGTCAAAATTCCAAAAGAACATTTTTAATGAGTTTTTAACCCAATCCATAGTTTCCAGTGACATATCCCTTGATAAATTTCAATCTTTGGTTGGGCACCTAGCTCTAGCCCAATAAGTCACATTTAACCGAAGTGATATGTCTTCCCTTAGCCTACTCCATAATAATCAATTATACATAAAATGATATATAAAGTGGTATAAATTGAAATGTGTCCTTATAGATAATAGATCAAGCCTCAACATAGTGTCTCTAAAGATCATCAAGCTTCTTGGGTATACAATGGTAGATCTCCAACTAGAAATGATAACTATCAAAGCCTATGATAATTAGGAGAGAGAATCACAAGGCACAATTAAATTGCTAGTTATCATTGGGTGCTTAACCCATGATACACTTTTCCATGTCCTTGATCTTGTGTTGTCATATAATA
The DNA here is from genome assembly GCA_037957365.1 of Torreya grandis. Taxonomy (NCBI): domain Eukaryota; kingdom Viridiplantae; phylum Streptophyta; class Pinopsida; order Cupressales; family Taxaceae; genus Torreya; species Torreya grandis. Next base: position 418,462 of record JARHVA010007855.1, read on the forward strand.
TGCTTATTTTTAGGCCATGGTTACATGATATTCATGCAATCCCATTAATGTTGCACCAATGTATCAAGTTTTCTCACTCAAGGATGGAAGTGAATATTCTAGGAGATTTGCACCCATATGAACACTACAAACATCTTGAGGTTGAGTTTCAAAGCTAAAATTACTGATATGGCATGAATCCAAGTTACATGTAGGATAAAGGAAAGGCCATAATTATTTATTCTCTAGAGAACAATTACATAGATCCTAATACCATAGATTCCCTATCCCACATGCTACCTCTTAAAGCTTCCAATCATCACACCATTTTACATAATGGCCTAGGAGAATAAATAACACATGATACATTTCTTATTACCAATCTTACTTATAATCCAAAGACCTTTGGAAGACATAAAGTTACCCCACACATGCATTGGAAACAAAAAAGTAAAGATAAACTTCATAATACAAGACAACTCATATCCATACCTGCATATGGCCAAGAGAAAGACCCTCTCAAAGGAGATGAATCATGGTTATAAAATGACAAGTTGGATGATTGTTATAATAGAACCAAATATCTCATTCCCAATAAGATCATGGAAAATGAACATTATGAAGGAAGAGGCCTCAGACCGAATCAACAAGGAATAATTGAGCCAATTTTTATGACCAAATACAAAAGACCCTATAGACTTATTGGGTGAATATTTTGTTAACAATATAATGATTAAAAAATGGTGATTATAGCCATAGTATGATGAGATAAATCTCTCTTTTAAGCAAGGGGAGGCTCCTTTTTATTGTTAACTAACACAACACTTAATTATTTACACTTATTTATAATAATTTTATCATAGTGGGGTTTTCATATCATCCAATTATCTTTTTTTAGAATTGATGTTTAATCACAAACTTTATTCCATTCTTTGTGATATGCTTTGAAAATATAATATCACTTGATGAACCAAATATTATTGATATTTAGATTTGTTAGCCAAAGTAGTAACAAGAATAATACCAGTAGATTCAACTTAAAAGATAGAATAAAGTGCATCCCAAAGTCTTCACCTCATTTATAACAAAGATTAAAATTATCAATGAAGAATAATTGATAGCCTAAAGTCTTCTCAATAATCCACTTTCAATGATGAACATAAATCCAGTAACAATATTGCATCTCAAAGACTTCAAAATTAGTTTCCTGGCACCTTTCAATTTATAGAAATTCACACCACATTTCAATTAATTATACAATAAAATGTAATGGAAAATACATAAGAACATCTCCAATACAAGATTAATTTATTTCAACTCAAATATTGAAATTTCACTTTATTTCTCATATATTGATTGACAAAATATTTACAATTTAAATTCAAAGTTTCAATATTGCTTATCAATTTTGGTAGCACTTCACTTCTATAGCAATTGGTGATCCTTTTTAAAAATAGCATCCTCTTATTTATAGAGAGGAGATATGAACAAAAATATGAAAAAACATAATTATATTGACTTATTCATTGACAGAGTCCTATTTGACTTAGGACTATGCACTTTTTCTATGTGCAAAATGCACCAAACAAAATTACACATGAAAATTTACAAAAACAAAATAAGTGTCCTTAGACAAGAATTTCTTCCTTTTTATTATTATCTATAAACTCCTCATAATTATTCAAAATAGCTTAGATTTCATTATTATTTGGGCTAGATGTACTCTTAGATACGACAAGTACCCTTGTAACTGAATCTTCTAAGTTATCCTTGCTCTTGTCCATGATTCTTTAAAATGTATTGAAGATGACCTGAAATTCAATAAATTAATTAATGGAGTCTAGTGTGAAAGTACTTGTCTTATTCTTTTCTTAGAGTAATGATGTAAATTCTTGAGTAACAACCTTCACAAGAATAATTTCTTGAGAATCATTCCTGACCTGATAGGGGAGTTTTCCAACTCTCTTTATAAGATCTAATATCTTATTATCACACATATATTTAGTCTCTTCTATATCTAAAATAAAATTCTCAAGCACCTTTCCTATATTCTTCATGGCCTCCCTATATTCAAAAACATTTTTCTATTTGGAATGATCTTCTACTCAACCAATAGGTCCAGTTTAAATTGGTGAAGTTGAGTCCATGTATCAATATCTTTTTCATTCAACTCCAAATATTAAGTGAGTGCCTTAATTATTTTCAAAATGTCTATTTTTTATTCACTCAAGTTCTTCAAAAATTTAATAGTAGAATGCAACATTTGAGTACCTTATGTTTTTAACCTTTCAACCCAAGCATTAACTGCATGACCCTGAGACCCAATTTTTTATACAAGTTGAATAAATCTTTCAATATTTTCATACACAACAAGATCAATGGATTTATAAGGTTGAGTGGTTTTTATTAAAACAACATTTAGCTATTCCACTTGTATCTTGAGTTGATCTTTGATTTTCTTATCTTTATCATATCTTTCAATCAAAGAAGCCATCACTACTTGTAAATATTCCTTTGCACCTTCATGAGTTTGTTTCCCAAGATCTATGCATCTTACTACATGTTTTAATTCTTGAATATCTTCAATGTTACTATCTTTATGATGAACTATAACTTCAACATACTATGCTTAGACTAAAAAATTATCCTTGATATAGTTTTGGCCTTTTTTGTCATCTTGGGCTTTATTGGGATGAGTTGACTAAGGTCAAAATCATTAGGTGAAATAGCCTATTTATTCCTTTTAGGTTTTTAGGAAATTAACCATGGGGGAATAAGAGATGAATCTCATTTAGCAAAAGAAACTAATGATTATGATGTTTAGGGAGGGATAATGGTTTGTGGAGTAAGTAGAATGGTAGAGGTATCTGATAGTGGAGTTGACACTAATGGAATAGTGGTTATTATTAGTGGGGTTTAGGTTGGCATGAAAGTTACTTTTGGTTCTAACACTTTTTTGGACAACGGGTTGACATGAGCTTGAGTCATCACTTTAATAGAAGATGTGGACATGAATTTGTCTATATCTTGTTGAGTGAATTATAGATTAGTCAGGGATCTGAATGACTTTATAGGACTAGGTAGATTGGATAAAGAATCAAAAACTTGATCCAGAGAGCCTTGGAAAGGGACTTGAAAAAATGTGGCACTAGGACGAGAAGGTGGAGTCAAGAGAATAGTTTGAGAAGAAATAGAGACAATTAGTATAAATGTACTGATAGAAAGAATTAATGAGAATGTCACATGAGAAAATGCTAGTTGAGATACCTCAACTACAAGAACTTCTAATTATGTGGACTCAACTTATAGATATTGCTAATCCAGAGGTTGCATAACTATTGACTGAGGAGGTACCTCAGTCACACTTGGTTTTTATTGTGTCTCTATTTACACAATTTTTTCAACACTATCTTCTTTTTTCTTTTTTCCTTTACTTAAAAATACAAATCTTTATTTTTTATTAGATGTAGAGGCCTCTTCTTTATTTTTCATCCTTAATTCCTCAAATTTACATGCAACATCTTCATCATATTCTTCTTCTGACCCTGTCTTGAAATATTTTAACTTAATACCTTTAGATTCTAACTAGGCATTACTTCTTGCAGGGATGGGTTGAAATCTCTCTCTGATAGATGTGCATTCTTTTATAGACCATTGGATTGAAGGAATAGGAGTAGAAGCAACTTGATTTCCTTTATATGAAGGATATAATGTATTCTCATCATCAGAGAGGTCATTAGAGTGTTGGATAATTAAAGATCATGAATTTGATCAGTAGTAAGATGACTATAATCATGTCTCCTTACATCTTCAGTTCTACATTCTACCTAAATATACTCAATCTTGTGCACATGAACATAATTGCCTTTTAGATTTTTATTCATCATTATATAATCAAAATATTTTCTAATTTTATACCTTTTAAGGGTGATCCATTAGATCTCAGTTTACATTATCTTAGCCTTGGGAGTAGTTGAAATGGTGTACTGGCCAATGCTTATAGGAAAATTGAATCCTCTTTTATGTGCATCTAATTTCTTCTTATGTAAGGTCATCATTT